>VSWD01000007.1:4901480-5398299 GCA_033119305.1 Pinctada imbricata
TTTATCGCAGACAGGACATATCCAAGTGGACTTCTTCTCGTTCATCATTAGGAACGTAGAGGCATCGAAGCACTGTAGATGTGTACATGTACTAGACCTTGACGGAATTGAGATTCGCATCTTACCAAGCTGCAAAAGATTAAAAAATTTGTAATGAAAAGCAAGAGTTACAGTGATTGCGGTGAAACAATACTAGAACATTGTTGAGAGCCCATTTTATCAGAAACAAATCCAGGATGAAGTAACTTCATTTAATATTGGTCTCAATATTTTAATGTAACTCTGAAACTACATTTATGTACCTTTGATGGAACATGTATAAGTTTTACAGAAAGAGCATGTAGAGGTCTCTAATACATTTTTGTACTAAGCAATAATATTCAGCAGTACTTCCTTCTTGAAGTTTAAGTTTTCTGCTCAAGGCCTAGTGAAAATTTATGAAAATCAATCCATACAAGATTTATTACACATACATGTATATACTTACAGGACATATTAAGGAGACCCTCAAACTGGTAGTAGCTATCTCACTGTCTGCATCATGTGACAACTTCTCCTTTACTGTAAATATATTCAATTTTATATATCTCATTTCATATAAATTACACTTGATCAAATGAAACATAGTTTTTTGCCTCAGATAGTATTGTTACTGATATATAATTCTGGTTTCTTTTGTTAAATTCACAATTTATTTCAGATTCAATTGAGCTACTCTCACAGGAGCCACATGATTCATTTGTTCAGAGAAAGTTAGGCGATTATTTAATACACTGTATCCACATGTACTTACTCAGCGCCCGTGTATGATCAGCATGTCTGTTACCAAACTGCTTCAGTCGTGATAATAAAATACTAGAGGAGAGTTTCTTTACCAGAAATATTGCCAGACAATAACCCTGCAATTACAAGTCAAAATTAAAATCCTTTTCATTAACATAACTCTATATACATTCAGATACTTCCTTTCATCAGTGGGACACATCATATAATTTCAAATAAAGAAAAAAAAAATACTATGGAGCTATATAATGACATCATATCTCATTTTGTATGAAAGAGATAGCAGATTTTGGAACAAAATGAAGTAGATATTTAGCAAATCATGTTGTCTTTTCCCAAATTAACCTTGTGTTACACAGAATGATAAATCAGATTCTATTAATGTGTGTTATAGCTGAATGAAACTATGTAATTATACTGTAGTTCAAGTCAAACTAAGATTACTCGAGCTTTATTTTTACACATCTCCATTTTGCCTCATTTTCAAAAGGTGTACAAACCCTTCCAAATTCTGTAGCCCACGAGACCTCAATTTGATTGGGCATCGTAGGTGAAAGACGACACAGGGGAGTGATATCTACAGGTCTACCAGGTCGCTTAGGCTCTACATTAGGCTTGTTCGTTGGGATAGGATTCTGAAAGTTTACATTTATCATGTTAATTTTTGTATGTACCTACCAGAAAATGGTATGAGACATGATTGTAACAAACTGTTATATTTATCAGATTGTTGCATATCCTATTTCTGAAGCTGGCTTCACCACGTGTGAAAAGCTACAGAAGTTGATGACCCACATTCATGGCCATTTTCAGGACCCCTGCACTTTCATCATTTAAATATAACACAGATACATGCAGATGTATAATAATAATATTTTGAAGGTACATTTACAATGTTTGAAAGTCTTGCATGTTCTTTGATTTTTTATGAAAATAATGAAAAAAGTTAGATTACAAAATGTACTAATACCATCCAGCAAATTTATGTGAACTAGTCATGTCAGACAAATTATGTGAACTAGTCATGTCAGACAAATTATGTGAACTAGTCATGTCAGACAAATTATGTGAACTAGTCATGTCAGACAAATTATGTGAACTAGTCATGTCAGACAAATTATGTGAACTAGTCATGTCAGACAAATTATGTGAACTAGTCATGTCAGACAAATTATGTGAACTAGTCATGTCAGACAAATTATGTGAACTAGTCATGTCAGACAAATTATGTGAACTAGTCATGTCAGACAAATTATGTGAACTAGTCATGTCAGACAAATTATGTGAACTAGTCATGTCAGACAAATTATGTGAACTAGTCATGTCAGACAAATTATGTGAACTAGTCATGTCAGACAAATTATGTGAACTAGTCATGTCAGACAAATTACACAAACATTCATATCAGCCTTATATAATTTGATGTATAACTTACAGGAAGTGGAGCCATTTTGCCGTTTACCCGTACACAGATGCCAGGAGGGAAGTGGTCATCTTGTTCACAACTCGTTTCTAACAGGCAAAATCTGAGGAAAAGAAAGTATAGTGTGTCAATGACAAATTCAAATCAACATTCTGTGAAAGTAATGGATTGGACCATTTTCATGTAGCATGATTTGAAGGCGATATATCTTAAATTATTACCGGTAAATTGGAAAATTTTCTCAGAGTGACATCAAACACGAAGTTATTTGTTAAGTGAAGGTTGAATCTATACAGTAATTGTGAATATATAAATGAAACTCTTACCTGAGCTGGATTTGCGTATTGTAATCAAACTTTGAACCTGGTCTGAAATCTCTGTCAAAGAAAACAACATACACATACATGTTTATTTATAAAGGGTGTTAGAACATTTTAATTTGAACAATGATTTATCCCATATAAAATATTATACAGCTTAATCATCAATTACTGACTGTTACTAAGCTGAGCCAAATTTTTATCATTAGTCATTATTACATACATGTAAACATCAAATGAGTTAAAAGTTATTGAAGTTTACAATGCCAACACATAAATTTAAGATATGAAGAAACAGTGACTTTTAATTTGATGATATTTGAAAATTCTCGTTCAATGTATATGTCAGCAGAAAATAAAATTCAAATACACATCCTGTATTAAATATTGTTATACTGACCTTGACATAGCTCAAATACACATCCTGTATTAAATATTGTTATACTGACCTTGACATAGCTATGTCCTGAGCTTGTTGTGGTGTGAGATGAAAGCTGAAACTATTCTCCTGGAACTTATTTGATCCTCTTGGAGCTGATAAAATATTAATGTATTTCAAAGATTGATCCAGAATGAAATTATGCATAGTTGAATGTTCAAAGTTTTTTTTTTTTCGTCATGGTCATGGCAACAGAAAGAAGATACATTTCAATTCACATCAAAAACATTTCTTTCATCAAAATGTCTTGTATCATAGGAAAAATGTAAAATGCTCAAAACCTCTTGTATTATAGGAAACATGTATGACATATTTATCTGAGGTGTTCCGTACCTAAACTTGTGATTTTCATGAGTTCTGAGAGACAATCATAGAACGGTAGGAGCTTCATCTTGACATCAGGGTGTACAGGTAAACCCATAGCTCCAACATGGCTCAGCGAGTCTGCACCCATCGGATTGGAGTAATCCAACGCACCTGAAAGTCAAAATAGTACAGTGTAAAATATGTAAGTCCCATATTGTATCGTAGTATATGATTATCATATTTTGATCTATCACAGATCTATTTTGTATGAATCGCATGTGCTTGAAGTCAGATACATTCAACACCATAACAAATGAGCTGTTTATATGTAAAATATATACAGATAAATAATCACAAAATGGAAGTTAATAGAATAAGCACAAGATAAAAATTTGAAGACAAGGGCACAGAAAAATTTATACCACATACATTTTTTTGGGTTCTTCCAAATAAATGAAAAGAAAATGTAATATTCTATCTCATTTTTTCCTTGTTTAAGATATTTATCTACTTCACACCATACAAAGTTAATTCTTTTATTATCATTAATTTCTGTTTTTCAACTGAGGATTAATTGTTTGTAAAGCATTACTGCAGATATTGATAGGTACAAGACCTTCCTAATAATCTATATCTATATTTATAAATTATATCCAAAATGTATTTCAATCTAATGCCTTTTTTACATCCAGAATTGCATACATATTTGAAAGGATTCATGAGATATCATCTGGAAACAAATACTCATTTGTATTGACCTTAAAGTGACCTCAACCTTTGACCTATTGACCCCAAAATCTAAAGATGCCAACCCAAATATAATTTGGATAGATGCATTCATGAATTACATGTATCATCTGGAGATCCATACACAGCCAATTGTGCCTCATATGAAATTCATATGGAATTTAAATGAACTTTATATAAAACATGAAATTTATATGAAATTTTTCACATGAAATTCATGTGAGGTTTTTAAAACTAATTGCATGTATTCCATTTTGCTTTAAGGTAACAAAGAAGATTTTCATGCAAAATCCATGTGAAGTAAATTTATTACGGCTGGGACGATTCAGGCATCCTTCGATTTGGTTCGGTTTCGAATCACAAGGCCTCGGTTCAGTTATTTTCGAATCAGTTCTTTTGAATGAGAAAAAAATACAAAATAATGTGTGAATTGAATGAATTTAACAAAATTAAGAAAAAAAATTATTTCACCAAACTATCACTTCAATCTTACAGAGCATCAATTTACATATATCTGAAGAATGTGAGGGTATATATACTTTGATTAAAACAATCATCAGTTTTACATCCCAAATTATTGTTGCTGAAGAATGTGAGGGTATATATACTTTGATTAAAACAATCATCAGTTTTACATCCCAAATTATTGTTGCTGTATGTGCTCCAACGTACAGTATGCACTGTGAGAAATCAAATATAAATACAAAGTTCAACACATTCTTTTTCAACAACCAAGTATTGACAGGTCTCATAGCACTTTCACATATATTAATATTAAAGTGGACATAGCTATCCTTACATGATATTTGGTGACTAAAATCCCCGTTTATTCTTGTTGCTGCTTGTACAAAAACTTCTCTGATCAGTTCACGGAAAGCGAAAGTAGATCTACTTTACTTTCACTTTCTTTTTCATGGGAGGCCTGCAAGTGGGGGCATAAACGTATATCCAGATATACGTCTATGGTGTGTGTGTGGGGGGGGGGGGGGGGGGGGGGGGGGAGGAAGTGCAGGTAAATCGGCGCGACCAGTCAATGTATGCTCTTTTCTTACTTTCTGGCTTTCTTTAATGTATTTTCTAAGCTATTTTCAAACATTTTCTGGTCACTATTTGGCTTAATTTTACTTTGATAAATTACGTCTGAACCGAATCGAAATCTGCAATTCTACGTCGGTGCATCGAACCGACAATGCTTATTATAATTTCGAAGCACCGAAATTTTCAGTGCACCGCCCAGCCCTAAAATTTATGTGAATTTTTTTTCACATAAATTTAATGTAAAATTTATATGAATTTCACATGAACTTTCATATGAAATTTACATGATGCTCATTTCATATGAGTTTCACGTGAGGCACAATTGGCTGTGTATTTTCATATCTTTTCCCTTGCAGTGACCTTGACCCAAAAATCAACAACAGTCTTGCCCTCCTGAGAAGTATCCATGTGCACAAATTTAGTTTAGATATGTAAATAGGTTCTTTAGTTATCAAGTGACCTTGACCTCTGGACCCCAAAATCAATAGGAGTCTTACCATCGGATGACATCTTATTAAGTACACATGTATATATATCCAAATTTAGTTAAAACTTTAAATTTTCAGGAAATCAAACCTGTAACAGAATGATGGAGAAAGCAAACTCTTAAAGCCTCCACCGTCAAGGGACAAAAAAAAATTCCCTAGAGGTTTGAAAAAACATCAATCAACACTTTATAAACGTACATTGAATACTAAAAATTAATAACCCAAATTAATCACTTAACAAATAACACAAAGTACATTTTAAACACAAATAGATACTACAGAGCAGCAGTGTAGCAGTATGATTATAATGATACGGATCAAGTCCATGTATGGAAGCATGCATAACGATGGTGTGACATTGGGTGAAATGACTATAATCTTACGGTGACAGATAATGTTACAGACTGTATCTCTATATCAGAAATTGTATCTAAAATTAATGAGTAAAAAATCTACTGGGTAAACTTTACCCAGTCATCATTAAGTATGTTAAAGTTGCAATAAAGAAATACCAAAGTTTACGAGAATTGACGTGTGGTAATTTCTGAGAAGAGACATTTAGCACACAATCACCACCTGCACACTGCAGCGAGTGAGGCTCGGTAGATACCAAAAAAAAAACAAAATTATAGTCACCTCGTAACCAGCTAGCTTCGGACTTAACTGCAAAAAGCAAACAGAAATAAGAAACAGATTAGTTAAGTGTAAACAAGTAACAAAATTGTTAGCACACAAACACCCAAAAACAAATCAAATTTTTTTAGAGGTTTCTTTAACGAACAGAAGCAAAAAATGTTTCATTGCATCACAAATTGATTTTAACAATGGCGATTGGTCTGCATAGGTCATGTGACAGCCTGCTAAAATCTTTGTCTCAAAACATCTAATTTGTTTCCAGTTCATGATGTGCCTGCTGAATCCCTCATGATACAAAATACTTATCACCACCACCAAAGCTTGTATTATTCATATAACACTCCAAACAAACTTGTACATCACTTCAACTTAACATTGCTAAAGAAAGTCACTAAGGTTTGTTTTCTGAACTTTAAGGCCAAAACCCGTCATGCATTTGTGAAAGACTTTCCAACATATATAATGATAAAGTTTTTCTTGAGGAAATTAAGTTGTTTCAAACGTTAAGCAATACAAAATGTATATGTAATAACTAATTACACAAGTATGATTTATTGGTACGATGTACTCAGTTTATAGGAGTGATATTTATGATAAAGCATCAATGTATTCTAAAATTCATGTGTGACACTGACATTTATCATTACTGTTTAGTACATTACTATCATACAAATACATAATGGAGGGTATCTTACATGAACCAATTTTTTTAAAAAATCTTTTTTCGAGATCATCATAATATTGAGAAACAATAATGATACATGAAGATAAAACAAAACCGACACAAATGCACAGCTTAATCAATACACATAAAAGACAAGTAGAATTATTTTGCCTCATTCAAATGTTTATCCTACAATAAACCAGCTGTAATGTAAATGTCAACTTTACAATTTCGACAGTCTTCTTGCAAAACAGAATGTTATTGATTTCTACTGTAAATAAAATACATAACACCATGCCTACAATGTATGTAGTGAATACTGTGCATCAATGCATTGGATCAGTCAGTTTGGATTGTAAAATACAAAAGTGCATGGTGAATGGTCAGTTTCCGAAACTCAATTATGCAAATTGTAATGACCTACTTTTTTCATTACAAGTGTCCTTTTCAACTGAAAACACATTTCAACACTTTCTCAGAAAATATGCAGCATATGCTATTACTACAGAAGAATGTGCAATGTTTTTACTTAAGTTGCTGTACCAGAATCCAGTGATTTTTTTCAGTAATTTGGGAATGGGGTCGGGGCCCGTGCAATTGGGAAAATTAACGACGTTTGGGAATATTTTGGGAAGTACTAATATAAAAGTAAAATGACAGTTTATACAATCAATAGTTCAGAATTGAATGTTTAATTAAATAATTTTCTTTCAAATATGATTTTATTTCTTGTGCTTACAAAAATATGGCAAATAATTAGTAAATTTGCTACTTTTGAACCAGTAAATTTCACTAATTTCAGTGATAATTCCATCTGCATGTGATTGGGAAATTTTAGAGCCACAATTGGGAAAAAAAGATACTATTTTTCATTGGGAATGGGGCCGAATAACGGCCCCAAAAAGGGGCAAAAAAAATTCCTGGAATCATAATGAAATTCACATCAACATGGATGAAATGCAAACAAAACTAACACAGAAGAAATTTACACTGATTCAGATGCAGATTGTGAGATAACATTCACTCTGACATTCCAAAAAAATGGCTTACAGACATCAAACATATCGCTTGTTGTCAAGTGTCAAACATTAAACTTGTATGCAAAATTCTTTTACAATGCATGCTTTCTTTCAAAATATTATCAAATTTTTCAATCAGTCACTCAAAAATGTTGAGGATTGTGAATGATTGAATATGACCCAATTCTCAATGCATTTTGTAAAAAACTTATAAATCAATTTTTAATTTTATCCATAAAATCTTCCTCTTGACCATCCACAAGCTATGTATTGTACCATAATCATCTGATGCACAAAGGCACAAACTCTTACTAGTATGTACGGGGGGATTGGACAGGGGGGTACCTCTCTCTCCCTCCCATCCCCTTACTTCCCCCCCCCCTCCTACCTCATCCCCCCTCCTTTTCTCCTTTCCCTTACCTCCCACCCCTTCCTCCCCCGCCCTCCCATTTTCCCCCCTTCCCTTCCCCTCCTCCTCCCTCCTCGTGCCCCCCTCCTTTCGCCCTATCCACCCCCTCATGTGCGTCACTTACATGTGTGGTCATTGGTGAGCAAACAAAAGTGCAAACTGTCTAAATGTACCATCAACCTCACATGTATATGAGGTACAGAGAACACTACACATGTACAAGGATTTCTATGTCTATATATAGTAACATTTACTTACATCCCATTGGTCCATCTTCTCCTGGCTTTCCTGTTGGTTTTCGCCTGGTGGAAGCAAAAATTTGACTGCAATAATTGAGTGTGTCTATCAGAAAACTGATGACTGCAATTTAACTCACAAATATTTGTTTGAGTTTATATACAGATACACATCTCCCACAACAACAATAAGTCTGATGTACATGTAGGTTAAAAATTATTATTTTCACAAGGAGAGATCCTACACTTACAGAAATGCATTCTGGGGATAAAATTAAAGGTTTCTGGTAAAAAGTGTACTTTATAGCGTTAAAAAAAAATATTTCTGGTTATGTCTTTCGACAAGTAAGCTTAGGAATCAAAATCAACATCTATTTAAAATCTGAATAGAATTTTCTTGAATTCTATTTTTTGGGAATGGGGGAGGGGAAAAGGGAGTGTTTATCTTATTAAATGGGGGAGGGAGGGTAAAAGTATTATCTTTAATTCACATGATGTTTTTTGTAATTTTTTTGCTTTCTTTTTTTTCTTCGTTTCTTTCTTTTTGAGTGCAAGTTGTTATTTGGATAAGGATGAAGTTTTATTTCAGCAAGTTTTGTTTCTCCACTGAAAATTGAGGAACATGTTTGCACGAGTGCATGTACATTCAAAATACCGTAGACATAGGTTGTAGAGCTGAAATGGACCTTACTGACTTATTTTTTTCGATATAATTTATGATAAATTCTGAGACTCTTGAAAACATCAATACACCATTATATCTAATAACATCTTCGGCATTGGCTAGCATGTGCACAAACGGTACACCTACTTGTAAAGTTCTCTGATTTTTATCTGCACAGGTACAGAGCATCCTCTTGCAACTAGTTTGAGCGCTCTTTGTAGAAGTTCTGTTTTTCTGCCTGTTTTGTTACATCCCACATATCCCAGTAATACTTGTAGCTCAGACACACGAAAGCTCATCACCATATGCTGTAAAATAAAAAATTGTTATAAATATTTGTACATGTATAAATATTATAAGTAGCATAATAACAGCATGTTTTAAATTGTTTGTTGCTTTTAATTCTAAAGTTGTTATATTTTGTCGGCAACTTAGGTAATCACAAATTACAAAGCTCATCGTGAGGCAGTATCATACGTACGTTGTTATAATAAATGGCAGCAAAATTCAATAAATCACTTTTCAAAGTAAGCAATAAACATGATAAAGCTTGTAAGAGTTTTTCAGACTAATGCAAGCTCAAAATTTGAAATTATATTGCGAAACGAGAAAAAGGTCATTTTTTTTAAAGTTTGACATCTGGTATACCACAATTTATTGCTCAATATTGCCTTCTTCAAGCAAAATCACACGAGCTGAAAATTAGGTCAAAGTCAATTTTGAAGTACTGTACATCTTTTTTTTTTTTTAAAGCAAACATGCATTCAATATGCATGTTCGATAGGTATTGCCACTAATATTTTGCTCAGTATTTTTTTGGGCAGATTATTAATTTGCAACGAAGAGCCGGCCGCATTATTTATCTTCCAGTAACTCAAGGTCAGAATATTTATTTTCAACCTCTAACAACAACAACAACAAAAAAACACCCCACACACTAATATATATAGGAAGTCAAAAACTTTTATCTGAGAATTTCAATCATGTATTTGACTTCAACGAAATGCACTTTCAAGGCACTACAATCTATATACATGTACATACACTGTATGTACAATGTACAATGTACATGTACATGTATAACTTGCATATTCTTAATTGAGCTTTCATAGCTCATGGGTAGAGGGGTATGCCAAGGAAAGTTTTTGCTAAGTCAAGTACAAGAACAGGTAGTTAATGTGTAAATGTACCAATCCTATAAGACTTGTAGCTTAGCATATCTGTTTAAATGAAAATGCAATTTTGTCTATGCTCGTGTTACATGAAAATGCATTGTAATACAATATTATTATAGACTTAAATTTAAATAACGCTTGATATGAAACATCGTGGAGAAGGAGGGGCAAGCAAGTGGAGTATGCTTGAATAATTTTGTAGTGTATGGAGCGACACAAGAATTTTTCAGTAGGTGTGTGACCATGTGTCACTTAAGCAAAGTCAGTGTATGGCAAGTGACGCGAGCCAAATTTTTTTTAATGTTTAAGATATGAAGGCCAGAATATTTATTTTCTGTTACCAAGAGGGTCAGATTATTTATTTTCAACATTTTCTGGGTCAGAATATTTATTTCCAAAAAGTTTATCCCCCCCCCCTTCAGGATCAAATGGTCGCCCCCTTACAGATTTTGAAAGAATAAAATATCTTGATCCATCAGTTATCAGTGACACTTCTCTTACTGTCATATTGTAAAATAATTTAACTGACAACATATTTATACCCCCCACAAACAAAGTTTGGGGGGGATATAGGAAACACCCTGCCTGTCTGTCAAGTTAAGAAGTTCTTGAAGCAGATAACTCTTCAAGTATATGGGATAGGGCTTTTCATACATACATTCACCATAATAAGTACTACATTTTGATACCAAGACATTTGACCTAGTGGCCTTGACATTGAACTTTGACCTTATAGCTATGTTTTGGTTAAGAAGTTCTTAAAGCATTTATTTTTTCACATATAAATTATAATGATAGGGCTTTAATATTTCATACATACATTCACCAAAACATTGAAAACAGTTGTTGCATACTGACTTTTTTTCGGCACTTGTGGGCTGTATATATGTAAAAAAAAATCTAGCTTGTATCTTTCCTTCTTTTTCCCCGCTCACAAAAATAAGTACATTGAACATGTCGATGACTTATATTTTTACATTTAATTCTCACCGATATTTCACTGACCTAATTTCTCCCTCTTTTAACATGTACATGGCATGCTTTTTCCAATGTAAGGAAGGTAATTATTGAAGTACGTACGTGCCAATAGGCTGAACGGGAGGGAGTCAGTGTCGGGGAAATAGAATTCTGTAAATTGGATACCCTCCACCCGACCCAAACCATCTACAAGCGTGATCTAGACGGTTAGGACATCAGGTCCCCTTGGATTTGCCAAAAAATGCAGATTTTTCATTGTTTTACTAGTATGTATTTTTTTCCCCGAAATAGACGGCATACCACCTCCCCCCCCCCCACCCCCCACCAATTTTCTTTTAGGTCTTTAAGGCCTCAATGGGTTAGCTTGAAAGTTGGAAAGACTGAGTTTTTTTTTTTTTTGGGTATAAGTAATTTTTTTATTTTCAGATATAGTGCCGATGTAGATCAAGAAAAGGTAGCATGAGATTCTTCTCACATATTCCTATATCCTAAATGATCCAAGTCTTTTTTTTTTTACTGGTTGGGGGGGGGGGGGGTTGCACTTCAATGTCTAGGTACCATGTAAATTACTGGCAGTGCGGTCAGCCTCCCCTATGGGATACCATATGTTTTAGGGTTACAATTATTTTCAATCATTAACCTAGTTCGACTTGCAGACCTATGACGGTGTTATCTGTTTTTTCGTCTTCGGTCTGACTGCTAAGCATAGGCAAAACTTGAGAATTTCGGAGCGAAAATAATTTTGACAAGTCGTCCTTTTTTGACAAATTTCAGTCTCTTCAACCAAAAAATAAGTCACCCAGTCCTCCTGCCCCGAAAAACTTCCCTCCAGGCCTGGTTTCACCTCTATGCGCATGACAAAATGTAGTCGATTAGAGGAAAATCGGAAGAGAAGAAGAGGCGAAACTAGGCTTGGAGGGGACATTTTAGGGACAGGAGGACTGGGTGACTTCTTTTTTTTTGTTGAAGAGACTGGAATTTGTCAAAAAAAGGACGACTTGCCGAAATTAATTTCGCACCGAAATTCTCAAGTTTTGCCTATGCATAGCAGTCAGACCGAAGACGAAAAAGCAGATAACACCGTCGTAGGTCTGCAAGTCGGACTATCATTAACCACACTTAACTCTTTACAGGACGTTAATTATACCAAGAATAATTTTTTTTCAAATAAATTCAGTGGTCAGACACATAATTTTGAGGAAGCATTAAAATCCTTGTAATAACAAATATTCGAATATGAAGACGAATCGAAATACACGTCACAAATATTTGAAAACATGTACATGTAGCAATTTCAGGTATTCGTTTCAGCTCTGAACTTTTTATAAAAGTTTATATATGTAAGTTCACAATTAAATATAAATAAGTCACAATTAATATAAATGCCAACTTTAAATAAATTCTATCATTTATCATATAATACTTATGAAAAATTATTTTATTAACACCCCCCTTCTTTTTTTTCTTCTCAAATTCATGATTGTATTCTATGGTTAGAAATAATCTAGGATATTCTAATAATGAACATGAAGAACAAAGAGGAATGTGAAAAATCTTAAATCTAATCTGTAAACTGCTAACGAATGTGCATCTCAGAGTCTCAAATTTAAAATTATTTTCTTTCATCTTTGACAAATGTTTGATCTAAATATAAATATCTATATATAGTATATTCAATGTAAAAAAAATAAAACTTTATTCCACAATTTCTTCCAAGTCAAAACAAGAAATAAATGCCTTAAAATAAACACTTTGTTTGTTTCCTCATGAGCTATATTTAAACCAGCCTTCACCTTCCAAAAACTGTAACCTTGACATTAGAAAATTGATTTTTTTGTAGGGGTTATCTCCCTCAAACGCGATCATTTTTTGCGTTTTTGTTACTATTTCAGTCAATATTCCATTAATTAAATTCCCTAAACTATATTAACAAACTTAGGACTATCAATTCCAATACCATAGTAATGTAATGTTAACATAAAAATGCCCTTTCTTTCACTTTTTTTCGAATTTTAAAAATAGGTCACGGCATTCACAATACGAGGAACTTATATTCGAACACTACTCCGTGACATATCGAAAATAAATGTCTTAACACAAATTTTAAAGACTAGAAATGACTATATAAAGTTAGGTCTACGTAATTCTAGTGTAAAATCATTGAAATGTGGTCGAGAAGACCAAAAGTTGAACATATGAGCGTTTTCACTTGCCTTGAGCTCCGCGGTGTCCGCCATCCTCGACTTTTTCTGCACATGCGCACTGAAGTTCGAGTTATGAGAGAACATGGCTTCCAAAACATGTAGGTCGTCCTTCTTGTGTAATGTCATACGGTTGTTTGACGGTATTCCTTCATATTCTGATGATCATACACGCAGTTATGCATGCTGCTTTATCTGATTTATGAATTTTCTTTGGTAAAATTAATTGTGTAGAAGTAAATCCAGTACATGTACATTATTTCCTATTCAAAAAAGGAAAGGTGGGGTGGGGTGTTTATCAATTTTATCCATAATATAATGAGTTCAGCCACAAATCAAGTTTGTCATTTACCTTTTAAACTTCATGTACTGGCGGAAGCTGAGTTCTCTTACGGTTACCCAGTTTATCCAACTTTTTCAAAGTTTTTACATCAGATCATGGTGCTGTACTTAGAGCCAGCTAATTTTTAGTTATAGGGATGTTCGCCGTGACGTCACGGGTCTCGCGAAAACGAGGCTGGTTGGCAAAAACGGTTGGCAGTGAAGGGAAATATACGGACATACCCGGGGATAAATCGACAATTGATGCTCTAATATGCGCTACTTTCCTATTATTATTTCATTGATAAGTCCTGCTGTGACACTGACCATTCTTATCACAACAATAAAGAAATCCTGCTGAGTTTATTAGTATATCAGACTGGGGGGGGGGGCAAGAATCAATAAACCGCCGTTTATTTTTTTCTTCAAATTTTGCTTTTCAAAGAAGCCGTTGTAATTCATAGTGTCCCATTTTTATGCTCCTGTATTAGGTGTAACATACCCGACTAATTACCAGTTGTTTTGACAAGTACACACAGGTCTATCCCTCAAACATGCATATTACATGTACTTGTAATTTAATGAAGGCGGAGCATTTGAACGGGATGGAAAGAGGGAAATTTTATAGTTTGACCAAAATTAATGTCGAACTGTTTGAAAACGCAAAACAGAAAAAAAAAATTAACTCACAGACAACGTTTAATGAAATAAAGAGTACTAATTTTCTTAGCTTTTTTTTTTGTTTGTTTGTTTTTTGCTTTTGTTTTTTTTTTCTCACGACTGTCTCCAATTTATAGATAAAGCCGGTCATAGTAATAACAATGAAAACACGCACACATTCTCTTTTTCTCTTTTATTATTCGTTCAGTAATTTTCTTACTTTGGATATGGATTTTTTTTTAAATTGACATGCCTTATCTAACTTTTTGCTTGCTAGAGAAAAAGGGGGGGGGGGCTCAAGATTAGAATTTTAGAATGCCTAAAGAAGCATTTATTTCTCAACTTCCACGTAAGTTATGACAGCCGCACCCCTTAAGATTGAAAATCGTTGGGATGAAAAGAGACATTCATGAATTTAAAATGAAAGATAAGATTAAAATACTCAATAAAAATAAATGATAAATGTTAATATGAATTAAAGAGAGAGATCTCGGACAATATAAAATCCTAGCATTCTATTTCCATCTTTTGCACCTCGACTGTTAAAACATCCAATATTTGAAAAGAATTTCAAGAATAGATGTTCGGACTTCCATCTATCTAATTTTCGGAATTATTTAAACAATTATCCCGTTGAAATAAATAAATAAATAAATAAATAAATAAATAAATAAATAAATAAATCTTGATATATTTATGAGAAATATTGAATAATGATCCACTGTTCCAACTTATATGATTATGATCGATATATAAATGGGTTGTATTTCCTTTTTGCTTCTTTCAACTAAAAGACATATGTAATGTAAGTATTTACCCCAAAAAATTGTTTAGATGTTTCATCCGTGTCAAAATATCAAAAACTGAAATATGAAATGGATAGATCACATGCAATGGCTTTCTCTCCTTTGCGGATCATTGGTTCCGCCGCGGCGCCTGGGTGAAAGATCTACCTGGACAGCCGACAAAAATCAAGGTAAATGGCAGGTGTCAGATCATTGTCTTGTGTATACGAGATACACTGTATAGGTTGGACTTGATTTAATTGATGGATGATATAAGATGTTCATATTCACGACTTTAAAAATTAAATCAACCCACAGAGAAACTAAATGCTATTTATACATACCGGTGATTAACAGAGAAAAATTAAATTAAAAAAAATATCACAAGCAATTAAAACGATCGATTAATATTATAACAACTTTGAAGTAATCTTAACTTAATTATATCTGTCGATGAAACGTACCGATAAAGATTATCAACGTGAATAACAGTGGACATTGCTATACATATCTATATAAGAGAACCACTTTTTGCCAACCAATTTTCATGCGCATGCGCAGTGTGACGTCACTTTTTCGTCACTCGAACATCCCTATTGTATTTTTATCAAATAAAAATGTGCATTTAACAAGATATTTCATTGTAACTATTTTACTTAGCATGGTTTATGGTTTATCTCCTTCCTACATAGATTATAAAAGATTTTACAGATAGCTAAATAATTATGTTGATCGATTGACTATAATGACCTACATGTATAGTAATGTAGAAAATTGGCACTTGTACTAGACTGAGCCAGTGGGATATCTCTTTGGCTCACTTGGTAGAGGGTTAGACTGAAGATAAGAAGATTGGGAGTTTGATCCCAAGCTGGGGTAGTCTTGTGTTTTCTTCAGTAAATACATTGTACTTTTGCACAACTGCTTAATATACCAGTTGCCAGCTGAATAGCTGTTATTATTCTAAAGAGAAATATTTGTTTCTTTTCCTTCAAAATAGTGAATTCTTCGATCAACACTTTTGAAAAATCATTAATTTCTAAAAATCACTTTACATGTAGTAGGTATATTACACTCAGCCTCTGAATTTATGTCACTGTCAAATTCTTATCTCCTGTTGTGTAAAAAAGCATGAAGCGATAAAATCAAAATTTTTCGTCATATTAAATAAGGATGAACCAAGGAGTAAAATACTGACTAACTTTTGTTTCATTATTTCAACCCTAAGGATGCTTAGTAGCTGGCCACTGGTCCTGCACCAGTATTGTCTGAGTGAAATGCATCATAAATACAAAGCTTTTAGCAACACACTTTAGTATCACACTTTATAGAGCTCAAACTGTTGTTTAGCCATGGCATATGTTATTTCTAGTTATAACATAAATTTAGTGAACTATCATCATGCCAAAAAAAAGCTGAATTTACTGTCACATCCTGAAAAAAAAATAGGGTCGGTACATGTAGGTCGGGATTTCATTTCTGTCCTGTGATTTGATTTCTGACTATTATGTCAGTAAAAACTATTAGGGTCGGGGCAAAAAATAGGGTCGGTCGGGTGACAGTAAACTCAGGATTTTTTTTTTTGGCCTCATTGGTAAGATGTGGAAAACTAGCATACTTGTAATAGTATTGTAACTGAATGATGTTACATGTATGTAAAAATGAGCAGTATGGCAGTCATATTTTGCTTTTCAAACCTAACATCAGAATTTAGATAGATAATTTACATTCATCAAAGTACAATGAATATTATTTCTATTCCAAAAGTCTTTGACATTTGAATCTACATTTCACAGTGTGATGAATCATATGTCTATGAAGGTGTTTTAAATACAAAATGTAGTCTTTAAAATGTCATTTGAACTTGATCATGATGATTCATAAGTATGTACTGATAACTTTTTTTTAAAAGTCAAAGTCAGGTTACGGCATTTGAAAGACATTTTATGTATGACAGATTATTACAGATCTCACCTAAAGACAGGAAACCGACAAGGTCTATTCCATAAAATTTTATACTACAGTCCATAACAATTTCTTAATTTTTCTAGTTTTATGTGCATGGTGACTTAAAAATTAGTTCCACATGTACATGTAAAGTGTATAGAAAAAAAAATATGGTACAGGAATATTTCATGTAAATTTTCTTTCAATTTTGAAGGTTTCATTCTTTCTATAAAAAAGCTCAAGATTTAGGAAATACATGTATAATGCAATCTTGATTGATTGAATTATCTCTCTTTGTTACAGTGTTGCGATTGCCAAAAGCTTTCCATCAGTGTGTGAACCAATCCCTACTAAAGCAAGGCAGTATCATATCGTGTCAATATAGATGTTTAGTTACTCAGAAACAGAAAAAAGAGGAAACTAAACTCTGGTATGAAAATGCCTATATAAAATGATCTTTTACAAAAATTTCAGTGGAGTGTAGACTTTACCATCTTCTCGAGACATTTAGTCTGAAGTGTACGTTATATCTTACTCCCCCTTGTGGAATTTCAAATAAGAAATTTTAGATTTCCCACGACTTTCTGAGTGCTGCTAGTGAGCATTCAAAATATGCTCATCATCACTAGGCAATTAGCACACTAATGTCAATAGTTTTCATTCGATTTTAGTACAAAATCAAGTATCTGACGTGTCTATTAAAGATTTGAAACATATTTCTGAAAATTATAAGCCTGTCCCTCTTATTAATTCGGTCTAGAATATTTGACAGAGTTAAAAGGGCACCACCATATTGTTTTCAAGCTTTTGCTAAGCATGTTAATCAGGACCCTGCAGGTCAAATCTCATTGCTCCGGTCTACCTTACCACGGAGTCAATGAAATTGATGAATTTATAGTGGCAATTGATACGTTTGACATCCGACAAGGGGGAGTAAGATATTACGTACACTTGTCTCGAGGAGATGAGACTTTACTGGAATACTGAAAACTTTTCATTTAAAGAATATCTGAAGTGATACAGCTTTGCAAAGTTTTTCAATTGTTCAGGTTTTTTTTTAGTAATAAAGTTCATTACTAATACTATGATTATGGCAAAGTATTTCAGAGTGACATAAGAATATAATTTCATAAAGAAAATTGCTGTCAAAAGGTATCTCAACATTAAGATTTGATAAACTATTCTTGTAGTTGAAGTCCAAATTTGTTTATGTTTATGGCCTATTGTTGTAGAGCAGAGAAGTTTCATAAAACAAATCAACCAGAAAACAAATATTTCTGTGATAAGTTGTTTTACCTGTAGAAATGATTCAGGTGCAATACAGAGAACTTGTTAGAAAAAATATTTCCCTTGTACATGTTGTAGAGTACATTTTTATGCTGCAGTGTGGACTGTACATGTATTATATATCTGAAATCATACAATAAGTTTATATTTATATTAGCACAAGTTTGGTGCCGTACAGAGAACAGAGCACCGAGGCTGCTGCACCGGCCCCTCAGGGAGGAGTGAGGAGCAGTGAAGAATGGGCATTAAAGGAACGTATACCTTACACACCATTCACAAAGCCTGTCAGTGAATATGACTTTGCCATGGCGCGGCTGGATGACTTACTGAACTGGGGAAGGAGGGTATGTTAGGAGAAGATTAATACCATGACTTTCATTCAATATTTAACCTCATCTATCTTTCAATGGGAACCATAATAGCTAGGCTATAAACTTTCTTTTTTTTTCATAACTCTATTTTCATGCATCAAAAGAACTTTTCATGTGGTTGCCAGATCTTGTTGTAAAATCTGCTTGAAAATCTAGCTGTAAAACTGAAGCTTCTTTCAAAATTACAAGCATTATAACTGAAAGTGTCTAAAAAATGTATATGTATAAATGTATATATGACTTATCATAAGCATGCTTCAAGGGCTGATTGATATGTTGTGAGCCTCGTATTTAAGGATTTGAATTTTATCAGACAATTTGCATAATTTTTCTACATAATCCCCTTCAGTATCTATACACCTCTGCCACCAGTGTTTAAGGGCCTCAATATCACTTTTAAAGAACTCCTTATCTTGACTGGTCAGAGAGCCATCCTGATCCACTGCAAGTATTACCTCATCATCGGACTGAAAGTGGGTGCCAGAAATAGCTGCTTTCGGTTTTGGGAATAGATGAAAGTCTGATGGAGCAAGATCAGGTGAACAAGACGGATGCTCAATCAAATTAAAGCCACAATCATGAATGGCAGTCATGGCAGTGACAGACTTGTGGACAGGATCATTGTCCAGATGGAACAACACACCTTTAACTAGTGAGCTTTCGGCGGTGCTCAAGTTTAATATTTTCCCGTAACTATGTCAGAAATGAAGCATAGTATGTGCCATTGATTATTTGTCCTTTTTGGAGATAATCTATCAGCAGAATACCTTCTGCAACCCAGAAAACTGAGGCTTACAGCATATCACTCAGCCCTCGTAATTCTATACTGCTGTTTTACCATGTTATTGATTAAAGAAATAATACAACCTATTTTCTTCACATCATCATTTTAGAATAGTTCTTCATTTGTATTATGTACATTTGACTTGTTACAGGGCTCTCTTTGGCCATTGACGTTTGGATTAGCATGCTGTGCTGTAGAAATGATGCATTTTGCCGCTCCTCGTTATGATATGGATCGCTTTGGTGTCGTATTTCGAGCTACCCCACGTCATGCTGATGTTATTATTGTAGCAGGAACTCTCACAAATAAAATGGCCCCAGCGTTACGGAAGGTACATGATCAAATGTAATATGTACAAAATGTAAATTGCAGTGCTGGTACGGAAGGTACATGATCAAATCTAATATGTACAAAATGTAGTGCTGGTAATGAAATGGAAAAATTTATGGATACTTAGAAATTATAGGTTGATGTCTTTAGTTTTCATAAAAAAGATGTTCATGTACAGGACTTTTTAAGATACATGTATAAGAATTTGAAGTATTTTGTCAATTTTTTTTTAAATATCTTGAAAAATTGGTATAAGAGATATGAAAAAAGAAATGATTTATTTTATCAAGTTGACGATCAGCTGGAAACATGTAATATGTAACTATTTATTACTTCAGGTATACGACCAGATGCCGGAGCCTCGCTGGGTTTTGTCGATGGGAAGCTGCGCTAACGGAGGAGGATATTATCATTACTCATACGCTGTGGTGCGAGGGTGTGACAGAATCATACCTGTAGATATATATGTACCAGGTATGTTATGTGATGAACCATATTTGCAATATTTCAATGGTTTTGTACTTCTCAGTTTTACGTATTATTCGGATATAGCCTTAGCCTTTAATTCGTCATAATTTCAATTTCCAAATGAAAACTTTAGAACCCTTTCACATACCCAGACCAAATCTGGATGTATAGGTACCAAATTGAAGGGGAAGAGACCCATTGATATTTTATTCCATAGGCCAATGTCACTTTCATTTCATTGATTGTTCTTGCAAGAGTCAATCTGCTACAGAGGGGGCTTGTGTGCAACATACATTCTTTAGTCTCAAACATTGCTTCATGGCTTTTCATTGACCTCAACTCCTTTACAAAGACCTCAACGAAGAGGAGTTAGAAAATTTGGTATTGAATGTTTCAATGTCTGAGAAAACACGCTCTTTCTGTCCCTCAAATATTTGAATTAACAGCTTCATACATGCTTTGGTCCAAAGGTTTATTTAAAGTTTCCACAATTGAAATTAGCAAAAAGTGAAATTCCTTGAATTCCCATGGCATTTGCCAAAGTTGCATGAAGAACGTAAAACTTCATTCCATGACTTTCTATGACCATACACAAATTCCTTGAAAGAAAAAAAAGGAATTACCCTCTCTCAGATTTCTGTAGAATGATGTACTTGTACTAATGTACTTAATTGAATTGCTAGGAATACAAATCAGCACATGTTTGTTTCATGCATGCAGGAGGTGACTTCAAATGTAAAACACGTAAAGTCAGGGTCATATTGAAAGTCAGGATCATTGTCGCATAGACATTATAAGCAAGCAAACAAAGTAATATTTTCCTCAGACCCTTTTATTTTTGGTAAAGCAAATAGACGTATCCTTATTTTTCAATAAGAGTAATGAAAGTTTATTTAATTTTTGCCCAGGTTGCCCTCCCACGGCTGAAGCATTACTTTACGGAGTCTTGCAGCTACAAAAGAAGATCAAGAGGATGAATGTCATGCAGTCGTTTTACCGACGACGATTCTTCAATCCCTCTAAACAACCGTCCTCCGAAGAAAGGAACACCGTGGGATGGAGACTACTCAGTAGATTCAGAAACAGACACAAGAAAAACTTGCCAACCAGTCAGAAATGATCTCGGATCTGATTTCGTCTTGTGAACTATACAACTTTGTTATGAACATGTACATACTTGTTATAGGAGTACTAAAGTGTGATTGATATTGATTCTTCTATAACTTCCTTTCTGTTGTGGGAAGTAGAAGATCTATTTATTATTACGTTGGAATTAATGTCATGCAGATTTATGAGCATGATCATTTGATGTGAAGCCATACATTCACGAAATTTTAGATTTTTTATGTTCAAAATTGTTGTAAAGATCCTTTTAAAAAGAAACTTAACTCATACAAGCTGGAAAGCGTATGTAGCTCGGCGTGCAAAGCATTCTAAGATAAATAGGTCAAACGATAAATTGCTTTTCAATTCCACTTGTTTTATCATTGAAGAAAAAAATAAAAAGTTGAACTGCTTGTCTTGTTGTTGGCAAATATGTTTATCCGTTTCTTTTGAGGGGAAAGTAATAAAGCCCTCGTTTCCTTTATGGTGCTCTCTACCTTACAGAATCACTTACTTTATGGTGCTCTCTACCTTGCAGAATCACTTACTTTATGGTGCTCTCTACCTTACAGAATCACTTACTTTATGGTGCTCTCTACCTTACAGAATCACTTACTTTATGGTGCTCTCTACCTTACAGAATCACTTACTTTATGGTGCTCTCTACCTTACAGAATCACTTACTTTATGGTGCTCTCTACCTTACAGAATCACTTACTTTATGGTGCTCTCTACCTTACAGAATCACTTACTTTATGGTGCTCTCTACCTTGCAGAATCACTTACTTTATGGTGCTCTCTACCTTACAGAATCACTTACTTTATGGTGCTCTCTAACTTACAGAATCACTTACTTTATGGTGCTCTCTACCTTACAGAATCACTTACTTTATGGTGCTCTCTACCTTACAGAATCACTTACTTTATGGTGCTCTCTACCTTACAGAATCACTTACTTTATGGTGCTCTCTACCTTACAGAATCACTTACTTTATGGTGCTCTCTACCTTACAGAATCACTTACTTTATGGTGCTCTCTACCTTACAGAATCACTTACTTTATGGTGCTCTCTACCTTACAGAATCACTTACTTTATGGTGCTCTCTACCTTGCAGAATCACTTATTTTATGGTGCTCTCTACCTTACAGAATCACTTACTTTATGGTGCTCTCTACCTTACAGAATCACTTACTTTATGGTGCTCTCTACCTTACAGAATCACTTACTTTATGGTGCTCTCTACCTTACAGAATCAGCATTATAGCTAAAACGCACTCGTAGGTTTTCGAATTTTGCAGAGAACCTTGGTCATGAATGTCATTGATGGAAAGCTCATTTCATCACAATTTCAAGTTTGCAAAGTTGAGGTGTGCATGATCTTTATTTTGATACCCCAGGTATTTTGTATGTCACTGTAATCCATTCAATTCTTTTTATGTACTAAAATGTACTGATAAAGCCTTTTATCATTGTCAAAAATGAGTTAAGATACAGTATAAATTGATATACTTGATGTACACTGCTAGGAAGTAACACATTCCTGTACTGTATAAGCTCTGGTGCCATAGTACTGCACTGAATGAAATTGTTGCTTAAGGGTGTGTCTTAACCTTGAACCAAGATTTCATCTCTAAGATGTCACAGTTAAAAGTTGTCGTGGCATTCAAACTTTCATGTAAGGGCCTGATCTTTTCAGAATTTTACTTCAATTATCTGGTAAAGCAAACATAGCCCATTGTTTGCCTTTTGTGAAAGCCACTTTATGTTGTCCTATATTAGGCAATAGGATTTCTGAAGGTGTGTGAATTTGACCTCGCCTCCTACATATTTACACACCTACTTTGAGAAGGAAGTATGATAGGAACAAAACCTATAACAAATTTTTCATGACATTGTCGAGTACCATTTTGTAATGTTTTCTTTGTAACTTTCAATGTTTGAAAATTTAGTGACCTAATTCAGTATCAAAGAAGGACACCACGTGACCATTATAGTGCGACATCAATGGTCGAAATTAGTAGTAGTACAAGATTATGAAAAGTAATTTTCCTCGGGATGTTTCATTTCCAAGTCAGGTTTCCATTTTTAGCCCCAATGATGTCTGATGCATATCGAGGCAAATCTACAAAGGGTTATGTCAAGGCCAAGACCAACTCCTCATTTTTAGTCCATTACTGGTGAAACCGGAGGGGACTATGTCTATGTGCACAGGTTTCAAAAATCTGAACCAAAGGGTATCTCATGACATTGAACAAAGGTCAAGGTCACAGTGCACTTGAATAAATCAAGATTTGGAGATGTAATACTGATCAAGTTAAAAGTTCGGGTTTGAATCGTTCACGGTAGTTTCAGGACTTGGACCGCCAGGGAACGTATCAAAAACTTGTTTCTTCAGTTTCAAACGGAGAATTTCTGTTACCTTGACCTCTAACTTCATTTAACAACGGTTGTCAATCCAGGAAGTCTTTGATTCAAATCAATGATTAAGTAATTTTTATTCATGACTTCTGGACTGTCCATAGACTTCAATCGTCAGTGTTACATTTTCGCTATGGTCTTGAAAGCCTTTTTGTGCAATCCTAATTATACAAGATCTCTCGCAAAATAAAAATTGATAAACACCCTTAGAAACTACTGACTTTTGAACAATCAGATACGTAATGTATTATAAATGTTTTTATACACTAACACTATACTCGTAAGTGAACATCGAATTTTAATTACTAAGAGATTGGTATAAAGTAGAATTCTTTTAAAAACCATGATTTACTGTGAATGTACATGATACAATTCTAAACTAACAGATACAAAATAAACACCGTTTGCAATAAAACACACGTGTCAAAAAACTTGTTTGGTTGAATTTACATGACCAACAACTTGTATGGTTGAATTTACATGATCAACAACTTGTATGGTTGAATTTACATGATCAACAACTTGTATGGTTGAATTTACATGACCAACAACTTGTATGGTTGAATTTACATGACCAACAACTCGTATTGTTCAAATTTACATGATCAACAACTTGTATTGTTGAATTTATTTGACCAACAACTTGTTTTGTCACTACAACGTTGACAAAGGAGCCGATAAGATAAGGGCTGCATTTAGCCCTGAATCTCATCAAGTATTTCTTCTACACAACGATCTGTACGCAAGAAAAAATTGATAATTACTAAAATATAATATATTGGGAGATTCCTCATACAACTTTTATTTTGGTAAGCTTATTTCTAGATACATGTACTTAAATTACAGTCCAAAGAGTAGGGGGTAGCCATGTTGAAAAGAAGCTAATATCGATCAAAAAAACATTGAAAATTAAGAACTATCTGACTAATATGGATATCTATAAACTTTAAAACATAGTGTATACAAGATACTAGAAATCAAATTTAAAAGAATGGTCTCAACTTTATCCATAAATTTTAAAATCTTGAATCTAAAATACGGTTGTATTTTGTATTCATTGACTACAAAGTAGGCATTTTACCGCGAAATACACACTGTGTAGAAATAAACAGCACGCTCTTGTTTATTTGATTCCAAAATCTTGTGCATTTTATGTAAACATGTTTAGAATAGACTTTAAAAGGGAAAAAATGAAACTTTTCTTATATTATGGCCTACATCACAGATTCTTAAACAGTCCCCACCCTCCCCTTTTCAGTTGTTCGTCTCTGGGGCATTGTTCCCCCCTTAGCTACATAACAGAACCCCACTTTGTCAAAAGATGTGTATTGATAAACGCCTTCTGTGAAAGTGGCGTTCTGTAGCTAGGGGGGGGGGGGGGGGCAATGTTTTAAAAAAAAAATTCCATTGATTTCTATAGAAAAAAAAGACATTTTGCCCTAAAATTTAGGAAAAATATGCACGAAAAATCTTATCCAAGTGCCGATTATGATGAAACCAAGAACTGGCATCAATTTTGTGAAAGAATTTTCTCGCAGTTCCCATTTTGAAAATTCCACTTTTTCAGAGCAGATTTTACGCCTTATCTTATCAGCTCCTTTGAAGGGTGCTTATTATAAAAAATTTCGACCTTGCAAAAAAAAAAAAAACTCGTTTTTTCCACTTTGTAGGACACACGTTTTACCGGGGATATCAGTTTTGTTCCTCACAAATCATCTCCATTTCGGCCCTTCGCTGATCTCGCTTTAGAATCGGCACCTGTCGGCGAATTTCGCGTTCCCGTTTGCCACGAACACCACACATTGCGTTACAGATGGTCCAACCCTTCAGTACAGATAGCGATAGAGGGAACACAAAGCAAGGAAACAGGAACGGACAGAGGAGAATTAGCTGATCTATAATCACGCCAATGTAATCAATGGTAGTGGTGATAACTCTGGCGCCAAGGGATAAACCTGTCATCTGCTCATTGAAAACGATCAAAGCGAAGTCCGAAATACGACAAGGCATTAACAGCACGATGTACATGGTGAACAACGTAAGGAACGCAAGCGTCTCCTTCCTCTTACGGAAAATTCCCCTTTTCTCGATTTCCTGGAGAATAGCTTGGAGGTCAGTATGGGTAGCGTCAAGGTGTGATTTGGTGCGACGAGATACCGAGGACTTGGACGTCGCAGAAGTTTTGTCAGTTTCTTGGCCGGAGGCTGAGGAACTTGGGTCGCTAACCGTTCGATGTACTCTCGTTGCCATTCGTTTGGTTGACCTGGTTGATACAATTCTCCTTGAACCTTGAGGTTTGTTCAGTTCCTTCGTCTTCAAGGAGAATGCTACAAATGCATGTATGATACCTGCAGAGGTAAGAAGCAAGGGCAAGACGGTACCCAACGAAAAATCAAGGCATTCTATTTCCACAGCGTATGAAGAATATCTGCACACTTCTGTCCACATCGAATCGCCAACTTTCACGGAATCGGATGTAACTGTGATCAGAGGGTGCAGCATGAAGCAAATTGTGACCAAGCCGTACAGTCTGAGGGCGAGCACACCGCGTTCCCCAATCTTACCTAGCGCCGACTTCGCTTGTGACATGAACAGCAGATACACGTTCAGTGACGTGCACGCGGAACTTTTTATCCATGATATAATTTTGCATATTGCTGGATGGAGAGTTATCCAAGAACAGGCGCCTGCAATTTGTGCGTTTGTCAGCAAGAGATGACAGAGGATCATGACGGTCAAAATCGTATTGAAGACTAACAAGTCACCTCTATCCTCGCTAGTTATTTTCCCTCGTAAGCAGGTGATATACACTCCTATGCAAACTCCGAGGCCAAGGATTCCGAAAGTTGTTGCGACGGGCATGAAGACACCGGCCCATCCCAAAGCACAGAAATTGTAAGCAGTGAAGGTATTCTGCGAAAAGTTGCTTACATTAGAAAAATAATTCTGTGAAGCATCCATCCTGAGTTGCTTTTACCGTCAGTCATGCTATGCTATAAAATCTTTAGGAAGAAACGAATTAAATAGTTTTACTTTCGTCGCCAAGTATCAGAATCGATCAGGGACTTATATTACGGCTGTCACGTTCTGACGTACAGTACTCGTTTTTCAACCACTGCCTAATCGGGTTTCGCGAATATAATGGCAAATGAAATGTAGAAAATGATTTATTTCCATAGAAACACTGGATTTGCTGGTGATAGCACATAGAAAGATCAGGAATTGAAAACTGTCTTTTTCTATAATATCAAATATCTATAAAAATGTAATTGTGAAAGGGAAAAAATATCTTTATTCATACGTAAACGATTTGTCGGATTTACACAAAAACTATAGTCAATTCAACACTTTTCTTTACATAATACTTTAGTGTTAGATAAGATGTGTTTGTAATACACTATATGCCCTGAACCCTAAACTTGCACACCAAACTAGTTACTACGAACCAAGATCCAGAGGTAAATTAAACCTTCTTATTTGAGTCAGAGGGGAAGGGGGAAGGGATGCGAAAAAAAAAAAAAAACAACGCCACAAGATACGCCCGTGACCGCAGGGTATGAACTTAACGCTCGCCCAAGACGAGTATTTTTCCCTGTGGGCGATCAAAAATTACTGTTCACTCGCCCACGTGGCGAATGAATTACAGCAGCTTCTCCCTTTAATGTAAGCATCAAATTTGTTAACGCCGTAAAATTACGTCCGTTGGTATTATAAATGAAATATTTAAATGGCCACGATCACAGGACTGTGTTCGCTGATTACCTGTTTAATATCCAAATATCCATACTTTATTTACAGCTTCAATCTGTATTTCATGGTCTATATATGTCTTCAGCTCCGTTACACTTTGCGTGTCTTTGAATTGTCATTTTCTCTAATTCACCCCGGTCCGTTGTTGTTTTTTTTTTTTTCTTTTATAGAAATTAGAATTACGTACGGGGCAACAGGGATGACGGTAAATTCGTCAACACAAATTGAATTGATGACTTCACAGATGAAGAGAAGAAACAACGAGTTGATTCTCTGTTATTTTTTTTCTCCCCCTCTCATCATGCTGTGAAGGGCGTATGTATCTATAAAGTGTAAATTTCGGCCGCGCGGACAAATCCAGTATACGTGAAATCAATCTCTTTTTTAAATAGTTACATGGGACAGTGTTTATTTAAAACAGGTAATTCATTTGTATAAGAGAACGGGGCGGGGGGGGGGGGGTTGTATCTTAATGACGATATCTAGCAAATTAATTCATCAAGATCTTTTGATGCAATCCTCGATTTTGTATTTGCACGACTTACTTATTCAAACGTTTTGTTGATCACAGAATTTTGAATCCGTACAGATTCATAAATTACGTTTTTCGTTCATAAAATGTCAAGGTCCAGTATGGTCATTTTAACAGGGGTTTCCTTGAAAAGGGATGTTTCTCTCAAAAGCTTTGGTTTTCTGTGTGGGCTCGTAATAAGTTGTGTGGGCCCCTAAAAATAAAATTTTACGAGCCCACATGGCTCGTAAAATTTTCAGTAGAGTTCATACCCTGCCGTAGGGGAATTTATCTCTCGATAATAATTTTGTGAATGCAATATTATGCCAGTTTTAAATAGTCCCAACGTGACTAGACCTTTACACACAATTTCTCAATTATGCTACCAAAAAAGAACAAGAGGCCCGAGGGGACCACATTGCCCACTTGAGTTACAGAAGAATGATAGTGGCCAGTTTGGTGGAAGCCTTTGAGTTCTTGCTTTCCGTAAGGTTTCGTGAAATTCTCTGCATCGGTTTCAGAGATGACGAAATTGTCTCAGCAAAGCAGAAGCCTCGGCAGATATATTTGTTGACCGATCGGCACGAAACACTGAAACATGGTAGAGGACCTCGAGTACTTGTTTCCTGTAAGGTTCCGTGAAATTCTGTGCAGAGGAGATGTCGAAATTTTGTCAGCCAAAAAGAGCCCTCGGTGGCAGTATTTGTTGACCGAACAGCACGAAAAACACAAACTTGATACATTACATTGGGTACTTGCTTCCTTAGTCGTGGATGTATCACTGGGTGGATGCCCCCCCCCCCTCCCCTTGATCCTCCAAAACTGGCCTAACTTTGTAGCATTTTTTGCGCTCTTTCAGATAAAAATTGTCTCATGAATATGGGAAAAATCACTGAAATAGGAAAATTTGTTGAACTTTTATATAGTCGATGATTTTAAAATTTGAAAAGTGTGAATATGTACTATTTTGATGCTCTTTTAGACGAAATAAGTTGCAAGTTCCAATTTCTATTTTTTTCTATGTGTTTTGGGGTAAAAAAAGTCGAACTTTTGCAAAAATTCACAGAAATTTGAGGAAATTTAAATTTATTCCTGCTTCTCAGTTCCTCAATATTGCATATGACCGTCAAATGATGAAAACTCTTTAAGATCTTTAAAGTCCCCTCTTTCAAATGACATATATTTAAACTAAGTTAGAGAACTTGTTTCCAATCCCTTTGGTGTTATTTATATCAATAAAATATGTTTAATCTTATCTAAAAAAAAAACATATATTTTGTATTCTTATTTTTTTGCAAAATTCTCGAAATTGATGTTTTTATACAGAAAATCGTATCTTCAATTAGAAATCTCAGATTTCTGTATATTAATTTAAAGATCCCTTATTAATTATGAAAGCAATGATTGAAAGCTATTTTCTAGCGTAACCTTTCACACTCTTTCAGATTAGATATGTTTAACTAATATTTCATTCAAAATTATAGTGTTTTTTTTTTGGGGGGGGGGACGTATTTTTTAACCCCAACCCTAACCCTTATACGTCACCCCCCCCCCCCCCCCCCAAAAAAAAACCCCACTGATATCAGTTAAACTAATATAATCTGAAAGAGTGTAAAAAGTTACACTTGAAAATAGCTTTCAATCATTCCTTTCATGAAGGATAAGGGTTGTTTAAGGTGATATCACACGTTTCGTGTTATACAACATTTATTTTCAGAAAAAAAGCATAATTCTGATTTCATAATTTAATTCAGATGTAAGGGACAATATTAGGAGGTCACCATCCAAAATTTTGAGACTTTGAAATTGATCAGACTTTTTAGCCATCCATTGATTGTAATGGAAATGCTCATTTTTTGGCTATATTATTTTTGCAGCCCAAGATTTTCAAATGAAACTTTACATATGATTCCCTCAACATATTGTGCAAATTCTTATAGAAATAAGTCATTCAATGACCACGTCATATGTTGCAAAATCTGATTGAACGTGTAAACAAGTATTAGCTTTTACAAAAAGCTTGCCGTCAGTTAGCTGACTGTAAATGTTGTAAAATTCTAGTTAGAATCGGAAGAAAATGCATTTACCAATCGCACATTTCCGGGCTTTTCCGCGTTTTTCCGATTCAAGTGACGGAAATTTCCGAAAATCTGCGATTGGTATAGGACGTATCGGTACAAAGACTTTTCGATGCATATTTCGGAAGAAAATACACTGATGCGATATGACTTTCATTTGTCAGGTCATCTAGACTCTTAAGCCGACCTGGTGAGAGAATCTTATACACAGGTTCTGAATAACCTAGACGGATATTTGCATTTTATGCAATTGTCAACCAATCATATTGCCAAGAGGTATTCTATCCGTGCAAGTAGGTTACGAATGATTACAGTATACCGCCAGTCATGACTGACGGTAATTATCATGTAAAAAATTAAAAGTGCAATTCGAGTTATCTTTCTTTACTATGTGACCAAAGACAAAAGCATCCGAATTTATATAATCATTTTTTTGAAATATCACAGCAGTGTTCCTTCACTCACAAAGATGTCAATATGTAAATAAATAGAGCCGAATATAGATTTTGTGAGATAACACGACAGTATGTGCACATGTGTAATGATATTACATGTACCATATGAGTAACTATATTATTCAAACACTTTACTGACACCTGACTTATTTCTGAATAGATACGACATATGTATGTAGGTAAAAAAGTCTGAACAAAATTTTCAAATACATTTGTAAGTTCAATTTCAGCAAAAAAAAAAAATGACTAATGTTAGTCACTCTAGGCTTACCATTACTTTGCAAAGAAAAAAAAAAAATATTCGTATTTATATACGAGTGACAATCTATTTATTATCCCAGTGCTCAGGCACGAACCACGGTCTTCTCGCATGGTGGACAAGAGCTCTACCTCTGAAGCCAGAACATCAATGAGTTAAAGAAGATCCTGACGATAATCTCAACAACACTCACAATAGAGCACAAAATTAAACATCGACGGACCCCTAGCAAGCTAGAGGTGGGACCAGGTGCCCGGATGGAGTAAGCATCCCCTGTTTGCTAGCATCAAGACATTTTAAGTTACGAAAATCGGAAAATCTTCAGCGTGGAGATTTCTTTAAAATTCTCGTCTAAGGGAGGCTACTGAAACGCGTGTGATATCTCGTTAAATTTAATAAACATAAATCAGAGATTTCTCACTGAAAATAAAGGTTTCGGTATAACAACGACAATTTCGAGGATTTTGCAAATAATTTTAAAGAATATGAAATATAGGAATTGGAAGAGGAGACTTTAAAGATGTTTTTAAAAATTATCATTAAAATACCACACCGATTCATTATCTTCCGTCAGCGGTCATTATCGGATAAAGCACCAGCCAATCAGAATCAATGTTACACCCTGGTTATATAATACCACCTATGATTGAATGATTCTTCATTGCTAGTTGAAGAAAAATACTCATGGTAGCCAATCAGCGACTCAGTAAATCACTCAATCATTACTTTAAAACTAATCATTGCTACATAATGAAACTACCGTCTACAACGTAACCGTGCAACATGTAATTCTAATCTTAAATATATGCTAGTTAGGTATGAGGTAAAGAAGATCTTGACAATAGAGCACCAAATTGAGCATCGACGGACACGCAGCAAGCTAGAGGTGGGACCAGGTGCCCGGGAGGAGTAAGCATCCCCTGTTTGGCTATCCGCACCCGCCGTCGATGTTCACGCACGAAAATAAAAATATTGTGCCGATGCCATTTTCATGTCACCTTACGTATTGTCTATGACATTCTAAATTCATTGCAACGTGGTTGCACGAGAATTGAGGATCATTTAAGAATTCAATTACATCCTAGGTAGAGAGGATAAGAGTCACGATTCTGTAATTCTAATGAAGATCGTAGTGTACCCGGTAACGGGCTTTCATTATACTACATGCCTACGCAAATATCAGTTTGCGTACGATGGAGTCAACTCTTTCCCGGAATGACTTGCTTGATCTAGCTTTTAAAAGTTGCTTAAATTGTAAGCATTTTTCGGTTCAATATACATCAATATAGACATACAGTATATGTTCTTTCACATTGTATTAGCATCTTCCTTCTTTTAAAATGGACAAAAAAGTTCGAATGTCTGTGCTATTTATATCTAAAAGCAAAAATTTTCTCTGTATAAGTGAAGGCAAACAAAACTTGTTAGAAACGAAATGTGAAGCATCGCTGGATACGTCATATCGGTCTCATCTGTTGGCATATTGGCATATGTTGCCAACTTCCAGACAGCGCATGCCACTGCGGAGTGTTTGCCACGTTCAACTAGTGTGACGTCATAATATATTTTCAGCGTCAAGGAGCTTATAGCGCGATGTCAATCTTGAATGTTCCTGCAACAATCCTATGGCTGTCTAAATCATTTGACGGCAGACGACAGCCACGCTTCATCAAAGGCAAGAAAAATGGTCAGTGGAAACCAAGCGAGACAGATTCAAAATGGCAAAGAAACCCGTCGTCCAATAGCCTCGTAGCAGAACCTGAGAACGACGACAAAATCCATTGGAATTTTCGTCATCACTTCATCTCCGATGGTCAGCGCTGGTGTTGCGAATTGCCGTGCGAAGAGAAGTTTTATATCGGCAAGGATCAGACTGCAGACGAACGGCATTGTGCTTCGGTTATACGTCGAGCAAAAGATGTCATAAACGCCGAACTTAGACAGCGGCTGCACAAAGATCGGGAAAAACGGAAGAGAAAACTCGTATTCTTACGCGAGATTTATTATGAAACCACAGAGCGGCTGCCAACCTGGTTTTTGTCCATATTTGAAGGAGGGACAACGCTGAATTTGAGTCTATCACCGACGTTTCCTGGAAATGATGACGCACTTCCTGTTACAGATTTACTGGAAGTAGAAGATCTTCATGATGCAGAATTAGAGCTCAATATAGGATATTCAAACCTCCCTTCAAGCTCATTTGAAGAATTTGACATTTGTGAGAAAATTTCCTTTTCTAAGTCTGGTCCAGACCACGATTGGCGGCGACCAAGAAAATCAGAATTTTCATTGGTCAGTCATTCTACTATTAGGAGAGTGCATATTAAAGGAATATGTCTCGTAAGAGAAAGTAGCTTCTCTACTTTTGAACTCTTGTTATTAAATGAAGGCATAGCAAACGATTTTGCAAGGAGACTTTTTATCTTAAAAGGCGTTTACAGACGGAAGATGGCTACAGCAGATAAATACCTCTCATGGAAAATACAGAAATGGGAAATCAAACTGAATACAGCCTAATTAATCAGAATTTTGCACTGCATTTCTGCTCTTGTTTGTTTCTTTTACGAGAGTCAAAATCGACAGAATATTGACATTCAGTCACATTTCTTATACCATGAAACATAATAACTACAATATTGTTTTGCATAAGCTACCATATAATTTTGAAACAGCGTTAGTACATATAACAAATAAATTAAAAATTGTGTGATACATGTAACAATATCTTTCTTTCATATCACAGAAAGCAAACAATAAAGCATGTTACACTGTAGAAATACAATCGTTTCATGTAATAATTTTTCAGATTTTTATTAATCTAAAGTGGTATGTTGTGAAGTTTTGGTTGATGTATACTGTACGTGTTCTTATTTTAGCACAATGAAATTTTAGCGGAAACAGGGCAGAATTGGGTAAATTGACATATCAGTGTAATCATGAATTACTGCTTTGACTTCTTTTCCACATCAATATATAAGAAATCCATTGTTTAGCGTATTCTTGAATTAGCGCAGCCTTAGCAATACTAACTCCGCTAAAATATGAATCCTGCTAAAATAAGTACACATGGGTGGATCCAGGATTTTTTTTTTCCAGGAGGGGTCCTAAAATTCATTAGTCCTAAATTTATTGAAAAGCAAAAAAAAAAAAAAAAAAAAAAATAAATAAATAAATAAAGCCTACGCTCACGCAGCAAGATACGCACGTTGGGATTAAAAAAAAAAAAAAAAAAAAACCCATCCCGACCCCCTGGATCCGCGCTTGAGTACACATACAGTACTGTTACTATATAAGGAGTCTACCAGGGAAATATTAAAGCACTACCCCTTCAAATTTAAGAAATAAAGATAATTTTAAGGTCAAGGTCACGGAGATAAATGAAAGGTTCCAGGTCAAGGTCACAATATCACCTGCAAGGTCCTGTAACATAGAATCTTAAAATGAAATTTAATAGTAATTCCACTTATGGTTCAAGAGATATAGACAAGTTTAAAGTTTTGAAAAGTTTACCTAAGTTTAAGGTCAAGGCCACTAAGTCAAAAGACAGTTTCATTAAAAAGTGTTGTTGTAAGGAATCTATGAATGAACTATGGAAGCTATGGAACTAGGTTAAAAACTATGGAAGCTATGGAACTAGGTTAAAAAATATGACAAAGGTTAATGTTTTTGAAAAATAGGTCAAACTTCGAGGTCAAGGTCATTAGGTTGAAAGTCAAGGTCACAAAATGATTGAGGATCACTGACTAGGGTTAAATACCTGAAACGTGCATGTCTGGTCCATGCTGTGAATTTATATGCCCTAAAATGATGCTAATGACTTTGAAGACGTTAAACATTTGCACATGAAGTATAAAATCTCTACGTCTTCGGGTTAAAAAGATATGGTCAAGGTTAATACTTTTGATAAGTAGGTCAAACTTCAAGGCCAAGGTCACTATGTCAAAAGGCAAGGTCTCAAATGAAAGGACTCATTAAGGTTAATCATTATGTAAAGTAACTTGTTAATTCTCCTCATAGTTTAATCCTTAATACAAATTCAGAAATTTCTCTCTCAAGGTCAAAGTTCAAGGTCAAGGTCAATTTTTTTTTGCTGCATTTGAGTCGTCTCAACATGATTTATCACCACGTAAAGTTTCAAGTTGCTGCTCCAAACAGTTCTCTCAAAAAAGACTTAAACGCACTTTAACCAAAATGTTGACACACTGATGAACAGACAGACGGACAGACTTTGCCATTTCATAGACTAGATTTTGCTTCACAATCTGGTCAAAAACCACTGTTTTACCATCATCTGAACAGAATGATATACAGGCATCAGACATTACTAGCAGAAAATAAATTACAATGTTAGGATAGAAAGTTAAAGTTATGAGTGTATTTTCATGACTAAATTGTCCCACTTACATCTACATGTAGATTTTTATCATTGGTGATAGAGCTTTCACTCTTTAAGATGTTGAACACAAAACAATTTCGTAAATGAAAATAAACTAAATGACTTAAAAGGCTCTAACTAATACGAATTTATTTTTATTTGTGCGTTGGGCAAATATTATATATTTATTTTGGAAGGAACAAACATCATGAAAATGTCAGAAAGCCCCCCCCCCCCCCCCAAATATATCTGAAATAATCAGGATGTTTTTAACAACATACTCTAGTAGGCAGCTTTAACTTTAAGGCAACTAGTTATTACTCAGTTCGCCAAGGTAACATAGTCCATCCATTAAAAATCCACCCATAGATAGCCAAAACAATAAGAAGGAAGAACTCCTTTGCACTCAGAGTTGTCAAAAATTTGGAACAGTTTACCTACCTTAACTGTAAATAGTTTTAAAAACAAACTGCTACTACTCAAATTCTGGTCTGAACAAGAATTAGTATAGGATAATCTTAAAGCAAATACAATGTATTACTGTAACTGGTTGTGGAGAAAGTTTTTAAACTGATGAAGAGCCCCCCCCCCCCCCCCTTGTATCAGACAACAACAACTAATATAAGTCAAGATACAAACTGGAGAATATTGTCAATCAGCAATGAAAATGTGAAATATGGACCCCTACCTAAAAGAGGACAGAAATATTTCCAGACAATTATTTTCGTAAAGTCCAAGGTCAATGTCACAGGCAATACAAAATGTGAAATATGACAACTCAATCTAAATAGATTACTTAGATATTATGTGAGCATTTTGATTCAAAAGCAGCACAAATTTAGGTCTAGCTCACTAGATAAATGTATCAAGTGTCACCAGAAAATAACATGTGACATATCTAAGCTGTTTCTCATAATCTGCAATAATTCAAACGTCTTTACCATCAAATTTTTGAAAATTTCTAAAAATAAAATATAGCATGAAGGTCAAGGTCACAGGATAATAGAAAATGGTAAAGAATGAGCTGTCTTTCCATACGGAACTTAAACATGAAACGTACTATCTAAAAAGATGAAAGATTTCTCATATTGAATTATTTAAATGTAGGTCAGACTCCAAGGACAATGTCAGAGGGTCAAATAAAGGCCTTGTTACGAGAACTGCACATCTGAAATATCTAAATCTTTTGGACAAACAAAACAGATCGATCAAAAACAATACAACCATCCATCTCCAATGCAGGGGCATAGAAATATTTAAGTTAGAGCCTTTTGTGTTTAAGGTATTAGTGGTATAATAAAAGATATCATAGATCAGGTAGAAATTGTGAACTGATGTATCTTACATATTTTTGATATATGATATTTATTTACCGTTTCATGAAAATGCATGGTCCCAAACATTGCCGAAGTCGTGCTTCTTTGTCCAACTTCAAGGTTTTAAATTTTTCTTTTATGAAAACAACCAGAAGTAGCGTATTATACCCGTAATACCTTAAGTTGATTGATTTTTGGATTATTTTATCCAGACCATGAGTTTTCACCCTGAGAATTTGTATACTGATAATATAATATTGTGGATGTTTTTGTTTAAACTAATATCTGGTACAGCTTTATGTTACATGCAAAATTTGTTCAATTTATTACATGGGTGACACTGATAACAATAGTCGTCATATCATACCATATTTATTTCATTCATATTCATCTATATTTTATGACTTCGTAATTCATCCTCTATGTCTTAACTTGACCTTGAATGCGAGCTTGGCCTTTGGCATGACAATGTGACTGATAAGAATTCCCTACTAGATTGATTACCAGAAAGAAACACACTTATAACTACTTATCTAAAAAACTTGTTTTACCCCATACAGTAGCCTTGACCTTCTCTAAGTGGTGACTCTCCATGTATTAATACATTTATGATTATTGTACTGTATGACCATGTAATTATAACAAAATTATAGAAATTCATGTAAAAATGTGACCACCATACAAACGTATCGATGATAAACAAAGTTCACTATACTTCCCTAAACAGGGGGCATAGATATATAAAAACAAACTGTGTAATTCAGTGATGATGAAAATACAAATATGTAAAATAATACTTTGGAAACAAATAATTACATATTTACGCATGTATATACCCTCTCATGTAACTTTAGTGTTATACATCTTTTGAGATGTTCATAGACAATCCTTTGGCAAGGTGTAATGAACTTAATATTTTTGTGGTGCTTTCATGTTTTGTCAATATCAATACGGAAGTTCACATACATGTGTAATAAACATTAAGTATTATCAACTAAGATTTTGCTCAGTACTTTCACTATTTTCCGTCTCCTTTACGGGCAGTGGAGGAGGAATGTTGTACTTCTTCATTTCTGACCTTGACCTCCATATTTTGATGACCTTGTCATCACACACAGTGACCAGATATTCCTGATTTTGAGGATTGAAGCCGACAGCGTTGACGACCCCCCAGGGGTGCTCGTAGATGGCAAGATTAACGGCATAATGTCTGTCCCACAGGTATCCTTTAGCATCCTCACTACCGCTGAAATAAACAAATCATTAATTGTATGTACATGTACCACTAGATCTTTGTGTAAGTACATATGAAAATAATCCTGTTTGATGTAAGATAAAATATGTTAAATCTATATATAGAAATAACCAGAAGTCTCTGACGAGACTGTAGCTCTCCTGGTTGTTTTGTTTTATTCACTCATTGACAAGTGAATAAGATACATATACATAAATAACAATTTCCATCTTATTTTAAACAAAGACCATAGCGAGCAGGCGCTCTAACAAATTATAAGTAGCACAACAAATAACAAATTGTTTAGACTGCAACAAGAATATCATAAATATAATTTTTAATATTCGAGATAAAGGATTTCAAAAAATAATGCCATACCCATTTTCCAAGATCCTAGGGGTCAGGGGCTGCTAGCTCAAATGAACTATCAATGACACAATAAGACTACAGATCCATTATATTGCATAAACAACTAAGTTTCAATCATTAATAGCTTAAAAGGAGATGAGAGCACAACTATATTCTGGAAAATGACCACATTCGTTTTCTAAGACCCTGGGGGTCAGGGGCTCAAACAAAATAGCAGGTGCACAACTAGACCACAGACCAATCATATTGTAAAAAGAATTAAGTCTCCATCATTTATAGTGTCAGAGGAGTTGTGAGCACAAGATTACATAGAGTTATATAGGAAAAAATGACCACACCCATTTTCTAAGACCCTGGGGGTCAGGGACTCAAACAAAATATCAGGTGCACAACTAGACCATAGACCCATCATATAGCAAAAAGAATTAAGTCTCCATCATTTATAGTGTCAGAGGAGTTGCGAGCACAAGATTACATAGAGTTATATAGGTGAAAATGACCACACCCTTTTTCTAAGACCCTGGGGTCAGGGGCCCAAACAAAATATCAGGTGCACGACTAGACCACAGACCCATCATATTGCATAAAGAATTAAGTCTCCATCATTTATAGTGTCAGAGGAGTTGCAAGCACAAGATTACATAGAGTTATATAGGTGAAAATGACCACACCCATTTTCTAAGACCCTGGGGTCAGGGACTCAAACAAAATATCAGGTGCACGACTAGACCACAGACCCATCATATTGCAAAAAGAATTAAGTCTCCATCATTTATAGTGTCAGAGGAGTTGCGAGCACAAGATTACATAGAGTTATATAGGTGAAAATGACCACACCCATTTTCTATGACCTTGGGGGTCAGGGGCTCAAACAAATTATCAGGTGCACAACTAGACCACAGACCCATCATATTGCAAAAAGAATTAAGTTTCCAACATTTATAGTGTCAGAGGAGTTGCGAGCACAAGATTACATAGAGTTATATAGGTGAAAATGACCACACCCAATTTTCTAAGACCCTGGGGGTCAGGAGCTCAAACAAAATATCAGGTGCACAACTAGACCATAGACCAATCATATTGCATAAATGATTAAGTCTCCATCATTTATAGTGTCAGAGGAGTTATGAACACAAGATTACATAGAATTATATAGGAGAAAATGACCACACCCATTTTCTATGACCCTGGGGTCAGGGGCTCAAACAAATTAACAGGTGCACAACTAGACCACAGACCCATCATATTGCAAAAAGAATTAAGTCTCCAACATTTATAGTGTCTGAGGAGTTGCCAGCACAAGATTACATAGAGTTATATGGTGAAAATGACCACACCCAATTTTCTAAGACCCTTGGGGTCAGGGGCTCAAACAAAATATCAGGTGCACAACTAGACCATAGACCAATCATATTGCATAAATGATTAAGTCTCCATCATTTATAGTGTCAGAGGAGTTATGAGCACAAGATTACATAAAATTATATAGGAGAAAATGACCACACCCATTTTCTATGACCCTGGGGGTCAGGGGCTCAAACAAATTATCAGGTGCACAACTAGACCACAGACCCATCATATTGCAAAAAGAATTAAGTCTCCAACATTTATAGTGTCTGAGAAGTTGCGAGCACAAGATTACATAGAGTTATATGGTGAAAATGACCACACCCAATTTTCTAAGACCCTGGGGGTCAGGGGCTCAAACAAAATAGCAGGTGCACAACTAGACCATAGACCAATCATATTGCATAAATGATTAAGTCTCCATCATTTATAGTGTCAGAGGAGTTGTGAGCACAAGATTACATAGAGTTATATAGGAAAAAATGACCACACCCATTTTCTAAGACCCTGGGGGTCAGGGACTCAAACAAAATATCAGGTGCACAACTAGACTATAGACCCATCATATTGCAAAAAGAATTAAGTCTCCATCATTTATAGTGTCTGAGGAGTTGCGAGCACAAATGACCACACCCAATTTTCTAAGACCCTTGGGGTCAGGGGCTCAAACAAAATATCAGGTGCACAACTAGACCATAGACCAATCATATTGCATAAATGATTAAGTCTCCATCATTTATAGTGTCAGAGGAGTTGTGAGCACAAGATTACATCGAGTTATATAGGAAAAAATGACCACATCCATTTTCTAAGACCCTGGAGGTCAGGGACTCAAACAAAATATCAGGTGCACAACTAGACTATAGACCCATCATATTGCAAAAAGAATTAAGTCTCCATCATTTATAGTGTCAGAGGAGTTGCGAGCACAAGATTACATAGAGTTATATAGGTGAAAATGACCACACCCTTTTTCTAAGACCCTGGGGTCAGGGGCAATCTCCTACGCATGCGTCCGATTTCAGTTCCGCTTTCTTCACTTTGAAATCTATTGCAAGCCTGTGCCGCCTATGACCTTGTTGCAAGTTGGGGTCAGGGGCCCAAACAAAATATAAGGTGCACGACTAGACCACAGACCCATCATATTGCATAAAGAATTAAGTCTCCATCATTTATAGTGTCAGAGGAGTAGCGAGCACAAGATTACATAGAGTTGTATAGGAGAAAACGATCACACACTTTTTCTAAGACCCTTGGGGTCAGGGGCTCAAACAAAATATCAAGTGCACATCTACACCACACATCCATCATAATGCAAAAAGAATTAAGTCTCCACCATTTATAGTGTCAGAGGAGTTGCGAGCACAAGATTACATAGAGTTATATAGGAGAAAATGACCTCGCCCATTTTCTAGGACCCTGGGGGTCAGGGGCTCAAACAAAATGTCAGGTGCACAACTAGACCACAGACCAAGTGTAATGCAAAAAGAGTTACATTTTTATCTCTTATAGTTTCAGAGGAGTTGCGAGCACAAGAATTGTTTATGGACAGACGGACGGACGCCGGACGAAGGGTGATGACATAAGCTCGACTGGTCAGAGACCAGTAGAGCTAAAAATCAAGCTTCACATACATTTATATAATTACTTTTAATGAAAAGTACCTAGAGCAAGTTTGAATAAAGTAATCCTTGATAAAAAGACTAAGATACATGTAAGTGTTTCATAAGGGAGACCTACAAAGCATTCATTACTCTTCTCCCTTCCAATTTATTATCAACTTTTTTTTTCACTTATTTTTTGAATTTTCAAAGTTTGAAAGGAGCTGTTATGATAAGGCGTAAAATCTGCCCTGAAAAGTCAAAATTTCAAAATTGCAAAATTTAAGAATTTTTTTCGGTAGAAATGTCAAGTAACTTGGTCCACATATGTATCTGCTATCAGATGGGATAATTTATTCAAAATAAGACCGATATTTATGGAGGGGGATTAGGGTCACAATGCTATTTGATTTGCTTACATGCTTCATGCTATGTTGCTTCACTCAATGTTTGATTATTCCATGTTCATTTGTCTTGCTTTCATTTCAAATTGACTTTATCTTTCTTCTTTGTGTAATTTTGCTTCCCTACATTTTTACATTTGTCCTTCGTCAATGCATAATTGTCATTATACCATGCGTTATGACATCATTCTTTCTGCCATTATCCTTTCGTCTTAATGCTATTATTGCTTCGTCAATGCTAACTTCAATTTTGATACCAGATGGCGCTTCGCGCGACCGCATGTGCCCGTTCCTTGAAATGAACTTTGAAACATCCCCTGTCGTTAGAAATTATTTTAAATTCTACTACAGTATCGTTCGAATCGCACGAGAGGACAGAAGTAGATTGGCTGTATGAATATTTGAAAAATATTTTTAAGGAATTAGTAAATATTTGATTTTGTATGCATAAGATTTTTGTAAGTTTTAACCGTCACTATCAATAAAATATCTGTTATTATGAAGAATCTCTGTGGCGTAGTGGTTATCACGTAGGCCAAATATCATTATTTTGCATCTTTCCGAGTGGGTTCGAATCCCGGACGAGGATACATTTTTTTCCTTTTGTCAATTTTAAGCACAGGGGTGAGGTATCATCGCTTTGTCACATACCCTTTCCTAGATACAAACCCTTTCTTTTATATGTCTATATTAATATAGACATATAGAAGAAAGGGTAACTTTTTGTAATGAGGAAAGGATTTGTGACCAAGCGATGATACCTTACTCCTGTGATCAGTTTTAAGTATAATGTAACTTGTCCATGTTCTCCATCTGCCCAGTAGAGGCTGTAGAAAAAAATTGGGGGTACTTATAAAAATAAAATGTTTTTATGCATTTTTTTTTTCATTTTGTCTATGCGCGGGGGGGGGGGGGGGGGGGGGGGGTGTCATTGATTTGGAAAAAAATATGGCGGGCAACTGTACATTATCATTATTCAGTTGAAATACAAAATCATTTTTATTACAAAACTTTGCAAACGCTTCGTTGGCTCACTATCGTCGCTTGCAAGTCATCTATGAAAAGTCATAATTTTAATTCCTTGCCTTTTTGTATGCCCGTCAATGTCGTTTCTGTACCATAAATCGGGTGATTCTTGCATAAAAAGATAAAACTTCTATAATAATTGACTTTGAAGTATGGACTTATGAAGGTCAATGTTCAAGGTCAATCCTTGCAAGCATCAAACGCTCGGATTTCAATCTTAACCTTGATCTTGGGTCGAACAAAAGTGGCGGATTTAGGGGATGTTCCTCCACAGACCCAATATTTTCCCGGCAAAAACAGGTACATCAGTAAAATCGGCAAAATTCGCCCCTTGACCCCCGGCAAAGGGGGCGCTGGATCCGCCACTGAACAAGGAGAATCTGACAAGTTTGCCATAGTGCAACCTAATTAAAATTAGACCTTCCTTGGTTTAAACAATATTTATTCAAGAAATAAAATAATTTGGACCTTCCTTGCGCTCCTAACACGCAGTATAGGATCACAATAAAGGTCTAAATTTTGGCCATTGTTGAAAAAGGCTGTGAATGACACTGAACTGTGCCACGTTCCTGAGCAGGCGAAGTCCTGGACCAACGGCGTAGCTCTGCCTGAAAAAGTGGAGGGGCACAACATCCCAAAATTTCTAACAAGCAAAAAAATTAAAATAAAATAAATAAATAAATGAAGAAAAAAATAAATAAAGGGGGAGGGGAATAGATTTTAAAAAAATATGGGGGGTTCATGTTCTGTATGCACAAATTTGGCGAGCGGTAGCGAGCCAGGAATTATTTTTAGCAAATTTTGACTTATATCAGAAAATACTTTCTATACCCTCTATCATTACATGTAATGATATTCTATATAGAGTGAGTTAAATGTCTTCATGTACGTTGATAAAGAAATATGTATAAAGGATAGATCAGAATATTTAGCTAAATTATTCAGAAAGTCTAAAAAAAAAAAAAACTGGCGAGCGGTAGCGCTCCCCCCCCCCTTTCTCCTACGCTCCGCCTGTCCTGGACAACAGCTTGGAGTAATTTTGGCATACAGAGATGTCAAAAGGTAAATTTTCAAGGTCAAAAGTATGAAAGGAGACTAGAAACTGCATTATTGACTGAATCAATGGGGCCGGGGGATGTTGATCTCAAGGTTCGATCAGTGTAGGACGCGCGGCAGTTTCAATTTATCTAGAATTTTTCGATATGAAATACCGCCTTTCCCACGATATCTCAGAAAAAAACTGACGTCTATATAATTTCCCACTCACAATTCAGAAAAAAAAAATTATGTTGCCGATGGGATTCGAACCCATGCGGGAAAAAAATGCAAAAAGGATTCGGGACGCTAACAGTTGAGCCACGAAGTTATTACAAAATAGTTGCAAAACTTTCTAGAGCTTTCAAATCCCCAAATGGCTATTACTGTATAAAAAAAAAAACAAAACAAAAACCAACCAAACAAACAAACAGAAAAGGTCCAAATATTTATCATTTAATGAGATGTTTTTTGTTCAAATATTTCAATCGGCTTTTGCTTTTTTCCGCTATTTATAACTCATTTTTCCAAGTACTGCAACAGGGGACGTCTCAAAGTTAATTTCAAGGAACGGACACATACGGAGCGCCACCTGGTATCAAAATTGAGGTTAGCATTGACGAAGCAATCATGGCATTAGGACGAAAGAATGATGGCACATTGAAAGATGTCATAACGCATGGTAGAACGACAATTATGCATTGACGAAGGACAAATGTAAAATACACGAAAGCAACATTGCATAAAGAAGAAAGACAAATGCAATAAAGTCAATTTGAAATGAAAGCAAGACAAATGAACATGGAATAATCAAACATTAAATGAAGCAACATAGCATGAAGCATGTAAGCAAGTCAAATAGCATTGTGACCCTAATCCCCCTCCATAGATATTTGGGTCAAAATAAGTGTTTTTTACACAGAAATCAATGGAAAACGGAAAAAGTTTTATACAACGTCGTTCCCCCCCTCGCTTTACAATGCCACTTTCACCAAAGGTGTATATCAATAAAACACATTTTCTGACCAAGTGGGGTTCTGAAGCGAGGGGGGGGAACAATGTCCCACAGGAGAAAAACGAAAAAAGGGGGGGGGGATGAATGACTATCTTTAAATGTGTCTCTAGAGCGATAAAATAGGTTATCATTGATTTTTTTTCATTTTATATCATGGAACAATCTATTCATAGTGTGTTCTAATAAAATATTTAACCATTTAGAAGGAAATGAATGTCTATTTCTACACCGTGTGTATTTTGCGCCAGAAACCTACATAAATGGCCGAGAAGAACGAAATAAAACCGTTTTTCAGTTTCCGGATTGCAGAGTTTGTCAATTATATTGATATAATAACCTCAAAGTTAATTTCTCTTATCCAATTTAGACTTGAAAAGGTAACAGAAGTATAATAAACATAAAAAATGTGTAAAATAATGCATTTTTTGTGCATTTTCGTTCGATATTTGACGTTTTCCGTCATCAGTACGGTACCCCTACCTCTTCATCTCGTAATCATAACATCTTTCACCAAATTTATTTACATAAAATACCTACTAGGAATCTTATAATACTTTATATTTTTATCCTGACTAATTTTTATCTAAAGTAGAAGGACAACGCACGAGAAATAATCGAGTGCTTTCAGGGCTAAATCCGGCCCTTATCTTAACAGCTACTTTGCATATTGAGGAACCATCACCATGTATCTTCACAAAACTAAAAAGTGCATAGACGATTAAAAATACAAAATGTACATCAGTTACCTTCCAACATAGTCTAGACTAACGTCTAAGAACACAAAACAGCACATGGTGGATTTGGAGAAACCTTTATGTCCCATATACTGTACACCTGTGTCCTTCATGGTCCACAGGTCTATGACGCGTATCTCAATGTTGTTAGAGAGATCCGGCGTGGCCCAAGGATCAGAACGATCTACATTCCCATGCCAAGGTCGGCAGTTCAGAAAGAGGTACCTAAAAAATATAATATGGCTGGTAACTAGGGGTGAAATGATACGCCGAAAGTGAATTGCGATATATTGCAATATTTTATTAACTGTATTGCGATATATGTTGTTTCTTTTGTTTCTTTTCATTTTATCAATTCTTATGTAAAATCTGGCTCCTCTTTGTGTACTGTTAATATAAATTTTCTGATTGCTTTTGTCATAATTCATTACGGGTTGCTTGTTTTCAATTAAACTGATTAAAATCAGAGTGATTCAATGATTAATTCATATAATCTATAAGGGCCCGATATATTGCGATAAGCATTTCGTATCGCAAAACAATACAAATTTATGAAATATCACAATTCATGTATATGGATATATTGTTACACCCCTACTTGTAATGTAATTACTGCAAATGTCCTTGATAGACATGTTCTGTACATATGATATATTGACAATGAATATGTCAGTTATTCCAGAAATGGTTATAACAATGTCCAGTTGTTCAATAAAGGTTGTATAAATCTTCATATGCACAAACAAAGCCATGAATCAAACTAATGTTCATAGATAAAGGTGAACAAAGGCATGATTCTGTCTGACCAACTCTCAATTTCTTTAAAACTTACTTTACATAAATACCATCCCACTTTTACTTCATCCTGCTACATACAATGTACTAGTATACATGTATATTTTATAAGTGCCCTTCCAGACATTGCTGTACAAAGGAGAATTCTACAAAAAAACCCCAAGATAAACTTGTGCCTAAAGCATGCTTTATAAAGTACATATATTATCTAATGCTGAATAGTTCAAAACACCATAACAACAGTCCATTATTTTCCACGTAATAGACTGTTCTAGATTTCATATGCGTAGTTACTAGACATAACATACATGTAATTTGGTGAAATTTTCCATTGTGACATCATATAAGGTCACACTATCTGGTTTGTGATGTCTGGCTGTCTGGAATTGAAGCTATTGTATTACATAGACATACATGTACTTACCTATGGTCATGAGATAGACACAGTCCTGTAACATGTCCGTACAGATCTATCAGGTGATCAGGTTTATCTGATTTACGAATGTGACGTAGCTGAATATCGTTATTACAGAAATTAACGACCATGTGCTGTTCTTCTTGATCATAGTCCCCGTCTAATGAGCTATCCATGATGTCCTCCCCAGACGCTCGTTGTTTGGATTCAAGTAGTGATGGTGATACATTTTTTATTCCTAGTTGATGTAGCGCTACGGCAAAGTCACCAGTAACGAATATCAGATTTCTGTTCCGATCGCTATCCGTTCTCAATGATTCCATTTCGTCAGTCATATCAGCACAAAGATCAACACCTGGCGAGTCACAAGAACAAGCACTAACGTTAATATTGGCACTAGTAGATGGAACGGGACTTTCCATTTCCTCACATCCTTTACACTCATAAAACTGTCGAAGATCATGGCCAGGTGAAGAGATTTCACTTTCCGAGCTTTCCTCTAATGTCTTAGATTCCAAAGAGTTCTGAATCAGGGGTCTTGAAGGAACGTTAGCTACAGTCAAGAACTTGATGAGACTCGCTGTTTCACTACTGAATGTGAACAAGTTACAACCAAGCCCCTCTTCCACGGAGATTTTACTTGGTTCCAATGGTAATTCATGATCTGACATCTAAAAGGAGGAATAAGAATTCTTATCAAATTTGTTGTACATATTCTTTTAAAATCAAATTATAGGCAGAAATAATTTCAACATATAAAGATAGATACAAAACCATCATTTTCAATTTGAGCTAATAAATTCATGATTATGATCATAACAAGGTGATGAAAGGTTACATGTACTAGTTGCTTTTTAAAAATTAGACTACATGTACATGTACCGGTATGTCACCTTGACGTCATCATGGCTATTTTATATCTTGTTTGTTTCAAACATACATGTATGTGGACAAATTCTGATTCCTTGTTTTATAAGAGTCTTAGTGTACTTCATCAACATTTCTGGTTATGTCACACGAAATTTTTATTGATCAAGTAGAAAGTATGGTGTTTATTTTTATATTATCTGATGTACATGTACACTGTAGCTCTGCAATGTAAATGATTTCATAGTGGCACCATAGGGTGAAAGATTTGACCCCTAATAATAGAACAATTATTACTCCTTAAAAGTCTTGTCATATTCCATGAATTTTGAAGTTGGAAATGATAAATAAAAGTTTTGAAAGGAATTTCAAAATTGTGAAGCACATATATACATGTACTACAAAGAATTCATAAAATTTGTTTACATCAAAGGCTTCAATCTGTACTGTCGTGGCAAATCTATCCAAACTGATTTCTAGGAATCCTCCGAGAAAGTGAGAGTTGTCTAACCATGCACCAAAAAGCTGTGAAGGATCCATGGATACAACTCGTAAGATATCAAAATCTGAAAAGAGGTAAAGAGAAATTTTTATGCACAAAAAATAATTTAGTATCACAGTGCTTCTGAGCTTTCATCATTAAATACATTTACTCTAAATTGTCATCACATCTAAAGGTCAACTCAAAGCATAAAATTGGGACCTATATGTAAATTTAATCTTCTTTTTTTACATAATAAACATGACATTCAGCCTACACAAACCACTATAACAATACTTTATATGGTATAAGAATATATACATGTATAATCTACATAAAAAAATTAAGTTAATTTTATTGAAAATTTCCAGTTGGTACGTACCCTAACTTCAAAATATGAAAAAATCTAATTTCATTATGTTTGACCTGTACTTTGTTCAATTGATTATTTGTTAAATAGAACAAAACATTTCCTGTACACAATATTATCAATGTAGCGAGGGTGTGACTTATTTTGTAGTAATGATAATATTGCTACTAATAACCACTGAGGGATCAAAGGAAATTCTGTCGAATTGTCTAAAACTATTTCCGATAATTTCTCTACTAAACCATTGTTGTTATAAATGTTGTAGAGTAACATAAACTACTGTCCGTGCAGCTCACTTCAGAAATCAGAAAATTGAAGTTTTCTATACTTTATTGGCATATTTTCCGGTCAAAATTTAAATAAGGGGATAGATCTCGAACTCTCATAACTAACGGTGTATCATATTTGTCTGTACGACCAATACTACGCTCACAGTGAAAGAAAATAGTTTTAGATAGGGAGATTTCTATATTAATTTTAGCGCTACATCGTCGATGTTCTCCATAGACTCACTGTTAAAGATCGGCGATGTCACGCTAAAATTAACACCTTATCTAAAATATTTTCTTTCACTGTGAGTGTAGTATTTGTCGTACAGACATATATCATACACCACTAGTTATGAGAGTTTGAAATCTATCTCCCTATATAAATTCTAAATGCAAAAATTGACAACAAAGTAGAGAAAACTTCAATTTTCTGATTTCTAAAGTGAGCTGTGCGGACAGTAGTAGCATTATTATTAATTAGAGAGAAATATTGTAAAAGAAAACTCATTAAATAATTATATGACAATTTTCACACTAGACATATATATATTTCAGTGGAGGTAAGTTCTTCAATTCTTGTCAATAAATTTAGGTAAACTAATTTTATTATTCAATTGAGAATGGTTGAACATAATCCTATTTGATGCTAATGTATATGTAGATTAATTAAATCACAAGATCACATATAGCTGCATTGTTGGTCAGTAATATATTCATGAGATGTATGATTTTTTTGGATAAGAAATGGTAAAGGAGAAGGGCCACTAACCATCAAAATCGGCCCTTTTGCCGTTTTTGAAGAAAATTTACGTATATATAATACAACATTTCTAGTTTCTAAAAATGTAAGCAATATGAAAATCTGACAAAAGGTAAACGTTTCATGACCTGGCGAAGTTGGCATTGTGAAACGTCAAAATGCGCTTTCTTTCACCATAACGTCATGACGTAAAATGACAATTTACAACAACTAAAACTCTACACTAAAAGTATAACTGTTCTATTTTTGTTGCAGTCAAATTAATTCAGAGGAGAAAGTTGATACATATAATGTTTTTAAATAATTTATTTGGATTTCAGTGTTAAATAAATCGGGAAAAGATCTCCGAGAGATATCAGAAGCATCTGAATCGCAATGAAACTGTATCTTCGCTCTCAAATGACGTCGCGTCAAATTATTCATCTTTGAATTCTAGATTCTTATGGAAAGCGGTTACATATATACACATTTGACACATGCACTTTTTTTGTAGGGGAAGGGGCAGGGATCTCAATAAATTTTAAAGTAGGTGGATTCTCTGAAGGAAGATACGTTTAATACATTGTACCCTTACAATAGAAAGTAGGCGACGGTTTTTCTCATAGTAGGTGGTGACTTTTCTCCAGCTTATGAAGGGGGGCTGTCATTATATACTTTTCAGAATAAGCAAGTGAGAATTTTCTCTGACTTTATTGAGGTCTGGTTACATGTTCAAATCAGATTCAGGAGCGGATCCAGAAACTCAAATGCCGGATGCACATACAACTTTTTATTGGGATGAATTGCAACACAATGCAGAAGGACTGAGAGTCCGGAGGGAACTTATATCATCAATGTTTTTGTATAGACTGCTCTTACAATATTTAAAAACGCAATGATTATCTGAAATATTCAAAACAATGCAATTTAGGACAAAGGAGAGGGTAAGGTTCATTACGCATTCGCGTAACCAAATTTTGAAAAAAGGGGGAGAAAGGGCAAGCTTTAAGCGACTGTAATCGTCATTTTTTGTTTGTTTGTTTGTTTGTTTGTTTTTTTTCGCCAAGAGGGCTTCACAGGAAGTTGAGAGAGAGATCCATCACATAAGAATTATTCTATATACATCTTTTTCGTTTTAAATATGAATTAATTTCTTATACTTACAACACTATATCAAATTAACAGTAAATTTGCTACTTTTGAACCAGTAAATTTCTCTGATTTCAGTGATAATTCCATCTATATGTGATTGGGAAATTTTAGAGCCACAATTGGCGAAAAAAGGGTACTATATTTTTCATTGGGAATGGGGCCGAATAACGGCCCCAAAAGGGGGGAAAATCCCTGAATATGATCTGACATGGACGTAAATGTAGCTAGGGTGTTTTCGATGTCGACGCCTAGTCGCCAACGACAGGAGCGGACCCAGAACCTCAAATACAAGGGACACATTCTTTTTTATGAGGATGACTTGTAAAGTCAAAGTAAGGGACAATATGGAAGTAAGTTTCCCTCTTTCATTGTTAGGGGATAGGGGATCGGTCAGAGAAAATTTTGAGAAAGTGAAGCAAATTAGGGGCTATTGAGCGTATTTGAGCCACATTTAAAAGGGATCAAGAGCACGAAACGTATCTAAGATAAAGGAAATATCCGATATGCCGATATGAACATAAAATTAATGCTGTATTCTTTTTTAAATTAAAAATAATAAAACTAAGGACATCATCTGTCCCATCGACCGTGCGCACATTGTTAGCGCGAATTTCTACGCCTGAGAAAACTAAAAAAAAAATCAAAACGATCATTATTGAGTGTTTTTGGACTATATCACTGATATCACTTTTATTATTTATTACGTCCTTTATGTAGACCCCACATTTTGGGGAAATGGCGGGGTCTATTCATCTCTTTCCCTTCTTTTTTTGCGAAAAAATTGTGAACGTTTTTGTGTACAAATGTACGCCTGGCTACGCCCGTGAAATCTCCGTCTTCACAAATCTGTAGAATTTATATTTTCTTTATTGTTTTTATCTTTAACATGGGATGTTTTTATTTAATTAAAGTGTCGGTATGAACAATTATAATATTTGTCAGTGACAAGCATACGTATTTAGTTTGAATTTCGTCTTTTTGTTGTCGGTTACCGAAGTAACTCTGCGATCGGAAAGTACATGTGTATATCCTTTATTTATTATGACCTTTAACTGTCCTCACTTCTCACTATTAAATTCTGAATTTCTTGTCTACATGGATATATTCTCTACGAAAGAAAGCAGGAAATAAGTTTAATAGGAGCTTGGAAAAAAAAACACACACACACACACAGAATAAATAAATAAATAAATAAATAAATAAATAAATAAATAAATAAATAAATAAATAAATATATATATATATAAATAAATAAATGAATAAATAAATAAATAATGAAAAGATATGAAATAAAACTAGTAACTCCGAGTCGATCGAGAAAACCCTCTTTCCATCCAGCATATTCGACTTGGTACAAGGAAGATTAATCCCATGATTCGTTTATTTTCATTTGTTTTCCTTACACACCTGTGAAATCATCGAAATAAAATCAAAATAAAGAAGTTTACAAAATAATGTGCTAAAAAAACAATCAACAATGTAACATTATTGTGTAATAGTCAAGCATTATTCATCGACCTTTTCATGTCGCCTGAAACGCAAGAGCAACAAAAAGAGATCAGTTTGCACGGCGTCCGTCTGTCTGTAGGTCATACTTTCATATACATGTATTTCGCTAGCACAAATAAACTTGATACACATCAGACATCTTTTAAATTTTGTCGATATTGTATAGCATGATGAAACTCGGCATCCAATGAAGGTCAAGATCACTTTAAAGTTCAAAATTATGTACTTCAGGGAGAGGGCGTTTATAATGTTGGTAAACTTAAAATTGACCAATCCCATTTTCATGTTTGGAAAAAAAATATGTTTAAATTAAATTTAGGATCAAACATACAACAAGCAACATGCCTGTTCTTGAACAATACTTGCTAGACTAAGTATATACATGTAGACTGACCTGTCATGCTTTACTGGTAACAGTTTTGCCTCCCCCCTCCCACATATTGTGCTTTTTACGTAAATACTCATTTCTAGTTCCATGTTCTTTAATGAAAATCAGAGGGAAAGAAAAACGTAAACGGCGTGTTTAAACCGAGAGGCCAACATTTGATTTATGATATAAACGTAATTCCCTATGGGGAGGATTCATTCCGTAAACGGAGGTGTTTAAAATTTTGACAATCCAGTTCAATAAATGAACGTCATTCAACTCGCTCATTCTCGATAATGTGTGAAGTATTTTGTATAATGGATACATCTTTGAACAAAGCAGGGTTGAAACTAAAATTAACTCGCTCAAAGTTTCCAAATGAAGACATTTTGTTTGATATTATTAACTTTTCGCTGCAAAGTACGAAAGTTAAAAAAAAAATGGAGAAAAATCCTTATAATCAAAGATAATAAAAGATACCAAACTTTTGATACATCTTACCCAATATCGTTTAATCGTTAAACTTAAATTTTCTTTCCCGGTTTCATCAATACAAAACTTGTCAAAATCCGTCAAGAAACAAATAAGAGGAATGTGTGCACCGAAACTACAAAAGGACACGCAGCGATCGGTAAACGACTCCTGTGACCCCTACTGCAATCGGATGGTTAAAAGTAAAATATCGTAACATTTTAAAGGTTTTCATATAGAGCACAAGTAGGTACGTAAATGAAAATTCGTTTATATTGAGAATATGTCAAAAATGTTTATCTAAAATAAAAATTAGGAACGTACCCGCCTGTGTTGTTAGCGAAAAACTGCAAAGAATGTATGAAAATAAACGAAAAATACGGATATTACCGTACCGTCACCAGTTTCTGACGTCATAAATGACGTCATGGAGAGCGAAGTTTCGCAAACTTTTTACCGATGACAAATACCGATGTTGATAGATAGATTTACATCAAAATGATTCAAAATTATATCTTTTTAAAAAATCACTAAATACAGGGCCGTAAATCACGGTTAGTGGACCTTCTCCTTTGAGTAGCAAACCAATTCTATCCAATTATCGATTATGATTCTGAACCGATTTCCCATCACTAATCAGTGGGATCTAGATGGCTAGGTACAAGACTTACTGTGTAGTAATGATAATATTGCTACATAACCCCTCCTTTCTAGGTAATCAGTGGTTTTGACACTGGATACCAGTAGCATTGAATCACTAGCATTAAAACAGGAAAACTGTGTGAAGTCCCAGGACAAAAGCTCTCGGAAATCCTGGCTGAATTTCTGTGTGGTTGGGTATCCTACATTCCAAACCTGAACAAGGCACAAACAGGTGTTTTAAAATGTTTATCAAATTCATAATACTGAATTTTTGTTTTACAATATATATATGAGTATATGCACCATGAATTTGTTTATCTATTATGCATAAAACTGAGTTTAAGAGTTGGGTTGCATGTCAAAGCATGATTCATATTTTATGGCAATTTGGAGTGTGGCAATTTTATAAAGACAGTAATATAAATCATGACAGAAAACCAGGTTTCATTCGATGATTTTTAAAAGATTTTGCATATGTATACGTAGATTATTTCACGGTGTATTAATCTTCCCCTCTTTTGCAGTCAGACTCGTAGCGAGACAGTTTGTCTCAGTGAATTTGAATACCAAATGCGTAACTCAGTACAAGCAGGGGCAGATCTGCACCCATCGTCCATGCGAAAAGATTTAGTTTTATAAAACTGCGAAAGAAAGTACTCTCTATACCCAGGGATTTAACACCTACACAATTGGATTTTACTCTCTATATCCAAGGATCCAACACCTACACAATTGGATTTTACCCTCTATACCCAGGGATCAAACACCTACACACTTGGATTTTCCTCTTTATACCCAGGGATCAAACACCTACACACTTGGATTTTACTCTCTATACCCAGGGATCAAACACCTACACACTTGGATTTTACTCTCTGTATTAGGGATCCAACACCTACACACTTGGACTTTACTCTCTATATCCAGGGGTCCAACATCTATAAACTTGGATTTTACTCTCTATATCCAAGGATCGAACACCAACACACTTGGATTTTACTTTCTCTATCCAGGGATCCAACATCAACACACTTAGATTTTACTCTCTTTATCCAGGGATCCAACGGTAACAGGGCGATCCGGCCACAAACCAATCCAGCCACTATGAAATGGGAACCGGCCCCAGACGATCCGGCCCTAGTCGATCCGGCCCCTAGTCACTCCGACCCCTAGTCACTCCAGCCACAAGTACCCAAGACGATCCGGCCCCCGTTTAATCAAACACCCAAGACGATCCGGCCCCTGTGTATATTATCATTAAAATCTTGTACCCCAGACGATCCGGCCCCTGTGTATCTTATATAAATAGACATTGTCCCCAGACGATCCGGTCCTCGTTTATAATCAAACACCCAAGACGATCCGGCCCTGTGTATCTTAAATAAATAAACATTGTCCCCAGACGATCCGGCCCCCGTTTAATCAAACACCCAAGACGATCCGGCCCTGTGTATATTATCATTAAAATCTTGTACCCCAAGACGATCCGGCCCTGTGTATCTTATATTTAGTGTCCCCAGTTGATTGGAACAACTTAGGGTATTATATACAAGTATACAGGGGCCGGATCGACTTGGGGTATAACATATTCCATATATATACAAGTATACAGGGGCCGCATTGTCCAGGGTTTTATACATTGACAGGGTCATTGGTCATGGTCAATCTATGTAAAAGTATACAGGGGCCAGATTGTCTTGGGTACCTGTGGCCGTATGCGTCAGTAGCCGCATCGACTGGGGTCAGAGAACCGTGGCCGGATTGGTTTGTGGCCGGAATGTCTAGAAATCGGATCCAACACCTACACAATTGGAATTTACTCTCTATATCCAGGGATCCAACATCTATAAACTTGGATTTTACTCTCTATATCAATGGATCCAACACCTATAAACTTGGATTTTACTCTCTATATCCAGGGATCGAACTTCTACACACTTGGAATTTACTTTCTATATCCAGGGATCCAACACCTACACAATCGGAATTTTCACTTTATATCCAGGGATCCAACATCTACCTACTTACCTTGATGGTGGCATCCTTTGAGGTTGTAGAGAACATATCCCCTCGATGCGAGAAGCTGACATGTAACACCTCGTCACTGTGTAGAGTTAGGTTCTCGCTGAGTTCTGTAGGAGCATGGTAATACAGTCGTTTGTACTCCGCCTGCCAGCTCCTCTTTCCCGGGGCTAGTTGGTGACACTTTATACCAAACTTCACATACATCAGGTTACGCCATAAACTCTCATCCTGAGCCACTCTGTGCCAAGTCTGTTAATATATACAGCATATAATACATGATCAATGGAAAAGATTAATTGAAACTCATTTTTATAAGGTAAATAATATTTTGAAAGAATCATTACACATAGTTTTCTCTTTTTGAGATAAAAAATAAGTAGTATCACTTCTTCATAGGGACGATCCATCATAAATAATATAGCATACCTTCAAACAAAATGAATTACACTACATTTAAACGTTGTGGCCTTGAATTTTGACCTCATACCTTGTATGCCAGTAGAGTTCATCCTCTCACAATGGCCAGCTTTTTTGGAAGTTACAATGATATTCTAAACTGCTTAGTTGACCTTGACCTTTGATCCTGTAAATCAAACAGACTCAATCCCTTCCCACGCCAAACATTTGTATGAGTACATGTATTTGTACACTGTGCTATTGTATTCATATTTAGCATTCATTGTCCCCTGTGACCTTGACCTCTGACTCTGTATATCGATAGGATTCATACTATCCCCCTAGCTGACATCTCTAGAAGGCTAGAGGATTCTACACTGTTGAGTGTCTTCTTGTGTGCAAAAGGTTCCACCTGTATACCTACACACAGTAGTGATGCAATGTTTCTAAGAGTACTTGTTACTTACCTTACAAGCTTGTGATGCTGATACTAGACCATGGGCATCCAGAGAGTAGAAGATATGTAACAGGAGAGAATCAGGGGTCTCCTGCCAAATACTACAACATTCCTCATCTTCCTCTGCCTCTGTAGGACTTCTAAACAAAATATACAATAATTTATCTTGAACAACTCGTCCATTTCATCATATATTCAAGTACATGTATCATATTTTTAATAGTAAGAAACAGATGAAACTTTTTTTTATTACATCACACATGTAAAAATTTGCATTTGAACAAAGCTTATCAGAAAGACAACATGTTTCACCTAGGCTATTGTCATTGGCTTGTAAATAGCAACATAGCAAATGCTCCAGGTCTAAGGTCAAGGTCACTAGTCATGTTTACAGTTACCAAATGAAAGTCCTAACACTTACAATTTTCAAAAGACATTTAAGAAATGACTGTCTTACTTTTGGTGTTCATGGGTGTATAATTCTGGTTGGTCAGGTGCAAATTCCGTGAATCGCGAAGCGATTCTCGGAAAATTTGCACGTGTCCAACCAGAATTATACACCCATGAACATCAAAAGTAAGACAGTCATTACTTATATTTACATTTATTCTAATTATCAGTTATATCGCACATTTTGCCTGTAACAGCGTCAAATGAATCTTCACTTTGGTAAATTCTCCCTACATGCAAAACTTGCACGTGACGTCACGATAGCAACCCAAGTTATTGGAATATAATTCTAGTTGCCTAATGGGCGCTCAACATGGGGAATTTACTAGTGATGTAAATATATATGTGTAGCCAAGGTGGAAGTAGCCTAGTAGGTCAATAGGTCAATGTTATAAGGTCAAATATCATGGTACATGTACTTAATGAAATCCCATGTCAAAAAAAATCTCAATGTGAAATGTTAAAGCTCTGTCACTTATAGTTCAGGATCACAATATGACCCAGTTTTTAAAATTCTTTGAAATGAATTAAGGCTAAATTTCAAGGTAAATTAAAGTTCAAAAGGATAAAAAGAGTAAGACATGGTATCAAATATGAGCTCTTGTCATTGTGGATTTTATATGTAAAATATCTAAGCCTTTCCCCCTTTTATCAAGAGATTATATTGCAAAGGTTAAACAAAGTTTTCAGCTCTAATGTGGGAAACACCATTCTGTTCTCCAAACAATTGTCCCCCTTGCTGAAAAGTGGAAGAATCTATAAAAGGACAAAGGACTATATATGGTTTATATAGTAAAGTGGCCCCCTTTCAGGGCAAAATCTGAAGTTTTCATGAAGTAATGAATTTGTACCAATATTTATTCTACAATGTAGGCTACTTATGAAATGATGCATATTCTTAAGTTTCCTTTCTCACTTTCATAGAATTTGGGCTCCAAAAATGGTGTATTTTGCTAAATTTCTGGAAAAACGTCATTTAGGTGCTCATTTTCGACAAACTTCCTATCAGTTAGTATCGAGCGCGGGGCTTCTGAACAACTTTTATATTTTGATATGTTGTTACTTTTGTACGTCTCTAAGTGCATGCAAAAGGAAAAAGTTGTTCACGATCCTGCTCGATATTATCTCAATGAAAAAAATGCAATGATCGCTGTGCGATATAAGTCCCCTACCGGCGGCATAAATTTATGACTTGCATCTCTGTTCATCAGTTCATCTTCTGCAACAACAGCCAAGAAACGTCTGGGAAACTGAATTCACGAAATTTGCTAAGTCCAATGGCCATAACTCTTGAGAAAATTAGTCAGTCTAAATTAAACTCAAATCTGCATCACACTATAATGTATTCACATACAAAAAATCAGCTCATTATCTGCAATAACAGGCATGAAAAAGTCCGGGAAACTAAAAATTTCATGAAATTTGCTAAGTCCAAGGGCCATAACTCTTGTAAAAATAGTCCAATGGAAACCAAACTCAAACTTGGTCTGTATCACACTGAGATGTCTTCATTTACCAAAAATCAGTGCATTATTTGCAATAGAACCAAAGAAAAGTCCGGAAACTGAAATTTTCATAAAATTTGCCAAGTCCAAGGGCCATAACTCTTGTAAAAATAGATGAATCTAAAGCAAACTCAATCTTGACCTGTATCCCATTGAGATATATCCACATACCAAAAATGAGTTCAATTTATCCAACAACAGTGGAAAAAAGTCCGGAAAACTGAAATTTTCATAAAATTTGCTAAGTCCAAGGGCCATAACTCTTGTAAAATTAGGTCAATCAAAAGCAAACTCAAACTTGATCTGTATCACATTGAGATATATTCACATACCAAAAATGAGTTCAATATATGCAACATCAGCAGAAAAAAGTCCGGAAAACTGAGATTTTCATAAAATTTGCTAAGTCCAAGGGCAATAACTCTTGTAAAATTAGGTCAATCAAAAGCAAACTCAAACTTGATCTGAATCACATTGAGATATATCCACATACCAAAAATGAGTTCAATATATGCAACAACAGCGGAAAAAAGTCCGGAAAACTGACACTTTCATAAAATTTGTTAAGTCCAAGGGCCATAACTCTTGTAAAATTAGGTCAATCAAAAGCAAACTCAAACTTGATCTGTATCACATTGAGATATATCCACATATCAAAAATGAGTTCAATATATGCAACAACAGCGAAAAAAAGTCCGGAAAACTGAAAATGGGACAGACGGACGGACGGACCGATGGACGGACAGACAGACAGACCGAGAGGAAACTAAGAGTCCCCTTCAGCGTTGCCGGAAGGGGACTAATAATCAAGAATTATGCTATTTTTCGTGAAAATTTGACAAAATCACCGATTTCCATGATATTTATGCAAAATTTACAATGTCTTACAAATCGAGGGGTAGTTTTTGTAACTAGATTTCTCAAAATATAGATATTTAACTTTCTAAAAAAAGACAACAAAATTTAATTTTGGAGAAGTCGATCTTAGGGGGCCACTTTACTTTATAAACTACATGTAACATACTCCTTTAGGTAATATTTCAGTTAATAAACCAATCTCTACATTATACATGTAGTCCTGCTATATTTGGACTTTAGAATTAGAAAGTATTTATAACTATGTTTAAGTCTGCATATGCAGTGTTCAATTAGGCAACTTAAGTTATAAATATGGACTCTAGTGAAATCAAATGAAAAGTATTGGCAACTGACTGAATGAGTGTTAAAATTTAAGCATATGTATCGGTATCTTAACATGATTAAAGTAAGAAGGATTTTGATATACTGATTGGCTCATTGCAATGATCAAAGATGATATTGAGTAGTGCTGTATATTGAAATAAATTTTTCAATACAATACAATACTTTTTGTAGAGCTGAAACGAATGTTCGAATATTCGCGAATGAATAGTTTCGAGCGAATATAAATCAAATGGAAAATTGATATTCGAAAATTCGCTAGTATTTATATAGTGACTGTAATTACATGTACACAGCATAAGGAAAATAAGCTTGGTTAAGGTTATTCTTACACACACTGAACGATGTCAATCTTGAAAGCATCCAATAGTGCTCGGGCACTGGTCTGTAAACATCATGAGTATTTTCAAGCAAAAGCTGCACCTTAATACCTGTGCCCCAAACTCTACCCAATCTCTCTTACTTCCATATTGTAAAATAAATTGATTCAAAAAAGAATACTAGTATTTGACAACTTTTTCTGATAGTCTGCAAAGCGGCACTTCTGGGGGGGGGGGGGGGGGGGGGGGGTTCCACTAAGATGGAAACTGTCGTTTATTGCAGAATCATGTAAGAATATGCAAGATCTCCATATAATTTCCACGTTTTCATACAGATACCTTTACCTTATATACACCTTTCTTGTACGGGATCTTACTCATATATCCCATGACGTTTTCATTTTTTTTAAGGGGGGGGTTGCACATTCATGTCTATGAATACCATACGTATATCACTGGTAAGTACATCTAGGTAGGACCATGGCACTGTATTTATCTGACAAGTCGACTTATTTATCTGACAAGTCGTCTTATTTATCTGACAAGTCGACTTAATTATCTGACAAGTCAACTTATTTATCTGACAAGCCGACATAAAGATCTTGATATTTAAGTCAACTTGTCAGATATTTAAGTTGACTTGTAATATATTTAAGTCGACTTGTCAGATAAAAAAGTCTACTTGTAAAATAGATAAACCGCGACTTGTCAGATGTTAAAGTCAACTTGTAAGATAAATAAGTTAACCTGCAAGATATTTTATCTAACGAGTGAATGTCATAAGTGGGCAGTAACATGACCTATAAGCTAGATAACAAGATAATTTAAGTCGACTTATTTATTCTTATATGTCGATCGACATAACGATCTGGCAAGTCGACTTAATCATTCGACATAATTATCTGACAAGTGGATGGCAGAAATACGCCACCATAAAAATCTCAAAATATCGATACTCTTCAATTTTCCAATATGAATATACAGCACTATAAATGATAAATTTGTACATGTAGATCTACCTAGGTACATTATCAGATTTCGATCCTTATTTCTTCTATTCTATGATCTATCACAGAATCAGAATATTACTTATGCGTGCTCAACAATGATGAAAAATGTAAGTATTGACCTTCTGTCACCTATCACATTACAATGTATCGGCATGCTCAGTCTCAGCAGTCAGATGACATAAATCTGTCAGATTCAGCACCTTGCAAGAAGTTTCAAGCTCACAAAAACGTTTTCTTTCCTGGTTTGCTTGTAAAGCTTTTGATTCACCCTGAATTTATCTTTTCACATTAATTTATACGACGGTTCCGATATTTTTTCAAGCTGAATTTGTTGTCGTAATTTGATAAATTTTGTATGTTGGAAAGATAACTTTTTACACTTTTAATCATAGCATATGATGAATTGAAATATTTGCCTTAAAAAAATTAGTTTACATTTTTTTCAAATTCTTCGTGTTCGAGATTGTTTTCTGATCGTTGAAAATTGAGCAAAGTGAAAGTATACTTAATTTTGGTGAATATGTTTGTGATATTGTAAAATGGGAGAAGTTTCTGATCGATTTCATTATGTATACAGTTGCGACATGGACGTCAATGTCCAAATCAAAATGTAAGCAACAATTAAGTATTTTTGTCTCCCAATTTGCGGGCACCTGTCTGTAGGGATCACCATGAAAAACTTTTTATTACCTTTTAGCATACCTGTGCAAAGTTCAAGTGAGATATTTTCATAGTGATCTGTCCAGCTGTCCATCTGCGTCAGGGAGTAAAATTTGCACTCACCCAGTTGCATTCAGACGACCATTTTCACGGTTGGGCGACTAAAATTCTGACAACATATTCATAAATGTCAGTTTTCAATTAGGCAGTGGCTCCGGATACGAACGTTCGTATCTTTAGACCAATGTCTCGGCGTACGAACATGTTTCTGATTGGTCTTTAACTGTCACGTGACGCGGGTCATAATAAAAAAGTTGATTTTTGTAACCATATCAAGGTATACGAGTTTATTCTGCATAATCTGTAATTAGCAACCGGGACAAGAGGCTATTTTCTATGCTCTCAATCATTATCGTGATCACTGCCCAGTAATAGACGTGCACTTGTCGGCTGTTGTGTGCACGTACCAGTGTGACGTTACGTCGCTCCAGTGGAAGTTGAAGTTTTTGAAAGTTTTGAGATGATGACAAATACGTACATGTAGATGCAACTCCGTGCTTTTTTCTTAATTAACTTTTCAGAATATGTCACCAAAAAAGATGCAATTTGAACACAAGATGCCTTGAAAAAAAAAACGAACCAAATTGAAATATACATGCAGAAGCTCACTACGATTTGTGTTCGTACGACGAGACATAGGTCTAAAGATACGAACGTTCGTATCTGGAGCCACTGCCTTTCAATTACAGAACTCTACTGTCCGCATGGCTCAATTTGGAAACTGATTAAAGGCGATTTTGATTACTTTGTCATGCAAAAACTGAAATAAAATCTTTATCTTTGAGTAGATCTCGCTTAGTAATAAATTTTGGTTTACACTTTCAAATTAACTGTCTCCTCGAATTCCAAGTGTCCGGGGTTTCCAGCGCTTCAGCAGGGGCCCCACGAGGTCACTGTAAATATCTTTGGTGTACTGTCCACTTGAAAGTAGATGCAAGAGAGGCATCAAACGGAAAGATTTATTTTAACCAATGCGTACTAATATCAAGTGACTCTTCCTGTTGGTAGCAAAAAAATAGTTCTTTTTATACGATCAAGGTAAGTTCATTTAAAGACTAGAAGTGATACAAAATGTATTTTAGCTACAAAGAAACCATCTGCCTTGTGTCCTAAATAATTTTTTTGGAGTTTGGTCTTATTTTTTTATGGCGATGAAAAAAATCATGAGTGACCTTGAGACATCAACGAATCTTGTTCTTTTTTTTCATCAGGTGTCAGAAAGGGGAAAGATGGTGTCAACTGCTATAAATACTAATGCTGGCAAAAAAACAGACATTTTTTAGGCTAAAACTGTGTAATAAGATGTTGAGAATTTTTCTTTCAATGGAAATTATCTGATTTTATCTTGCAATAATCCAATCTCTTCATTTTATTGGAGTATTCAAGTGTATGATTTATAAATTTTGTTGAGAGAAGACAAAAAAAAACCTATGAGTTGTCTCTCTTTGCAGGAGATGGTTTTTAACTGCAAACTTTGATAGCGGTATATGTTATATGGTCAAGGGTTTATGCATTCATATTAAAGCGAGATAAGATAAATTTTAGATCAAGAGTGTTTTCAATGTTAAATTTCAATGTGACATTGCCAAATGTAACATTGAGCCTATGGAGCGTGTCATGACATCATGGGAAAATTAGTATTGGATATGGCCCATCTAAAACTTGTTTTGTTCATAAAATTTGATTGCGTGCACTTAAGCTGACCATTAGCTTCTTGTCCATAACCACTTTTTAGATTTTCATGAAACTTAGTAGGTATGAGGTACTCATACAAGTGTTGCTGTTTTTTGTTCAGATCCGTCAATAGGTGGTGCCACCACAATCAAAAGTAGGCCCTCCTTTGACAAACTTCTTCTTCAGAACCGAAGCACGTATCGACAAACCGAAAGTATCAGGATTATCTAGAGAGATGTCTTAAGAAGTGTTGTTATTTTTGGTTCCTCTTCGAATTAAAGTTTCTTTCTTTGACAAACTTCTTCTTGTTTGGTATGCTTAGTTAACATAGTTTTCAGGTGAGCAAGATAGGCCCTCTTGTTTCAATCTTTGCACTTATACTTACAATGAAGTAAAATTTGGCAGATCGTTTTTATTATTTGAATTATCAATGCAGATGTTTGTTATCAAGGATCATAATTAATGTCGGTGCCATGGTCTAGCTGATAGGGCGTTGGGCTAGTAATCTTAAGGTTGCTGGTTTGAGCCTTGCTACCTAGGAACTTAAGTCGACCGACATATACTCTTCTATGTTCTATGTTTATTTAAGCAAAAATGTCCTTTTCTATGTATTGTTTACATGTCTGTGGTGTTTAAAAAAAGGATCATAATTATGCATGGTAAAGCACTGTCCAACACATGCGTTTTTCTTGTTAGCTAGCATTCTATGAGAATTAGACGTGTACACAAAAAGTCACATGCATAGTGGCCTTTGTATGACATTTACATTGGTACATAAATTTTCATGGACCATATTAAAATAGGCAAAAAATTGGTCTTTCTATTTAAGTTTAAGCTAGGTGGTTTCTAGAAATGTCTATACGAGGGTTGTTCGATAAATTCGTAGACAAGTTTAATAAAACTTGTATTATGATCGTCAAACATTTTTTTATATACCAAATTATTCCTTAATATTGGACATTCTTGTTTTGCAAAATTTAAAGCAATTGGTCAATTATGAAAGAAATATGGTGTTTTTCTTTAGGAGGCACTTCAGAAAGTGGCACAGTATCTATCTTTGAATTTGAAATCATATTTGGACATAAGTCGTTTATTTTATGTCAATCGGTTCAAACATAAATAATACAAATTAGATGAGGAAATCATGCGCTCTAATCATTGCCAAGTCCAATTCTATCTGTTCACAAAGAAACATCAAGAATTTCACTTCAGAACGTTTGGATCGGTCATTGTGCTCTTTCAGATCATCCAAACCATCCCTTATGGATTATTTTTCAACACATTATCACCTTCATTGCGAATTGTGTGCATATTCATGTGTGCTTGAATCATTTTCTTGCATTCCAAAGACATATGTAAAATCTATAAGATTTTTTGTGGAGTTGGCATTAGCTTGAATAACACTTTAATGATTCCGCGTAGTTTAAAAATTGCATGGAGACGTCATTTTTACCGCGCATACGTATTGATGGCGCTTCTTGTAACAGTAATATCTACATACCAATGTATCATAACAAGCGCAACTTTCTGCATGATAACTTTTAAATACTATAAAATAACTAGAATATACATTGACTTCTCGGCGTCCGAATTTAGTAATAATAGTGGAATAATGCGCGTGTACATATTTTTAGGTATTTTGATTTTCGTATTGCGCTGCTAAACGTCACGACACATAATTAAAAGCATTTATTTAAATGACATAATTTTTCAATTACCTTGATATTTTATGGATTAATTACAATATACCCCAAGAATTTATGGTAAGAAAATTGTACAATTACTGTCACGCATTTCTAAAATATTCAGGTTGTCTACGAACTTTTCGAACAACCCTCATATATTCACTTAGACTATCTACTTGAAGAATTGTAGTAAAAGATTGTCAGAATTTCAAAATGGCGGCTCCCATGATTCCTTGTTGAAGGTTTTTGAAAGCCTCACTTTCTTTTATCATGTTTATTTTTCCACATTTTCCCTATACATGTTAATTACCATTAAAGCTTGCTTGCTTTGCTTTGCTATTAAAGATGGAAAATAATTTTTCTTCTACAAAGAAAACTATCAATATTAAATGATAATTAAGATAGTTAATAGTTACGAAGATTAGTTCTCATTTAGAAATTACAAACAGTTTATTGCCTGCATACATGAATCATGATGTTATCAAGGGCCCCTACCAAAATTGCACCTGGGATCCAGATCTTTTTAGGGATGAATCCAGGGTGGATCAAAAGTGTCAGAATTTAAGGCTTCCAAAAGTGTCTGAAAGGGTACCCATATCAAAGAACCAATGCCTGGGTCAGAAAACTGATTGCATCTACACAATCTACATGCATATGGATGGGTCATCAAAAAGATCTGACAAATAGAAATTACATGGAACACAATTTTTGACATCTTTTTGGACTTTGTTAGAGATGCTCATTTTACTACTATTTCTTTGAATAACCCAGTATAGGTATGTTATTATATATGTACAATCATTAACTTTATAAGATAATTCAATGCTTTGATCATGCATGTTGATTTTGATTTTGTATGAAAATTTAATTATTTTAATTTTCATGATTTATTTTCTTACAATAATGAATGGAAAGGGGGAGGGGATATTTATATACATGTGCATTTTCAGCTTCTCCTCCGGAGCCACGAAGGATTTTAATGAAATTTTGTAAACATGACATACATTGCACTCAAGGTCACCTACCAAATTGTGTGTGGAGGATCCAGGGCTTCGCCAAAAGAGATGAATAAAACTTGTATCAGAAAGTTGTTTAAGATCCTAAGGCTGGAAGAAAAGTTCAAATATCAGAATGCCTTTAGATATTTTGTCTGTATGCTAAGAATTTACAAGGGTATCAGTTTCTCAAGTGAGCATTGTTGCCCCCTTGGGCCTCTTGTTAATTGTCTATGATTGATTTCTATTGCAGTGGTACATTGGAAGGAAACAGAGAGCGGCCTAGCTATAGGGAGCTGTTAGATGATCCTATGCTAAAGTTCTCAGGAGCATATAGAGAGGGATGTTCTGATTTACTAGTAAAATGTCAGGTGTTTGCCGATTCTCGACCTCTTTCCTTGGCTGTCAGCACATCATATAAAGCTTTCAGTACCAGATGGAAGTAAGATTACAGGATGCACAATATTGCATTTTGTTTGTAGAAAAATGTGTACAATCCCTCAGATATTTTAAAGACAAACAAGAAATGAAAAGAAGGAATGAACTTATGTCATATTGTCATGTGCTGTTATTTAAAATCTTTAACTCACAATAGAATATTAAGGAAAAAGCGTATAAATGTTTGATACACATATGTTTTGTTGCTGAGCACACTTCCTATGTAGAAGATGTAGAACTATGAGAAAAAAAAACACGACCATTCTGGTACATGTATATTTAATTTCTTCTTGATGTAGTTGGAATGAATGGCTGACGTTACCGGTGAAGTACAGTGATTTGCCACGTAATGCTGTGTTGGCTCTGACAGTGTGGGACATATATGGTACCAATAAAATAACCCCTGTAGGGGGAACAACTCTACAACTTTTTGGCAAAAGAGGGTAAGTACAATGATCATGTTTTAATTAGCATAATTTTATTGTTCATCACAAATATCCTTGTTTATTATGGTGAAAAAAGACTTTTTATTGTGATGAAAAAGGACTTGTTACATGTATATGTATGTACATGTATGTGTATAGTTATTCAATGTGGTTCTAGAGCGTATGCACAAACCCTATTATAAAAAAAATTAATATATTTGGAAAAAATAGATTTTCAGCAAACTTCCTGCTATACCCAAACTAACATTACATTAAACCGTTAAAGCTGCGTACCATCATCAAACGTAAATAAGTTAAATGAGAAAAGTTTCTTTTCTTAAGATAAGTTAGATAAGATAAGTTTCTGTGATACTTATACGTTTAAATTTCATCGACATTGTACAATACTTTGTTGATTAAAGAGGGAAAAAGTGATAGATTCTCAAGTTTATATTTTACTTCATAATCTATTATGAATATGTTACTGTAGGACATACAGACAAGGCATGCATGATTTGAAGGTGTGGCCGAAGGTGGAAGCTGACCCTAGTACGACATCCCAAACACCTGGAAAAACAAAGGATAGTAATGATCTAATGAGTAAACTAGCCAAAGTAAGTACCCATACAGAATTAAATGTGTCAGAAGTTTTTATGTGTTTATCACGGTGATTTTCATATAAATTGATGTGCACAAATTAATCCTCTTGTGAAAATTTGCCCCCTGTGGTGAGTAGATGTAAAATGTTTCACAATGGAAAATGAATGATTCATTCTGATATTATTGACGATATGAAACATTTACAGAAACTTAATTCATGCAGTTCTGGGAAAGATTTTTCCATGAAAGATACTAAAAACTGTTTTTTATTGTTTTGTCTTTGGATCCCAAAAAGGTACAGTTAGATTTACACAGACATGTACTTACAAAATATTCACAATCGTAGTACAATCTAATCTTGATAAGTTGAACTTCAAGTGGCTATCAAAAATAGTTTGAGTTATCAGGAATTCGACTTACTGAGTACATGACTAGCCAGCGATTTGTAATAAGACCTATTTCCCTTTCTCTATTACCGTTCACATAGTTCTGTGTTGACTACTTTCAACAAACAAGTTACCTTTAATTTATGTATATGCAATGCCAGAGCCAGAAAGTATCAGTTATCCGCCCACTTATCTCCTTATGATAAATTGATTTTTGTTTAAGAATTGAAAGTTATGCGTAGTTCGACTTATTAAGGTAAATTTTCAAAGTAAAATTATTTATGGGACCTATAAATTAGTTTGACTTAATGAAAAGTTTGAGTTATTGGAATTCGAGTTATCAGGAGTAAAAATGCATAGAAATTAATTTTAAAATGGAAGAGATTAGGGACTTTCAAAAACAGTTTGAGTTATGTGGAAATTCGAGTTAACTAAGTTTGAGTAATCGAGAGTAAACTGTATAATGATGATGTACAAATACATGTATGTGACGTACACTGGTATTTTTCCTTTTGCACACATTTTGTTTTATGTTTATATTATAGCTAAGTAAGAAGCACAGAGATGGCCACATGCTACGTGTTGATTGGTTAGATCGTCTGACGTTTCGGGAAATAGAGATGATAAACGAGAAGCAGAAACGGGACTCTAACTTCATGTACCTAATGATAGAGTTTCCTCGTGTTTACTTTGAAGAGACAGAATACACGGTGCTCTACTTTGAAAAGGTGAATTTCTGGCCATATTTGATGCTGTTTTTTATGCTTTCAGTTTTTGAAAATGAATGACTATCCATGCCCTTAAAGGCCAGTTTGACTGTTTTTAGCTCACCTTAAGAAGTGAGAGGGAGCTTATGCTATCAACCTGTCGTCAGCGTCTGCATTCATGTCTGCATCCGCACTGCTAGGAAGGCCAAACTTGCACAGATGATGCGTCTTTACAATTTTATCACAAATCTACGTTCTGAATAAATCACAAATCTACTACTGAATAGATCACAAATCTACGTTCAAATGTATGTCATGACCTATACTTTTGCGTTTGAGTGCACATGTTAGAAAAATTTGAGTATAAATGTTAATGATTTTATCTCTATTTTAAGTGCTAGGAAGGCCAAACTTGCACAGATGATGTGTCTTTATGAGTTGATCACAAACCTACATTCTGAATAGATAAAAAATCTACGTTGTGAATAGATCACAAATCGACGTTCAATTGTAGGTCATGACCTATATTTTCCGCTTGAGTGCACATGTAAGGAAGATTTGGATATCAATAGTCTACTTCCCTTTTCTGTTTGTTCAGTTATTATCATTTTTGTTGGTCCTTAATAGGAGATTCCCAAATTAAAAAAATGTGTAATCTTTGACTACTACCTGTGTGCTGCCATGAGGAAATACTGCCATGATGTGAGCTTTGTAATCTTTGATTACACTATGTTTTATTTAGTGCCTTTTGTTCAAAATAAAGGACACAAGTTGACCTTATTATACCCCTGCCATAAAATGGTTTTGTTGTTTTGTATTTATAGGATGGTGATGAAGCATTCCATTACAAGACGCAGGCTGACCTAGTTACTGTACCTGACCCAGAAATAGGACTTGTAAGTATATATGTTTCACAGAATTTTGTCAAGTTCAATTCCATCTTTTCAACTGATTTACTTCCTATTTGGGATGGTATCTGATGTAAATGCAGTATGACATAATGACATTATATTTAAAGTATGTTTTCCCTGAATTTATAATGGTTACCATAGAATCTGATGGTGTCACAATCAGTTTACTTCATATAGATGTACCGTCATAAATAGGACTTCAATTTTTCATGAAGTTTTGTAAATCTGTTCACTATTCCACAAAGATCCATCAAATTATGCTATTTGTGATTTTGTTGGAAAGTTTGTAAGAGTGATATTTGAAATTGCCTTATACATGTAGTCCCCCTCTGTGGTAGACATTATTTACATAATGAATGATATTGTTTGTATTTACAGGAGAATCTTGTAGAGAGTAAACACCATAAGTTAGCCAGAAGTGTGCGGAGTGGACCTACAGACAGAGATATGAAACCTGATGCCAGGACCAGGGATCTACTTAATGTATGTATTGTTTCATGTACATGTGTATAATCGTTAGATTAGGAAACAAATCAATATTTTATATATTACATAGATTTTTTTAAAAGAAGAAAATTTTGTTGAAATTACTATAACATATTTCAAGATATTGTGAGTTGATTATTTTTAGAAGTGCTACTCTGTTAAATTGTTGTCAAGGATGTAAATTTCCCGTCCAATTTGATGCTATTATAAATTTACTGTTTATGTCTTTAATTGTTAACAATCATACATTTTCACTACATGCATATCCTTCTCATTAAACTTTATTTTAATAAACCTGTATATTATATTTGATTCCTTTGGAATAAGAGATTTTGACAGTTGATTTAAGTTTCTGATGTGTCTATTTCAGTCCATAGTGTCATACCCACCGACAAAAACACTATCGTCAGAGGAAGAGGATTTAGTCTGGAAGTTCAGATTTTATTTATCCTCTCAGAAAAAGGTGGGATTTATTAATACTGTACATTATATGTGTATCAGCTGTTTGATTCACTACAAAACTTGGCTAAGCTTTGCCAATTACTGAATTTAGATGACAAATATGAAGTTTAGCATAATGGTCTCCTCATAAACGAATCAATGATAGATATTTGATGCCGTTTATGTATAGATTTTGTTATACATGTACTTGAAATGTTACATTTATTACATGTAAAAAATCAAAATTACTGAACAATTGTTTATTGAAAACCTCAGCTTTAGTATCTTTTACTTTCCCTTTCCAGGCCTTAACAAAATTTTTGAAGTGTGTAAATTGGAAGATGCCACAAGAAGCAAGGCAGGCTACAGAGTTGTTAAGTCACTGGACACCCATGGACGTAGAGGACGCTTTAGAATTACTGTCTCCGGCATTCACATATAAAACAGTACGGAAGTATGCAGTATCGAGGCTCAGGCAGGCTGATGATGAGGTAACGTACAGTTAAGTTGCACAAGATATTTGTCACAAGAAATAAGACTTCCTGCAGAGTTCTTGAAAACTTTCATGAAATATCGGACATTTGGGGATTTCTGTCGGTCCAAGTAATAGTTACAATGTGAGATTTTATCAGACCAAACACATTTTTATCGCTCGATAAAATCAACACTTTTCAGGAACTCTGTGCCTGATTAGTTACAAGCTTACTAGATATGGATATGATAGACTTTGGGGAGGGGGTAAATATAAGAAATACACGTATACAACATAAGAAGGTACTAGATACTGTGTGTGCACTTTAGCAAGATTCGTATTTTAGCAGAATTAACGGGAAGAGTCCGCTAATTCAGGAGTACGCTAATCATACATGTAGATTACAATGGATGTGCTTATTCATGATAAGCTATTATGTCAATTAATTAATTTTTTCCCTGTTTATGCTAAAATTTGTTTGCACTAAAGATGAGTACACATACAGTACTTGATTTTTGTAAATACCATCTCAGCAGGATGTAGTAACATTGTTTTCACTATGGAAGGTAGCTTTACATTTTGCCTATTTTTTGGACATTGAAGAATATGTTACAATATTTGTTACAATATTTGATGATAAAATGAATTTTAGTTTGATAATACATGTAACATTTATACATGTACTTGATACTTTGCTTAAATGTACATACAACAAATATATTGTCATATTTACAGGACTTATTGCTTTATCTATTTCAACTGGTCCAAGCCCTGAAGTATGAAGATTTTAACGAGATTCTGAACAACACAGATCATGTAGTTACACGTAAGGATTCTGATAGCGATACCTTAGACATGCAGGAGAAAGAGAGGTTTGTGTAAAGTCATAATAGATTTCCATTAGTGCAGATTTTGATAGAGATTTATATATACAGTCTACACATAAAGGTATAAGAAAAGCTTTTTACATTTAAATTCACTGCAGTCTGCTTTTCATAGGGTTTAAAATGTTTACCATGTATCATTTTTCAAAATGAGTTATGACCGAGAAAGAGGCTGTGTTATCCCCTCTGCATTACTGTATATCAGAATTTGACTATTGTCTCTCATACATTGTTATAATTCTATGTATCCCCTACAGATCAATCAGTATTCTGTCTTCCCACGAGTCCATCCTGGATGCCCTGGGCGGAGCCTCACCAAAACTCAGCGAGAGTCCAGAGGTCAAATTTGAAAAGGAGGTATGTGTGAAAATATAGTAGTAACCTCACACACCAAAAAAGACACAACTTGTGATCAAAAACAGGAAATTATATATTGAAAATCTTTTACTTCATATACATGTACATGTTCATTTAGCTCTTATTTATATTATGTACTTTCAGATGGACCTTGCCAGTTTTCTTATATTCAAGGCCAGTAACAACTCAAACCTGGCAAACTACTTTTACTGGTTTGTGATTAAATTTCTTTATTATCATTACGTGTGGTTTGAATAAGAAAGAAAAATGTGCTTGTAGAAATTAATTTGTAAGTTTCTCACTGTAATGATAAAAAAGATTTGATTCTCTTCATGATGTACATTTATTAATATTATCATGATTTACATTTATTGTGAAGAATACAAAAAATTGCAAACAGAATTGAAAATTTGCTAGTTTGAAAATGCATTACATGTATATGGAGTCCATGCTTTGTCGAGAGAGTGTTAACCTCTTTGCTTCTTACTTGTCACAATTTATTATTTTATTCACAAAAATTACAAAGATTTACTTAATCCTTGTTTGTTACTTACTTCAAGGTACCTGTGTGTAGAGTGTGTGGAGGGTCAAAGGTCAGACAAGGACCAGAGAGTCTTGGAGATGTACCAACAAGTGCTAAAACGATTCAGTCAAGCTCTGTTTAAGGTAAAACAATTCAAATAGGGGTTAAAGAATCTGTAATTCTAGAATTCCTTAAATTTTAAAAGATTACCATTTGTGTCTTACTACATTGATAGGGAAGTTGAAGAGGAGAAAAGTTTCAGGTTGTGAAAACAGGCCTTTGTGTGTCAGAACTGATAGCTCTCTGAGGTGTCAAAATAAACTTACATCATTTAAAAAAAAATGATGTTACACATTGAAAAAAAATAAGAAATTTGAAAAAAGCTGATGTTACATTAAAAATAATATACAAATTTAAAAAAAATGATGTCACATGGAAAAAAAACCCAGTAGCTGTCGGTTCTGAGGCTAATTTCAATTCTACAATATGGTCCATTGTTCCAAAAGATCTAGTCTTAGACTACATGTTATTATCAAATAAACGTAAAGTGTTTTATTTGTGAAAATCTGAAATTGTCCAACCAGCTTTGCAGAAAACATGATAATACTGGTACACGTGTAAGTACTTATCAGAATAAGGGTAAGAAAAATTATTTTGAATACAAACAATTTTAAAATACTTTTACTTTCTTATCTACATGACTACCAACAAGTGTTAGTGTTATTACAGGCACTTTGGGAGTTCTGGGTCGCAAAAACTGTTTGCAATTTTGAAATGAGAACTGATTTTCTTAATTACCGGTAGTGATTATTTCATTATTCAATATTGATAGTTTTCTTACTAGAAAAATACTAAATGTTATTTTCCATCTTAAATAAGGGAAAATTTAGGTTTGATTCGGTCAGAATACACAAGCCGACCTGGAACCCCAAAAGTGCCTGTATAATTCTTTATGATAAATGACAACTGGATTTCTAATCAGCCTTTTTCGCATAATTGCGGCCCAGTTGTTTTGGACGGCAAATTAAGTACCTTTCCTGCAATATGACGTCAAGGACAATCAATTTTTTGCTCACCTCGACGAAGTTGAGTGAGCTTATGCTATACCCCAGTATCTGACAAAGTACTAATGCTACAGTAACCAAACTTGCACAAGTGATTCATCTTTGGATGCTGAGGTGAACCCATGCATCGGATGCAGCATCTGACCTACATTTTCTGCTTGAGTGACTTGGTTAAGAAGTTTGGGGTAGCTCATTATCTGACAAAGTACTGATGCTACAGTAACCAAACATGCACAAGTGATTCATCTTTGGATGCTGAGGTGAACCCATGCATTGGATGCAGCATCTGACCTACATTTTCCGCTTGAGTGACTTGGTTAAGAAGTTTGGGGTAGCTCAGTATCTGACAAAGTACTGATGCTACAGTAACCAAACTTGCACAAGTGATTCATCTTTGGATGCTGAGGTGAACCCATGCATCGGATGCAGCATCTGACCTACATTTTCCGCTTGAGTGATTTGGATAAGGAGTTTGGGGTAGCTCAGTATCTGACAAAGTACTAATGCTACAGTAACCAAACTTGCACAAGTGATTCATCTTTGGATGACGAGATGGACCCATCCATCAGATGCAGCATCTGACCTACATTTTCGGCTTGAGTGATTTCGCTTTGAAAAGCCAATATTGCGCAAAGTATAAGTGCTACATGTACCAAACTTGCATATTGGATGTATCTTTGATCAAACTTTCATAAAATGACCTTGACCTACTTTTTCCGCTTGAGTGATTTTGCCTTTAAAAGCCAATATTGATCAAAGTATAAGTGCTAGATGTTCCAAACTTGCATATTAGATGTATCTTTGATCAAACTTTCATAAAATGACCTCGACCTAGTTTTTCTGCTAGAGTGATTTTGCCTTTAAAAGCCAATATTGCGCAAAGTATAAGTGCTACATGTACCAAACTTGCATATTGGATGTATCTTTGATCAAACTTTCATAAAATGACCTTGACCTACTTTTTCCGCTTGAGTGATTTTGCCTTTAAAAGCCAATATTGATCAAAGTATAAGTGCTAGATGTTCCAAACTTGCATATTAGATGTATCTTTGATCAAACTTTCATAAAATGACCTCGACCTAGTTTTTCTGCTAGAGTGATTTTGCCTTTAAAAGCCAATATTGAGCAAAGTATAACTGCTACATGTACCAAACTTGCATATTGGATGTATCTTTGATCAAACTTTCATAAAATGACCTTGACCTCCTTTTTCTGCTTGAGTGATTTTGCCTTTAAAAGCCAATATACATGTACTAAGAAATATGTTTGAATTGAATTTTGCTGCCACGAGGTGAGCTTCGTAATCTGTGATTACCTATGTTTAACTGTGATGTAACGAGAGTCAGTGCTTGCCTTCCACAAAATGCTAGTCACGTAGTTACGTGAAAAAGGCTTATTTAGACTTACATTTACAATGTACTTATTTCTTAAATTCTGAGAACTTTTTTTCAGGGTGGTCAAGATTCCCGTTTACGACGGTCAGTTATAGCGAGGCAGCAGATCTTTGTTGACAAATTATTGGAGCTTGTAAAAACTGTGATGAGAGAAAGTGGAAATAGGAAACAGAAAGTAAGAATCTGAGTCAAACCTCTGTCAAAACAAAAATTAAGAGTTTCTTGAGAACACAAACAATCTCAATCAAACAGAAAAATCTTAGTCAAGCACAAGGTAACTTATCAATCACATAGAAATGAAGAATCTGAATTTAAAAAATGAAGTAAGGATCTTTGTCGAAAGCAAAGTAAGGATGTTAGTAAATACTCAAAGAATTTCTGTCAGATACACAAAGTAAGAATCTGTTAAATAAAAAGTAGTAAGAATCTCAGTTTTACAAAACATAAGAATTTCAGTCAATCACAAAGTAGATGTCTCAGTAAAGCACAAAGTAAGAATCCCATTAGAAGGAAAAAGAATTTCAGTCAAACCAAAACTTATTTAGTCAAACTCAAAGAAAGAATCCCAGTCAACTCAAAGTAAGAATCCCAGTCAAACTCAAAGTAAGAAATTTCATTAAAGGAAAGAAAGGATCTCAGTCGAACACAAAATAAGAATCTTGATTTATTAAGTAATTATCTAACTCAACATAAGTATCACAGTCAAACACAAAATAAGAATCTTAATTTATTAAGTAATTATCTAACTCAACATAAGAATCGCAGTCAAACACAAAATAAGAATCTTAATTTATTAAGTAATTATCTAACTCAACATAAGTCGCAGTCAAACACAAAGTAAGAATCTTAATTTATTAAGTGATTATCTAACTCAACATAAGTATCACAGTCAAACACAAAATAAGAACCTTAATTTATTAAATAATTATCTAACTCAGCATAAGTATCACAGTCAAACACAAAATAAGAATCTTAATTTGTTAAATAATTATCTAACTCAACATAAGAATCACAGTCAAACACAAAATAAGAATCTTAATTTATTAAATAATTATCTAACTCAGCATAAGAATCGCAGTCAAACACAAAATAAGAATCTTAATTTATTAAATAATTATCTAACTCAGCATAAGTATCACAGTCAAACACAAAATAAGAATCTTAATTTATTAAATAATTATTTAACTCAGCATAAGTATCGCAGTCAAACACAAAATAAGGATCTTAATTTATTAAGTAATTATCTAACTCAACATAAGTATCACAGTCAAACACAAAATAAGAATCTTAATTTATTAAGTAATTATCTAACTCAGCATAAGAATTGCAGCCAAACACAAAATAAGAACCTTAATTTATTAAATAATTATCTAACTCGGCATAAGTATCACAGTCAAACACAAAATAAGAATCTTAATTTATTAAATAATTATCTAACTCAGCATAAGAATCGCAGTCAAACACAAAATAAGAATCTTAATTTATTAAATAATTATCTAACTCAGCATAAGTATCACAGTCAAACACAAAATAAGAATCTTAATTTATTAAATAATTATCTAACTCAGCATAAGTATCACAGTCAAACACAAAATAAGGATCTTAATTTATTAAGTAATTATCTAACTCAACATAAGAATCGCAGTCAAACACAAAATAAGAATCTTAATTTATTAAGTAATTATCTAACTCAACATAAGTATCACAGTCAAACACAAAATAAGAATCTTAATTTATTAAATAATTATCTAACTCAGCATAAGTATCACAGTCAAACACAAAATAAGAATCTTAATTTATTAAATAATTATCTAACTCAACATAAGTATCACAGTCAAACACATAATAAGAATCTTAATTTATTAAGTGATTATCTAACTCAACATAAGTATCACAGTCAAACACAAAATAAGAATCTTAATTTATTAAGTGATTATCTAACTCAGCATAAGTATCACAGTCAAACACAAAATAAGGATCTTAATTTATTAAATAATTATCTAACTCAACATAAGAATCACAGTCAAACACAAATCAAGAAATTTCATTAAAGGAAAGAAAGGATCTCAGTCAAACACAAAGAATTCTTGTAAATTCACAGTGTAAGAATCTCGGTCAAACACAAAATAAGAATCTTAACTTTATTTAAATAATTATCCATCTCAACATAAGAATGGCAGTCAAACACAAAATAAGAATGGCAGTCAAACACAATATAACAATCTCAATTTAAAAAAGTAATTATCTCGCTCAATATAAGAATTGCAGACAAAGTTTGTCAAACATAATATATTGTTATACCCTTGTCAGTATCTCTATATAAAAATCCCATAGGATAAATGCCTATAAATTTGAATATTTGACCAAGCGGTCAATATTTACATCAATATTGGCCCTAGGGCAATATTTAAAAAAATATTGACCGATAAACGGTACATCGTTTGTGACGTCACGTCATTGATGACGCTATAAGCTCTACCTATTTTTACGCGCTCTTTCTCTTATAGAAGACAATGAACGTAAACATGCCGGGCTTATCGGTTTGTTGCTGCAGAATTGATGTAAGGTATAACAAAACAATTATTGACTGGGAATTCGGGCAATATATGATTTGTTGGACCTTCAGACAAAATGTAGCCCTCGGCCTTCGGCCTTGGGCAATATTAGTCGGGGAGCCAGTGGAGACCCCCATGCACCCCCTTGAGTACTTTTTTTCACGGGTACCATAATGTTCCTTAGGGTCTACAGAATCGGTTTTCAGGATGTACTAAAAAATAAACTCATTTAGGCTATGTGTTTTTCGACCGTTTCCATGGCAACCCCCTGCTAAAGTCACGAAAGCACTATTGGTTAAGTAAAATAACCATATCTTGGCCAATTGTTGAGCTAAACATCTGTAACAGGTATCAATATAACGAGGAAAGGTTGTTCTATTAATCACGTGATCATATGCAAAATAACTATTTTGCATATTCATGAATATTCATGAATTGAAATGAAAATGCTTGCAAAATACATAAAGATTGGCACTTATCATTTTGTTTTGGCTCCTAAACTCAATAGTTTAATCTATGATCGTTATAAGATTATATAAGAAATACCTACAAAGTCTTCTCTCTCCAATGACATAACATTTGGCTCAATTTTTTAGTTCAATGGCTTCTAAATCGATGTTTTTTTTTACAGAAAAATGGCTATTTTAAGTAAGATAAGCTGATTTTTGTATACTATTTATAAGAATTTACAACTTATAAAATTGAATATCTGAAGCTGTTTTCTAGTGTATTTTCATGTTTTTCTCATGTAATAAATGTTAACAAAACATGATATAAGTAATTTTGGCAATTTTGGGACAAAAAACATATTTTTCAGTAAAATTCAACAGATATTTGGATATTATCTATAAAAGGCAAACAGTTCCTGTAATCTATAAATGAAACGTATATTCTGATGTAATTTCATGGTTCTAAGATCGACGTTTGTATTAGAAACAAAAATACTACTTTTTTCTGCTTTTTGGGTAAAATTGTCGGTTTTTTATACTAAAATTACTGATTTCTGAGAAATATTTCAAATATAATTTATATTTGTTGTAATATAGGATATGAAACTAAATTCATTTGTACATATCATAAGAGTATCAAATCAGAAAAATAAAATAGTAAGAAATATAGAAATTCATACCATAACCACAGAATAACATTGCAAAAACACTCAATGAATTGTGAATAACACAATATAACCACCCAATAACGTAACAGAGCAACTCAATAAAAAAGTATAACCAACCAATAACATAGCAAAGCCACTCAAATTATGGTCTTTTAACCCTTCATTATATATACACAAATTAATAATACAGTATATTCACTTGATAACATAGCAAAACCACTGAATAACATAGTCATTTGATCCTTTATTACATAGGAACCACTTAATTATACAGTGTAAACACTCAATGACTTAGCAAAACCCCTCAATAAAGTGGTTGTTAGACCCTTTACTATATCAAAATCACTTAACAAAACAACATAACCAACCAATAACGTGATGGTTTGAACATTTGCTATAACACAAATTTAAAATAACACCGCATAGCTAACCAATAACTTAGCATTACCACAAAATAACGTGATGATTTGATTCTTATCTTAGCAAAACCGCTCAATAACACAGCATAGCTACCCAATAACTTAGCATTACCACTCAATAACGTGATTGTTTGATCTTTTGTTATAACAAAACAACTCAATAAGATAGTATAGCCACCAAATAACTTAGCATTCTTACTCAATAACCTGATGATTTGAATCTTTATTATTACAAACCCACTTAATATCACACCATAACCACCAAATAACTTCTCAATAACGTGGTCGTTTGCCTCTTTTTTATAATGAAACCACTCAAGAACAAAGCATGAGTACCCAATAACATTACAAAACCGCCAAATAACGTAATAGTTTGACCCTTTATTGTATCAAATCACTGATTAGCATATCTGTTTGACCCTTTATATTGCTAAAATCCACATTAAAACAGTCCTGGTTCCGTAGAGAGAACGAGGAAAGATTGTTATTGAGTGGTAATGCTAAGTTATTGGGTGATTATGCAGTGTTATTAAGTGGTTTTGTTACAATTAAAGGTTCAAACCATCACGTTTATGAGTGGTAATGTTATGTTATTGGGTGCTTATGCTGTGTAATTGAGTGGTTTTGGTATAATTAAGGGTCAAACGACCACCTTATTAAGTAGTTATGCTAAGTTATTTGGTGGTTTTGTTATAATAAAGTGTCAAATCGTCACGCTATGGATTAGTAATGCTATGTTTTGGGGTGGTAATTCTGTTATTGAGTGGTTTTGCTACAATAAAGGATCAAATCATCACGTTATTATGTAGTAATGCTAAGTAATAAGGTGGATATGCTGTGTTATTACAAATGTAAGTGGTTTTGTTATAACAAAGGGTCAAACCATCACGTTATTGGGTGTTTTTTATGTTATTGGTTGGTTATGCTGTATTATTTAGTGATTTTCATATAGTTAAGGGTCAAACAGTGTCTTAATTGAGTGGTTTTGCTATGTCATTGGGTGTTTACACTGTATTGAGATGTTTTTTTTTTATGTTATAAAGGGTCAAATTACTATGTTATTGAGTGGTTTTGCTATGTTATTGTGGGGTTATACTGAATTATTAAGTGGTAAAGGTTGAAAGACCATGTTATTGAGTGGCTTTGCTATATTATTGGTTGATTATACTGTATTATTGAATTGTAAATCATATTTAAAATATTTCTCAGAAATTTGTAAATTTAGTACGAAAAACCGACATTTTAACCAAAAAATAGCAGAAAAAGTAACAATTTTTACTTCTAACACAAAAACCGATCTTAAAACCATGAAATTACATCAGTATATACGTTTCATTTATAGATTACAGGAACTGTTTGCCTTTAATAGATAATATCCAGATATCTGTAGTTTTTTACTGAAAAATACCGTTTTTTTGCCCAAAAATTACCAAAAATACATATATCATGTTTTGTAAACATTTATTACATGAGAAAAACATGAAAATACACCAGAAAACAGGTTCAGATATTCGATTTTATAAGTAGTAAATGTCTTATAATTAGTATACAAAAATCAGCTTATCTTACTTAAAATAGCCATTTTTCTGTAAAAACATCAATTCAGAGACCAATGAACTAAAATATTGAGCCAAATATTATGTCATTGGAGAGAGAAGACTTTGTATGTATTTATTATATATTAATCTAATAACGATCATAGATAAAACTATAGAGCTTAGGAGCAAAAACTAAATGAAAAGTGTCGATTTTTATATATTTTTCAAGCATTTTTATTTCAGTTCATGAATATTCATGAATATGCAAATTAATTATTCTGCATATGATCACGTGATTAATAGAACATCCTTTCCTCGTTATATTGATACCAGTTACAGATGTTTAGCTCAACATTTGGCCAAGATATGGCTATTTTACTTAACCAATAGTGCTTTCGTGACTTTAGCAGGGGGTTGCCATGGAAACGGTAGAAAAACACATAGCCTAAATGAGTTTATTTTTGAGTACATCCTGAATACCGATTCTGTAGACCCTAAGGAACATTATGGTACCCGTGAAAAAAAGTACTCAAGGGGGTGCATGGGGGTCCCCACTGGCTCCCCGACTATATTTTATCTTCAGGTCCAACAAATCATATATTGCCCTCATTCCCAGTCAATAATTGTATAATATAAGAATCACATTCAAACACAAAGTTAAGAAATTCATTCAATCATTAAGTAAGATTTCAGAAAATAGGAACCAATTCAAATTTGAAGAAAAAAAAAAATCCCCAAAAATGTTGTTTTAGCATTGGATGCATTTTATGCTTCAAAGGACCTGTTAAGATAAGGGCCCTATTTAGCCCTAAATCTCGTGACTTATTTCTTCTTCGTGGCGAATCGTATACAGAAAAATGTTAATCATTATTGAAATATAATGTATTTGCAGACCTTTTACATGTTTTACATTTCGTTAAAGAAACCTTAAGATTCTAAAATTAAGGTCGAAAGAGGTAGGGGTGCACAGATAGAAAAACAGATAAATCGACAAAAAACGTAGAAATTTTAGAATATTTTACCAAAAATGGATAAATATAGATTAAAAGACATCAGATATGTCTACATTGTGTATCAGAAATAGATTTCGAACTTTCCATCCCTTAAATTGGTAAATAATGCAATCCGGAACTTAAAATACGGTCTCAATTTGTATTCAATTGCTACAATGTAAGCCTATTAGTGCGAAATACACATTGGCGGAGAAATGAACATCATTCTTGCTTATTTCATTCCTAATTCTTGTACATTTCATTCAGACATATTTAGGTTACATTTTTTATGGATTAAAGAGGAAAAATAGTCAAATGTGCTATATTTTATGGTCGAAAAGTTCGATTCTTAAAAAATGCACCCCCCTTTCCATTTTTGGTTTTTTTGTCTATGGGGTTGTGTTACCACCAGAGATACAGAACCCCACTTTGCCAAAAAAATTGTATCATTAATATACATCTCCAGTAAAAGTGGCTTTCTGTATATCGGGGGGGGGGGGGGAACAATGTTAAAAAAAAACTTTTCCGTTTTCTATTGGTTCTATGAGAAAAAGAGAAGTTTTGACCCCAAAATTAGCAATAATATGCAAAACAGATAAAAATTTGCCTCATATTCTGATGGTATGCAGTATAGATATACATTTTACATAAAAAAAGTTCTTGAAATTTCAATTTTCAAAATCCACTTTTCAGGGCTGATTTTACGCCTTGTCTTAACAGCTCCTTATATAACAAAGAAATGTTTTGTATACTGTAAACGTGGAAATTTTCGCATGGGGGTAATTTTCACATTTTTCGCTAATCAAGAGATTTCGTGAAAATTTCCCCCGCGCACAAATATCCTCTCTGCATTCTTACAATGGAAAAGACATTTTTATTGTGAATATTTCCCCCACACAAAACATTTTGATGATATAATTGCGAAAATTTTCCCCAGCTAAAATAACCACGTTTACAGTACTGTGATATTGAATGCATGTAGAGTTTTCTTGTGTGTATATGTACATGTATGTGATGTTCCTCCTTTAACACCTTTAACAGGCGGAGAGATTACAAGCATTGCTACAGGATCCCGAGGCATGTAAGATCAACTTCTCCGAGTTTGATCCCCTCCCTCTTCCGTTGGACCCAGAGGTCAAGGTCAACGGCATTGTAGCTTCTAAAGCCAAACTCTTCAAGGTAAATAAAGGACTAAACCCAGAAATATCTACAATTACTTACATGTTAAACTAGCAATTTAAAGCATCAAGACTATGCCCTCAGTTTCATACAATTTTTAGCTCGACTGCACTTTAGTGCAAAAGAGCTATTGCAATACCCCCGGCGCCGGCGTCCGCGTCGGCGTCGTCCGAACTAGATGATAAGGTAAATGTTAAGATTACACATTTACCTTTCCTATATTCTTATTCTGTTGGTTTTTTTGTTGCAAATGTTTAATTATACATCATTTAATATATCCAGATGAGGATATAGTCCCTGGGGTTGGGATTTTTAAAATTATTTCAAATGATAAGGCAAATGTTGAGATGATAAGGTAAATGTTAAGATAGCAATAAAGTCTTTAAAAGCCAATATTGAGCAAAGTATAAGTGCTACATGTACCAAACTTACATATTTGATGTATCTTTGATCAAACTTTCAAAAAATGACCTTGACCTACTTTTTTCCGCTTGAATGATTTTGCCTTTAAAAGCCAATATTGAGCAAAGTATAAGTGCTACATGTACCAAACTTGCATATTGGATGTATCTTTGATCAAACTTTCATAAAATGACCTTGACCTACTTTTTTCCGCTTGAATGATTTTACCTTTAAAAGCCAATATTGAGCAAAGTATAAGTGCTACATGTACCAAACTTGCATATAGGATGTATCTTTGATCAAACTTTCATAAAATGACCTTGACCTACTTTTTTCCGCTTGAATTATTTTACCTTTAAAAGCCAATATTGAGAAAAGTATAAGTGCTACATGCACCAGACTTGCATATTGGATGCATCTTGGGTTAGACTATTGAAATATGACCTTGACCTACTTTTTCCGCTTCAGTGATTTTGCTTTAAATTGGCAATATTGAGCTAACTATAAGTGCTACGTGCACCAGACTTGTAATTTATAACTTTAAATTTTTTATGTGACTTGATATATGTTGTTGCCTGAGAAAGGGAGTTTAAATAAATTGGCTGTCATGAGAGATATTATGCTATGCAGTCGAGCATTAGGTGACTCTGGCAACTATTTTTATGAAGTACATGTATGTGTGTAATAGAGTTACTTTAAACTCCATTCATCAAGTTCAAATACACATGTAATATGTATATTGTATTACATCTAGAGTAAGTTGATGCCTTGCAGCCTGACGTTTAAGGTGGTACATGTAGAAGGATCAGAGTATATGACCATGTTTACATATATATTTTATTACATCTAGAGTAAGTTGATGCCGTGCAGCCTGACGTTTAAGGTGGTAGAAGGATCAGAGTATATGACCATGTTTACATAAATATATTATTACATCTAGAGTAAGTTGATGCCGTGCAGCCTGATGTTTAAGGTGGTAAAAGGATCAGAGTATATGACCATGTTTACATATATATTTTATTACATCTAGGGTAAGTTGATGCCGTGCAGCCTGACGTTTAAGGTGGTAGAAGGATCAGAGTATATGACCATGTTTACATATATATTTTATTACATCTAGAGTAAGTTGATGCCGTGCAGCCTGACTTTTAAGGTGGTAGAAGGATCAGAGTATATGACCATGTTTACATATATATTTTATTACATCTAGAGTAAGTTGATGCCGTGCAGCCTGACGTTTAAGGTGGTAGAAGGATCGGAGTATATGACCATGTTTACATATATATTTTATTACATCTAGAGTAAATTGATGCCGTGCAGCCTGACGTTTAAGGTGGTAGAAGGATCGGAGTATATGACCATGTTTAAACACGGAGATGACTTACGGCAAGATCAGCTGATCATTCAAATGATCACACTCATGGACAAGGTAACATGTCAACATACTTATTTGTCATTCTGTTTTTAGCTCACCTGAGCCATAGGCTCAAGTGAGCTATTGTCATAGTGTTGCGTCCGTCGTCCGTCGTCCGTCGTCGTCGTCGTCGTCGTCCGTCGTCGTCCGTCGTCGTCGTAAACTTTTCACATTTTAAACTTCTTCTCCAGAACGGCTGAAGGGATTTTGATGAAACTTGGTAGGTATGAAGTACTCATGGTCCCCTACAAGTGTTGTTGTTTTTCGTCCGGATCTGTCAACAGGTGGCGCCACCACAGCCAAAAGTAGGTCACGGGGGGTACCCTCCTTTGACAAACTTCTTCTTCAGAACCGAAGCATGTATCGACAAACCGAAAGCATCAGGATGATCTAGAGAGATGTCTTAAGAAGTGGTGTTATTTTTGGTTCCACTTCGAAGTCAAATTTTTGACGCGTTTTTGACGTCTTTTCGGACTTTGTCAGAAATGCACATTTTTGCACTATTTCTTTAAATAACTCAATAAGTGTATGATTTTACACACTCATTTACTACATATTTATCATATTTAACTTACTTAATGCTTTGATATGTATTTTATGCTTAAAATTTATTTTTTGATTTTTTATGAATTTTTTTCTTATGTAAAAAGGAAGGGGGGGGGGTTGATTTTCATACATTTTCTGCTTCTTTTCTATAACCACTCTTCAGATTGTCATGACAATTTGTAGGTATGAGGTACTCATGCATGGTACCCTACAAGTGAAAGAATTTGTCAAGATATCCACTTTTGGATTTTTAAGGAATATTTTTTAAGATTGTACATAGGTATAATGTATGTTTTCCATGCCAAATGGACCCATGGGGAGTAGCTTCAAACCCCGGCGGGACCCCAACAATTTTTTTTTCCCTTTTTCAGTTTTTTTTCTCTTTTTATTTTGATATTTATCGCTAGAAATGAAACTGTGAAAGAATTTTGTCAAAATATCAACTTTTAGATTTTTAATGATTTTTTAAATAAGACAAGCTATAGCTAGTTTGGCTTTGTGTACTTATTTTCATACTTCGAATTAACTTGGCCACATACGCTATCAAATATACGCTGAATTTATTTTTAAGATGTTGACTTTTTGTGTCGCCTGCGAAGCACAGCGACACTTAGGGATCACTTTGTCTGTTGTTCGTCTGTCCGTCCATCCGTCCCTCCGTCTGTCCGTATGTCTGTCACACTTGGGTGTCACATCCCATAACTTTTGATTGGTTAGTGATAGGGCTTTGATATTTCACATTTGTATTCCTTATGAAAAGACCTTTCTAAACATTCCATATTTTTAACCTAGTGACCTTGCCCTTGATATTTGACCTAATTTCAATAAAAAAAAAATCCGCTACGCAGGCGACACAAGCATTCCTTGGATTGCTTTTTTTTCATACATGCATATTTCAGAACAATTTCCCTATTTAATGATTATTTTCTCTGTCTTATTTCTGTATCTATGGTAAACATAGTCGCCATATATCTTGTGTTACAGATTTGATTGGTTCAATACCTCCTTGCCCCTTTAGTAGGGGTAACTACAGGAAATAAAAAGGTGCACACTAAAAATTTTGACTGACTTGAAATGCCCGGAAGTCTGTAAAATTGGTCTTTTTTGATTACGAATCTTTGGCACGCATAAAAATGTAAAGAAAAAGGGGGGGGGGGGGGTCATGCATGTCCTTTTTTCACAAATTTCACTTTTTTTACAGGAACTCTGCGTCCTCATCGAAAATGTTCCGAATTTTGCATATTTTCAAACCTATCTGTAGATTGCATAAAAGACAAGATCAAGTTCGAAGTTAAATTTATCACGACTATTGATTCAATATGTTAAAAATACATTTCCAAGCACCGCATTTCAGCATATTTACCGAAAATAATTTGTCCAAGTGGCTTCACTGGGTCATGAGGTTTGATACACTGTACACTGCTGTTTGGAAAATAAATTGGCTCAATTTCTGCACAACTCACTTGAATTAATATTGTCCGCTAACAACTTGTCTGTGTTAATTGGATTAACACGATTTTGACTGTACGTTACATGTATTAAGATGAAATCAATACTATTCAAAAGCTCTCATTCATAGATTTCTGTATAATTTAATATGAATAAAGGCAAAACCGAAAAGTCTTTGTTTTTTATGCTTCCGGAATCAAAGATACGGGGGCATATAGTTTCTGGCCTGTCCGTCTGTCTGTTTGTCCGAAAAACTTTACATTGGGCATAACTTTTGATAGGAAGGTGATAGAGCTTTCATATTTCACATGTGTATTCCTTGTGACAATACCTTTCCATTGATACCAAAATTTTTGACCTCGTGACCTTGACCTTGACCTTTGACCTACTTTTCAAAAACTTTAACATTGGGCATAACTTTTGAATGGTTAGTGATAGGGCTTTCATATTGTACATGTGTATTCTTTGTGACAAGATCTTTCCATTGATACCAACATTACTCTGACCCTGACCTCTCACATACTTAACAGAAAATGGTGTTTATACCAACAAAGATGCCACCGCGGGGCATTCGTGTTTCACAAACACAGGCTTTATTATTTTCTGGCATACTAGCTATTAATAATGAAAGGTTTGGTGTTCAATTTTAAATAAACTTAATTTATGAAATCATTTCATTGTTTTATTCTGTTTCTGTTGCACATTAATGTGGAATTTTACAAACTGATTTTATTTTTGATGTTGCATAATCGAACTATACTAGCTGGGCATATGACTTTGGATCGCATAATCCATCTTTTCAAATCAGTAAAAAAAGTTGTTGTTTTGAAATGTGACTATTTTCTCTTGTTTGTACTTTTAAAGGTTGTCTGAAAAAAAAACTTGTCTGCATCCGGCAAAAATCTTGTTAGAAAGGTTGTGGGCTAAAATCCTGGTACTGGCACTATCAGTATTCAATGTCAGTATGTCAATTAGAGCGTGCATGGGTATCAGGTGAGCGTTGTGCCCCCTGGGGCTCTTGTTATATCACCTGTAAAACAGAGTGTCATGTAGGGACTTCATTGTCTTTGATCCTGTTTATCCAATTGATAAAGGCCAAGAATCTAAAAATGTGTGGATCAGTTGAGTGTTTCTTGTTATTAACACTAACTTTACTACATGTATTTGTAACTGTATCATATCCCTTGTAAACAAGTTTGGATGGAGTATATAGGAATGACCCTGTCTGTCCGTCCATCTGTCCATCAATTGTCAATTGTTTACAGCGTATGCATGGATCTGTCCAATAACCTTTATGATAGATAGTTACTTATCCCTTATGAAGGTTTATAAAGGTTTTGCAAACACATACATGTATATTATTGTAATTTCTTTTGCAGTTGCTTCGCAGGGAGAATTTAGATTTAAAGCTCACACCATACAAAGTACTGGCAACCAGTAACAAACATGGTAAAATTTATGTTTCTCACTACTGATGTCCTATATTTGAAATATTGGTGTTCTTTAATATACATGTTTGTAATGTACATGTATAAAGATTCCTTGTATTTATTGTCAGTCCATTTATTTCAAAATATTGATAGAAAAGATTTGCTTACAACTCCACTAAATAATTCGTACCTTTAATTTTCTCACATCAGGTTTTGTGCACCTGATCGATTCGTTAGACGTGTCGTTTGTGGTGGACAAGGATGGACCCTATGGCAGTATACAGAATTTCCTTAAAAAGCACAATCCCTGCGAGACCACGCCTTATGGCTTCACCCCAGAGGTCATGGATAACTATATCAGAAGTATTGGTAAGGATAGCACAAAAAAAGGTACAAGCTGCTATGACAATAAATGTGTTTAAACCCAGTGGAAGGGACAGTACATCCCTTAAGCCGTCTGGATACATAAATATGTACTCGTATCCAGACAGAACAAGGGACAGTATGTCCCTCATTCCGTCCCGACAAAAGTGCATATTAATAAACATACACACTCTCAAGCTTGTCAGAACCTGCAATGTACTGAAGCTCGAAAGGCTATACACAAGCTGGCAATATTCTCAATCAATGAACCAAAGCAGACCCTGCGAGGGCCGAAACCAGGTGCTTAAGTAGAGTCAGCGTCTCCTGTTTGCAAGCAACACCCGCTGCTACAAAAGTCTAGTAGCACATAGCTTTTAGCGTGCAGGCAGGACTAATGGATGCGAAGCAGCATCTATCATGGAAAAAGCTGTCAGCTCAGGGGACAGGTCCGACCAAGTTTGAGTTCATGATTCGACTAATCTGACAATACATACACACAGTAGCATACACCATACTCATAGAATTATTGGTAAGGAATATACAGAAGCTTTGTCTTTGATAAAATTCTGTTTGTAATAGTTTTGAGAGATGTATGTGTACTTGCTGTGAATTGTTAATGCTTAAATAGTGTTCCATTATAGCTGGCTATAGTGTCATCATGTACCTACTTGGTGTGGGAGACAGGCACATGGACAATATACTCATCACAAAAACAGGTAAAAATTTGGTTGTTTTTTTGCTTTCTATCTTTTTACCTAAAATGCCTACTTCTTGTAATATTGATTAAGTCTGCTCAAAATGATAAAGATCAGTTTATAAAAGTATTCAATTATTGTACAGTATTGATTATGCTTCTAGGGAAGCTATTCCACATAGATTTTGGGTACATATTAGGGCATGACCCTAAGCCCCCCCCCCCCAAGCTCCTATGAGACTGAGTAAGATGTTCTGTAACTGATTAAATTGAATTTTAGATCAGCTATTCCACATAGATTTTTGGTACATATTAGGGTGTGACATTGTTGATATTCTTGCACATGGGATAGACTGATCCTGTGTTTTACCAGTGCTGGAAAATTTGATCCGGCATCCCTGATCTGGTACTGTTAATTGTTGCTTTATGAAATCACAGATAACCTGGCATAGGTTATTTCACGTGCACATACATACAGCATGATGTTCAGTCATTCTGATGCGTAATCAAGAGGAATTTTAAGATTTCAATAATCATTGTCAAGCACCACATTTGAGTTCAAGATTTCTATTATCATTGTATTTTTTTGGATTTCCAGGGAAGCTATTCCACATAGATTTTGGGTACATATTAGGGCGTGACCCTAAGCCCCTCCCATGATACTGAGTAAGGAGATGTTCTGTAACTGTATTTATTGAATTTTAGAGCAGCTATTCCACATACACAGCCTATTGTGCCTCATATGAAATTCATGTGAAATTTACATGAACTTTACATGAAAGTTCACATGAAATTTATGTGAAATGAGCACGAACATGAAATTTACATGAAATTTTTCACATGAAATTCATGTGAAGATTTTTACATGGATGTTGTGTTAATTTAGTTTCCTGTGAAGATCACTTAGAAAAATTCATGTGAAGGAAATTTATGTGAAATTCATATGAATTTTACATGAACTTTCATGTGAAATTTACATGATGCTCATTTCATATGAATTTCATGTGAGGCACAATTGGATGTGTAGATTTTGGGTACATATCAGGGCGTGACTCTAAGCCCCTCCCCCTCATATGAGGCTAAGTAATGAGATGTTCTATTATTGCATTGTTTTGTATTTCAAGGGAAGCTATTCCACATTGATTTTGGGTACATATTAGGGCGTGATCCTGAGCCCCTCCCCCTCCCATGAGGCTGAGTAATGAGATGTTCTATCATTTTATTGATTGTATTTCCAGGGAAGCTATTCCACATACATTTTGGTCAAATATTAGGGCATGACCCTAAGCCCCTCCCCCTCCCATGAGGCTGAGTAAGGAGATGTTCTATCACGATATATATTGTATTTCCAGGGAAGCTATTCCACATAGATTTTGGGTACATATTAGGGCGTGACCCTAAGCCCCTCCCCCTCCCATGAGGCTGAGTAATGAGATGTTCTATCATTTTATTGATTGCATTTCCAGGGAAGCTATTCCACATAGATTTTGGGTACATATTAGGGCGTGACCCTAAGCCCCTCCCCCCTCCCATGAGGCTGAGTAAGGAGATGGTGGATGCTATGGGAGGTACAAACTCTGAACATTTCCACGACTTCAAAACTCATTGTTACACAGCATTCCTGGCTCTTAGAAGGTATACATACATTTCGAAATAAAGAAATTTCTGTTTTATGGAAATTTTCACATTTTGTATTGAGCCTTTATATCATTTATTAAACTCTCTGTTGCATTATGATTTTTTCCTTGTAATAAATGCCACACTCAAATTTGTTTATAGATTCTTAAATATTGCTCAAGAATCTTACAAAATTAGCACAAAAGATTAAAGTAATTGCAACTAATATTGAACTTTGCTTTGAAACATGTTTTGTAAATGTTGTGATATCTCTTTAAGTTGTGTAAGATTTCCTTAGATAGTATAAGCCTTGGCTTTGTACATTTATAGGTCAGCAAACTTGGTGCTGAATTTATTTTCCTTGATGATAGATGCCAACATTCCAGACATTGCCTTAGAACCTGATAAAACAGTCAAAAAGGTTGGTATAGCAAATGTTTCCCAATTCTTAAAATTAGGAAAAACCTTTGTAAGGCATTTTACTTTACAGCAGTAATGTAAAAGGCATGAAACAAAACTATTCTTCCTATAGTCCACATGAAAACTCTTTAGCTCAGTGCCTGAGGCTATTATATATTTTGCTTGGCTAGTAATAATTGTCTTACAAAGTATTCAATCTGCTAGTAGAATTTGTGAGCTGGAAGTTCTTCAGTAAATGTGAAGACTACTTGTGTATTGTTATATCTGATATTCAGATTTTATTCTACATGTATTCCTTTTCTAGTCAGATATCTATAACATTGGTAGAATAATGTTCTTATTAGGTGCAGGACAAGTTTGTGTTACACCTGACAGATGAGGAAGCTGTACAATATATGCAGAACATCATAGATGTTAGTGTATCAGCTGTCATGGCAGCTCTCATGGAGCAGATACATAAATATGCACAGGTAACTAAACTTAATGTATAATACCATAGATGTCAGTGTGTCATGGCAGCTCTCATGGAGCAGATACATAAATATGCACAGGTAACTAAACTTAATGTATAATACCATAGATGTCAGTGTGTCATGGCAGCTCTCATGGAGCAGATACATAAATATGCACAGGTAACTGAACTTAATGTATAATATCATAGATGTCAGTGTGTCATGGCAGCCCTCATGGAGCAAATACATAAATATGCACAGGTAACTGAACTTAATGTATAATATCATAGATGTCAGTGTGTCATGGCAGCTCTCATGGAGCAAATACATAAATATGCACAGGTAACTAAACTTAATGTATAATGTCATAGATGTTAGTGTATCAGCTGTCATGGCAGCTCTCATGGAGCAAATACATAAATATGCACAGGTAACTAAACTTAATGTATAATATCATAGATGTCAGTGTGTCAGCTGTCATGGCAGCTCTCATGGAGCAAATACATAAATATGCACAGGTAACTAAACTTAATGTATAATATCATAGATGTCAGTGTATCAGCTGTCATGGCAGCTCTCATGGAGCAAATACATAAATATGCACAGGTAACTAAACTTAATGTATAATATCATAGATGTCAGTGTATCAGCTGTCATGGCAGCTCTCATGGAGCAAATACATAAATATGCACAGGTAACTAAACTTAATGTATAATATCATAGATGTCAGTGTGTCATGGCAGCTCTCATGGAGCAAATACATAAATATGCACAGGTAACTAAACTTAATGTATAATATCATAGATGTCAGTGTGTCATGGCAGCTCTCATGGAGCAAATACATAAATATGCACAGGTAACTAAACTTAATGTATAATGTCATAGATGTCAGTGTGTCATGGCAGCTCTCATGGAGCAAATACATAAATATGCACAGGTAACTAAACTTAATGTATAATATCATAGATGTCAGTGTGTCATGGCAGCCCTCATGGAGCAAATACATAAATATGCACAGGTAACTAAACTTAATGTATAATATCATAGATGTCAGTGTGTCATGGCAGCTCTCATGGAGCAAATACATAAATATGCACAGGTAACTAAAACATAATGTATAATATCATAGATGTCAGTGTGTCATGGCAGCTCTCATGGAGCAAATACATAAATATGCACAGGTAACTAAACTTAATGTAGAATATCATAGATGTCAGTGTATCAGCTGTCATGGCAGCTCTCATGGAGCAAATACATAAATATGCACAGGTAACTAAACTTAATGTATAATATCATAGATGTCAGTGTGTCATGGCAGCCCTCATGGAGCAAATACATAAATATGCACAGGTAACTGAACTTAATGTATAATATCATAGATGTCAGTGTATCAGCTGTCATGGCAGCTCTCATGAGCAAATACATAAATATGCACAGGTAACTAAACTTAATGTATAATATCATAGATGTCAATGTGTCATGGCAGCTCTCATGGAGCAAATACATAAATATACACAGGTAACTAAACTTAATGTATAATATCATAGATGTCAGTGTATCAGCTGTCATGGCAGCTCTCATGGAGCAAATACATAAATATGCACAGGTAACTAAACTTAATGTAGAATATCATAGATGTCAGTGTGTCATGGCAGCTCTCATGGAGCAAATACATAAATATACACAGGTAACTAAACTTAATGTATAATATCATAGATGTCAGTGTATCAGCTGTCATGGCAGCTCTCATGGAGCAAATACATAAATATGCACAGGTAACTAAACTTAATGTAGAATATCATAGATGTCAGTGTGTCATGGCAGCTCTCATGGAGCAAATACATAAATATGCACAGGTAACTAAACTTAATGTATAATATCATAGATGTCAGTGTATCAGCTGTCATGGCAGCTCTCATGGAGCAAATACATAAATATGCACAGGTAACTGAACTTAATGTATAATGTCATAGATGTCAGTGTGTCATGGCAGCTCTCATGGAGCAAATACATAAATATGCACAGGTAACTAAACTTAATGTATAATATCATAGATGTCAGTGTGTCATGGCAGCTCTCATGGAGCAAATACATAAATATGCACAGGTAACTAAACTTAATGTATAATATCATAGATGTCAGTGTGTCATGGCAGCTCTCATGGAGCAAATACATAAATATGCACAGGTAACTAAACTTAATGTATAATATCATAGATGTCAGTGTATCAGCTGTCATGGCAGCTCTCATGGAGCAAATACATAAATATGCACAGGTTACTGAACTTAATGTATAATGTCATAGATGTCAGTGTGTCATGGCAGCTCTCATGGAGCAGATCGTAAATATGCACAGGTAACTAAACTTAATGTAGAATATCATAGATGTCAGTGTATCAGCTGTCATGGCAGCTCTCATGGAGCAAATACATAAATATGCACAGGTAACTAAACTTAATGTATAATATCATAGATGTCAGTGTATCAGCTGTCATGGCAGCTCTCATGGAGCAAATACATAAATATGCACAGGTTACTGAACTTAATGTAGAATATCATAGATGTCAGTGTATCAGCTGTCATGGCAGCTCTCATGGAGCAAATACATAAATATGCACAGGTTACTGAACTTAATGTATAATATCATAGATGTCAGTGTGTCATGGCAGCTCTCATGGAGCAAATACATAAATATGCACAGGTAACTAAACTTAATGTATAATATCATAGATGTCAGTGTGTCATGGCAGCTCTCATGAGGCAAATACATAAATATGCACAGGTAACTAAACTTAATGTATAATATCATAGATGTCTGTGTGTCATGGCAGCTCTCATGGAGCAAATACATAAATATGCACAGGTAACTAAACTTAATGTATAATGTCATAGATGTTAGTGTATCAGCTGTCATGGCAGCTCTCATGAGCAAATACATAAATATATATGTACAGGTAACTAAACTAAATGTATAATATCATAGATGTCAGTGTGTCATGGCAGCTCTTATGGAGCAAATACATAAATATGCACAGGTAACTAAACTTAATGTATAATGTCATAGATGTTAGTGTATCAGCTGTCATGGCAGCTCTCATGAGCAAATACATAAATATATATGTACAGGTTACTAAACTTAATGTATAATATCATAGATGTCAGTGTGTCATGGCAGCACTCATGGAGCAAATACATAAATATGCACAGGTAACTAAACTTAATATATAATATCATAGATGTCAGTGTATCAGCTGTCATGGCAGCTCTCATGGAGCAGATACATAAATATGCACAGGTAACTAAACTTAATGTATAATATCATAGATGTCAGTGTGTCATGGCAGCTCTCATGGAGCAAATACATAAATATGCACAGGTAACTAAACTTAATGTATAATATCATAGATGTCAGTGTGTCAGCTGTCATGGCAGCTCTCATGGAGCAAATACATAAATATGCACAGGTAACTAAACTTAATGTATAATATCATAGATGTCAGTGTGTCATGGCAGCTCTCATGGAGCAAATACATAAATATACACAGGTAACTGAACTTAATGTAGAATATCATAGATGTCAGTGTGTCATGGCAGCTCTCATGGAGCAAATATATAAATATGCACAAGTAACTTAACTTAATGTAGAATATCATAGATGTCAGTGTATCAGCTGTCACGGCAGCTCTCATGGAGCAAATACATAAATATGCACAGGTAACTAAACTTAATGTATAATATCATAGATGTCAGTGTATCAGCTGTCATGGCAGCTCTCATGGAGCAAATACATAAATATGCACAGGTAACTAAACTTAATGTATAATATCATAGATGTCAGTGTGTCATGGCAGCTCTCATGGAGCAAATACATAAATATGCACAGGTAACTAAACTTAATGTATAATATCATAGATGTCAGTGTGTCATGGCAGCTCTCATGGAGCAGATCGTAAATATGCACAGGTAACTAAACTTAATGTATACCATGAACTGGAACTCGGGTCAGGACTCGGGTTGAAGCCCAGGTCAACTACACTCTGACCTTATTATGCACATGCTCCAATATCTAGGTCAGCTGTCATGGAGCAGATACATGTATATGCACAGGTAACTAAAACGTAATGTATATCATAGATGTCTGTAAGTCAGCCATCACGACAGCTCTCATGGAGCAGACAGGTAACTAATCATAATGTATAATATCATAGATGCCAGTGTATCAGCTGTCACGACAGCTCTCATAGAGCAAACAGGTAACTAAACATAATGTATAATACCATAGATGTCAGTTTATCAGCTGTCATGACAGCTCTCATAGAGCAGATACATAAATATGCACAGGTTACCAAAACTTAATGTATAATATCATAGATGTCAGTGTATCAGCTGTCATGACAGCTCTCATGGAGCAGATACAATGATATGTACAGGTAACCAAAACATAATGTATAATATCATAGATGTCAGTTTATCAGCTGTCATGACAGCTCTCATGGAGCAGATACATAGATATGCACAGGTAACTGAAACATAATGTATAAAAACTATATCATAGATGTCAGTTTATCAGCTGTCATGACAGCTCTTATGGAGCAGACAGGTAACTAACACATAATGTATGATATCATAGATGTTAGTTTATAAGCTGTCATGACAGCTCTCATGGAGCAGATGCTTCTAAATTATGCTCAATGTTGATGTCTGTGTGGTAGCTGTTATTGCAGATGTAATGGAACAAATATTATGTTATGCATATGCAAGGAAATTAATAATTCTGTCTCTTGACATTGATGACCATTTACGAGTTTAGATTGACGTAATCTATATTTCATTTGTATTTTTTTTTCCAATATTAGATTATGTGTACACGTACCTTTATAAAGCATACATTTATACATGTATATGGTACATGTATATTTCATTTGATTTTTAGTATTGGAGGAAGTGAATGAAATCCACACAAAGAAAGTCACCAGATTTACTGACTGAAAGCTGTTTTAGTGACCTAAACAAGTGGACAGTGTGCAATCAATCAAGACTATTGTTACATAAACTTTCTATATTATCTATACATTTATTATATGAATGCAATAAAAGCAGTCAGAAATCAAGTCTTCCTTTCTTGGTCCTTTGGGTTCAGTGATGCATACTTGACTTCACTGTTTTTCATATCCCACCAGTGAAATCAGAGAGACGTGAGGTTTCCTACCTGTCCATCCATCTAACACAATACTCTAGGCATGCCACTTCCTTCCACACTGTTCATCAGAATATTACCAAACCTGGCAGACTTGCCATCAACATTTGACCTTGACTCTAATCTTCATCATTCAAATTATCACCAATATTCATGAAGATGAATGTACTTTTGATGAATTAAGAAGGAATTCTTTTAACTTCTTAAAGACTAAAATCATAGAAAGACCGACCCTGAACAAAGTGAATCTTGTACAAAACTTGTCAGACACCACAAAAATTATAGTTACATGTATACATGAGATATATATACAATTGTTGCACGGTTTACGTTGTAGACGGTAATTTACACCTTTCCAGACGGTGCAATAATTTTCATTGTGTACGATGATTAGATTAAGGATTGAAGTAATGATTGAATGATTGACCGACTTCCATGAGTAGTTTTCTTAAGCTAGCAGTGAAGAATTATTCAATCATTGGTGATAATTGTTTTATGGCCTAACAACTGCCTTGCAACAAGCAGGTTATTCAGCTGCTCCTCGGGCTCACCCTTGGAGACAGTAGAATAACCCTTACTTATTTCTGGCACTATGTAATTATAAAAGTCCACCAAGATTTAACAAAATTTTTTATTTGGAAAAATTCATAACGTACAAACTGAGATCTTCTGAGATTCTTGTTGAGTATTGCATTATACATATGTGATACTTTCACGACAATATGGCACCAATAATTGCTGAATTATGACATTCAAATATGAAATTTGAGAAATTAACAAAAACATCTAAATTTTCAACAAACATAATGATATGAAAGAATAGTCATGCATAAACCTTCTGTTAAATTTTCTTCATGATTGGGAACATTACAAAGAAGTGTCTGATGTATGGAGTCGTAGAGACGTTAGTGATGAAACAGACGTGTATTGGTATGTACCAGCACCATGTTATGGTTGTTACATGCCTCGATAATCCCCGAGTCATTGGTGGATCCAGCAGGTGAAGCTATGTACTCTACACCACTCTGTAAGATAAATGATAATTTTTACTTCAGAGTAATGGCCATCTCCACATGATGTACATACATGTATAAGCTTCTGTTTTTTTTTGTAAATTCATAGTCAAGTGATGTCAGTCAAGTGTAGATATATTAGATAACAAGTGCTGATATCAGAATTTAGTTTTGATATCAGATTAAAAGTGTTAAATTAATCGTGTATCAGATAAAGAGTTGGTCGTAGTTGCCAGATGTTTCGGCGAGATACAAATTGCCCTTGAAAGCAATTAAAATAGCAATCCAAGGAATGCTTGTGTCCTTTGCGAAACGCTTTATTTTTCAAAAGTGGATCAAATATGTTGGCCAAGGTTACTAGGTAAAAATTAGTATCGATAGGAAAGTCTTGTCAAATAAATAACAGACCTATTACTTACCAATTAAAAGATATGGTCAATCTTAAATTTTCAGAAAAAAGAAGGTCGATCATCTAGGTAACGTCGTAAGGTCAAAATTTTGTTTACAAATGAAAGGTCTCATCAATTACTCATTTTTTTTTAATTTCTATTAAAATGTCTTGTCAATCCCATGTAATCTTTTTTTTACCAATCAAGACTAAAGATATAGCCCATCTTCATTGTTTCAATAAGTAGGTCAAATATCTAGGTCAAGGTCATTTGGGCAAAAATTATGGTATGTGTAGGAAGGTCTTGTCACAAGGAATACACATGTGAAACATCAAAGCCTTATAACTTACCAATCTAAAGATAAAGCTTATTTTAATTTTTTTGAAAAGTAGGTCAAATATCTAGGTCAAGGTCACTAGGTCAAAATTTATGATATTTGTAGAAAGGTCTTGTCACAAGGAACATGTGAAATATCAAAGTCCTATCACTCGCCAATCAATAGTAATGGGGTGTGACAGACAGACGGACAACAGTGTCCCTATGCTTTGCAGACAACACAAAAATCAAACGACCTACAAATAAGCACATGGCATACATTGCAGCATTACACATGTATTGCTGTCTTACTAGAGCAGCTCTGTCTATGTTGTCTCTGAATGGGAAGAAGGCATCAGAACTCAGTGATACTCCCTTTAATTGGGATATCCATTCTCTTCTCTCTGTCTGAAAGTTAGAAATTATATATACATTACTATTTACTACATATACATTGGGTGTCATGTGTTTTGGGACTGGATAATACAGACATAAAATCAATCCAGTCAGCATCTAGGTTAGCATTTATGTATGTAATGTAACAGAATCATGGGAACATGTTGTGCCTTGATAAATATATATTTTATAACATCACACTCACTTCTGTCAGTTGTGCTGGTGGATTATCAAACATTTTTTCCCAGCTCTCAGTGTCCATGTCCTGAAAATTACGTGAAATAAGTAATAACATATTTACTTCACACGCACATTGTTTCATGATAAATATATTGTACATACTACTTTGAGTGCAAATGGAGAAAAAGATTTGTATCAGAACTCATAGATTACAAAATGTTGAACATTGTTTACATGACTTAAACATAAGTAAAGATCTAAGTATTCTTTCAAAAGCAAACTAGCTAACTTTTTTCCACCAGCTTATGACTTACAACTCCCACTGTTCCGAGAACAAACTGATCTATGGCATTATTCATCTCGGCTCTCTTGATCCCTGTACGGAACTTCATTCCAATCACTCTTGGGTGATGCCGCAACCACCTAAAATGGAAACCAAAATTAGTTGAAAACTACTTTGATATACATACATGTAGGCTTTTCTTTAACACTAAATCTAAAATCAAGCAAAGTAACATTGATTATGACAAGATGTTGTAGATGAACGGTTTTTACTAGTATATATGTATTTACCAGTTATTTGCTTTGTCTCCGGCCAGACGAGTACAATGTATCCTGCTCTGCTGTCCTGCCCCTATACCTATCACCTATGTACCGAGTAAAAGAAAACCAATATCAATTTCAACATTTGTGACAAAATTACGCTTGATTTTTTTGCTCTGGGTGATTCATGTTTATTGAATTAATGAGTGTGTTTTTGTCTTGTTTCTATTACACTAAGTTACAATCTTATTCATTCATGTAAATGTGGTTTATGATTGTTACTGGGCGAAATCACCATTGCAGCAATATGTGAGGGGGTAATTATGGCGGAATCGGGAGAATTCCCATTAAGTAGTCTTTTATACTGGTTGTCAATTTCACGTGGGGGTTAATTATTTTTGCGATAATAATACAATCTCGAAATACGTGAAAATTACCTCCATGAGAAAATTTCCAGTTTACAGTATTTGGCATTAGTTACATTTTCATCTTTTCAAATTAACTAGTGATAGACAATTTTAAAATATCAAATTATAAATAGGTTTTTCATTTTGACAAAATAATTGTCAATGCCTATACCTTTCGTTGATTACAAATAACTACATGTAAAATGTATCTCTTAAGATTTCGTAATTTCTACAAAAATGCCAGTTAATTTCTACATTCATTTAAACCCAACAGGAAGTTTAATTTTCAATTTTCAAAATCGAAGGTACAAAATATGCCAATATTGCATTACTTTACCTGTCCTCCTTTAGCATAGCAGACAGAGTTGGACTGTGTGTACTTCAGTGTGATACTAGCTACTATAAGGTCTCTCATTGCCTCCTCACCCAGGGTAGAGCGAGTCGTCACTATGTTCTTCATCATATTCCTATCAATAACAGCATCGTTACGTTTCTGTTGGAGCTGCAGACCAAACACTGTTCTCGTCTCGACCTCCGGGGGCATGTAAGTGGGGTCCATCTATGGGTATCACATTTTTGAAATTAAATCATACAATTCATCACAACTGCTTTTGTAATGTAACATTATTGACCGAGGCAGGTGCAAAATTAATGATGCGAAGTTCTTCTTGAATGAAAAATATAACTCAAAAACAAAGAAAGCATCTCCTTGTGTACATTAACAATTTTGACCTGCCACATATTTCCCTCTGATTTGAGGGTGAACTCCAAACAAGTTAAATGAATTTAAAAGAATTGAGGGATGCGCAAGAAATTGTGAACAAAAGATAAAGAAATCATAAAGAGTAAAGAATTTTTTGTATATATACATATAAATAAAAATTACCTGCAGTACACAGTAGTTACCACTTTTCTTCTTTTTGAGGATTTCCAAAGCTTCTGGTAAATATCCTGGAGCTATGATACCATCAGATACCTGAAAGGTCATATTTACCTGATGTTAAGTTACTCTCTACGAGAAAAATATTTACATATTCTATAAGCAGTTTTCTTTTTTCTACAGTCTGAATCCTCTAGATTTGATGATGATTACGTTAATATTTACATGTACTTAAAAAAAAAGTTGTAAAACAAGCTAAATGACCATATCTTAATGCATAGGTAGATGGATCCAAATCAAGAGTATATAATATCAAAGTCGCTATTTCTATAAGATATAGAATATGGCACCTCTCTGGAGATAATTTTAGCTGTAGGCAAGTCACAAGGATCTGACAAGGCGATGAAATCTCCAAATGAACTCATCCTGTCTGCTCCTATACAAAGACATAATCATAGCATACAATAGCATTTCACATAAAACTTTTTCCTTTTCATTCAAGCTATCTATAGAGCATTAGTGCACAGAATTGTTTTATCTTTTCAACATGCATTCTATTGCATAATACATGTAATATTGCATACATTAATGCAAGTGTCAGTGATTATTCAACTGTGTGTTATTAATAAACAAAGAATGAGATAATGGCTCACAAAAATAAAATTCATGAATACAGGAATGATCAAATGTTAAACGTCTTCAAATTCAATAGCATCATTTAAGAGCAGATAATAATTTGCAGCATGGACCAGACATGCACGTTTCAGGTACTTTCGAGTACTTAACCCTCGTCAGTGATCCTCAATCTAAACAATGAAATATGGCCAAATAGTTATTACATTGTGAGCTTTCTAATAGTAGGGAACAAGTTATTAACTGAATTTTGCTCAAATATAGGTATTCATCATTACTTAGTGCATATTTCACATGGTCTTGGTAGCAAAGTCTGTCCAATAATACAGTAATACATTTTTTTTTTATATTGCAAGCAACATTTTAAAATTGATTGATGTAGGTACACTTTAAATGGCACACTATCACACCTACTCCTTATCATTCTGCAATACAAACCTCTAGCCCTGGCATAGGCCTCAGCAAGAGGAGATAACTCTGACATGTCCTCCACCATACAAACACGTTTATCCTCATCACTCATGCCCTGACCACCAACTGCCGCACCTATTATAGTCAGAATTGTAATTATTCAAATTGCATATTCCAAAATTCTATAATTTCATGTGATTTGTCTACTGCAAATTTCCAATGTTTATCACATCTTTCAATGGTTCATTTTCCAGAAAATATTAATGACCGTTTTAAATCTTGATTTTATATGCACAGACACCAGACATCACATCATTTGGCAACAATTTGACATCATGTGCAATCGCACTGACTTTATGCGTTGTCATGTTTTGTATTATGACGTCACCGTGTGATGTCCTGTGTATGTCCGCCTTATGAATCTACAGGAAAATCAGCTATTTTCATGGCTTACATGGACCTTTATGTGTATCTAGACAAATTTGTTCAATGCTAGATACCATAACTTATAACTTTCAGCTGATCACATATGATGACAACAGAAATATGCAATCCTCCGAAAAACAGGAGAATAATGTGTCGGCAAAAATTTCATATTATGATAATGAAAATTGTACATGTAATAAACATATTAGAATTATTAAAATCATTTGAACCCAACATCAGTTTTGTATACAAGTTCTTTGATATGACTTACCCGCAGGACTAACATGCTTGAAGGACGTAGCTGCAGGTTTGTTACAGGCTTGACGTAACTCCCGTACTAACTGCCAACCATTCAGAGCATCAAGGAGGTTAATGAAGCCAGGAGATCCATTCATCACTATAATAAACAATATTGATGGTACATACATTTTTGTATAATTCTTTGTGCCAAGGATCTGTCAAGAAAAATAAAAAATCAAATTCAAGGAATTGTGGTCCCCCGCTTTTGGGTGTTTGTCTTTAAAGAAATGCTTACAGACATCCCCCCATTCTTTAGTTTTAATAATATATCTCATATATTATCAACATTCTAAATTTGAAAGATTAACTCCAAGAAAAGGTCAAAAGGTACAAACTTTTGTTTTGTTTCCAAGGGACAGGGCTTATAAAAAGGTATGCACATGTGAAATATTTAAGACCTATGATTTAAATTAAAATCAAAAACTTATGGTCGAGGTTGAAGTTTTTAAATGTGGGTCAACCTCCATGGACAAGGTCACAAGGTCAGGTTGTTGTTACCAACAGAAAGGTCTCATCACAAGGAATACACATGTGAAATGTGAAAGCCCTATCATTTTCCATTAAAAAGTTATGGACAAGGTTATAGTTTTTTGAAAAGTAGGTCGAACTCAAAGGTCAAGGTCACAAGGTAAAAAATTTTGGTATCCATGGAAAGGTCTTGTCACAAGGAATACACATGAGTAATATCAAAGCCCTATCACTTTCCATTCAAAAGTTATGGTCAAGGTTAAAGTTTTTCATAAGTAGGTCAAAGTCCAAGGTCACAAGGTCAAAAATTTTGGTATCCATGGAAAGGTCTTGTTACAAGGAATACACATGTGAAATATCAAAGCCCTATCACTTTCCATTCAAAAGTTATGGTCAAGGTTATAGTTTTTAATAAGTAGGTCAAAGTCCAAGGTCAAGATCACAAGGTCAAAAATTTTGGTATCCATGGAAAGGTCTTGTCACAAGGAATACACATGTGAAATATCAAAGCCCTATCACTTTCCATTCAAAAGTTATGGTAAAGGTTATAGTTTTTTGAAAAGTAGGTCAAAGTCCAAGGTCAAGATCACAAGGTCAAAAATTTTGGTATCCATGGAAAGGTCTTGTCACAAGGAATACACATGTGAAATATCAAAGCCCTATCACTTTCCATTCAAAAGTTATGGTCAAGGTTATAGTTTTTTGAAAAGTAGGTCAAAGTCCAAGGTCAAGGTCACAAGGTCAAAAATTTTGGTATCCATGGAAAGGTCTTGTCACAAGGAATACACATGTGAAATATCAAAGCCCTATCACTTTCCATTCAAAAGTTATGGTCAAGGTTAAAGTTTTTAATAAGTAGGTCAAAGTCCAAGGTCAAAAGGTCAAAAATTTTGGTATCCATGGAAAGGTCTTGTCACAAGGAATACACATGTGAAATATCAAAGCCCAATCACTTACCATTCAAAAGTCATGCACAAGGTTAAAGTTTTTGTGACTGACGGACAGACGGACAGACGGATGGACAGACGGAGGAACCGGTTTTAATGTCCCCGCGCTTTCGCGAAAGCGGGGGACAAAAAATACATTACAGACTTTGTACGAATGACTGAGACAAAAACAATAGAGATAATATGCTAAAGTCAATGTTCATAAAGTCCTAATTATAATATCGTGCTACAAAGTGACATTATTTTCAGTGTACCTTTGAGTGGTAGTTCCGTTCAATGTTCATAAAGTCCTAATTATGATATGCTACAAAGTGACATTATTTTCAGTGTACCTTTGAGTGGTAGTTCCGTTCAATGTTCATAAAGTCCTAATTATGATATGCTACAAAGTGACATTATTTTCAGTGTACCTTTGAGTGGTAGTTCCGTTCAATGTTCATAAAGTCCTAATTATGATATGCTACAAAGTGACATTATTTTCAGTGTACCTTTGAGTGGTAGTTCCGTTCAATGTTCATAAAGTCCTAATTATGATATGCTACAAAGTGACATTATTTTCAATGTACCTTTGAGTGGTAGTTCCGCTATATCTGTAAATATCTGAGCGGGCTTCTGGTGAGGATTCATACCGTATCTCAACGTCATCTGAGAGCTTCCCGCTCCGTACTTCTGACGGAAAAAGTCGGCAATAGCAGCATCATAATCAGCTGTATGGCTAAAAGCCTGTCAATGAATCACATGGAAATATCAAATATACTATAGCATTCAAATTTATATTTCATGTTTCTGAATTATCAACAGATGGCAAAATTACAAAAAAGTGAGTATTTTTATCTAACACTGAACTAGGGACCCTGATAGAAATTAAATAGCACAAATGACACACTAGGGCTTATTAGGAATTCTGGGTTTTTTTGGGTTTTTTTTACCCTGAAAAAAGGTAATTTAAAAAACTAATTAGCCGTAATAAAGGTCATGACAAACCTTTGGAACCTGATGAATACTTACACGAGGATCACTGCCATTGACTGATAAACTGATGTACATACTTGAACTGATGCACAAAATTCAACAAAGACGGTTGTTGTATGATTATTCTTAAAAGCAAAGCATACTGATTATGACTTACCTTCAATGCTAAGTCTTTACGTGTTCCCATGGAGGTACCTTCAATGCTAAGTCTTTACGTGTTACCATGGAGGTATCATTACAACTTACCTTCAATGCTAAGTCTTTACGTGTTACCATGGAGGTATCATTACAACTTACCTTAAATGCTAAGTCTTTACGTGTTACCATGGAGGTATCATTACAACTTACCTTAAATGCTAAGTCTTTACGTGTTACCATGGAGGTATCATCACAACTTACCTTAAATGCTAAGTCTTGTAACCATATGGCCTCTCCCCCACAATAGTTATGCTAATTGATTATTCATATTAATTAGTTACATGTATTTGGAAATTGCTAACTTGAGTTAACGATAGTAAATTCCTTGACTATAAGTTCAAACTTCACATTGAGACAATTAATTCTAGTTTGTAAACTCTGATATCTGTTTAATTTGATTCCCACGATGCTGAGAACACTGCAGTAATTTGCACACCTGCAAGTACTTTAGTCTTTGTTTTCCGTACGAGTTAATTGAAAGCTAATTGGAAATCTCCCCGTAAAAGCCGTTAAGGTTCTATCTATATTTGGAAGAATCTAATTTCCAAAATGTCTTTTTAATCAAAAATCAATAACTTATTATTTTGTGCAGGTGTTAGCAATTTCCAATCGTCCACATATATACTCGGCGCATCGTTTTGCCGACCAGTTAAGTTTCGGTTAAGTTAGACTCCAGTTTCAGTATGTGTTTAAGTTTAGGTTTAGACTCCGCTCTCGTACTGTCAGCATGTAACGTTTTTAATAAAGTTAGAACTTTTATTCGGACTTCTGTTTATAGTTTTCAAAATGACTGATTAATACACAACGCGAACTACACCCATAACCTGTAGGCTATAGGCTTACAAGGTTTTAATTTGGCGCCGAGTCCTAGACGAACTAGGGGAAAATGAATAAGTTTATTGCCGAGAATGCAGACGATGCACGCCGCGGAACCAGGGTATAACAACCAGAGGATGAACACTTCGCTTTAAACGAAATTAGTGATAAAGGTAGGGCACATTTACTTTCTCAAAGTACTCTCAGATTGATTGACCATATATTTTTGTAAATGTTTTTTTAATTTTTGAATGTTTTAAGCGAAAAAAGTTTTAAAGAAATTGAATAATTTTTTTTCTATAAGATTTTCATGAAGAAATGATGGACATAGACAACGAAGCGTTTCGGATTTTTGGAATCGGTCGTGATTCACGTAGTTTTGGGTTGATTAAAGATTTAGGCTTCGGTCGTTTTGAGAATTTTGGTTTTTCTCCGCCGCTGAGTCAGGGTCTAGATCAGGGTCCCGTCATGTCGCTAGAACGCCAGGTATAGGCGCGGGACCATAGTAAGAGACGGGGGAGTATCCGTCTCTGTAAGGTTTTTCAATATGATAGAACATTACAGTTAAGAGGATACTTCGTTGAAACCCATATATTCCATTTTGTTAGGTGATGAGCTGTTGAATTTGCTTGGTATATGGCGATGAAACGCCGAAAAAAATGGCACCAGTAGAAATTTCTGGGAACGTAGAAAGTTCGTTTGGGTTTGTTGTGTATACAACCCTGTCATTTCTAATTTGTGCTATGTGAGAGCACGTTTTTTTTTTCGGATTATATGACACCATCGTAGTATTTAACATCTTATGTATGTTTTGTGCTGTCATTTTGGAGGTCTTGATTTTTTTTCAAGAAAGGGAGGAAATGGTTAATATCTTAAATTTAAAAAAACATAGGTAATCACAGATTACGAAGCTCACCTCGTGACAGCAAAATTCAATTAAAACATATTTCTTGGTACATGTATATTGGCTTTTAAAGGCAAAACTACTCAAGCAGAAAAAGTAGGTCAAGGTCATTTTATGAAAGTTTGATCAAAGATACATCCAATATGCAAGTTTGGTACATGTAGCAGTTATACTTTGCTCAATATTGGCTTTATAGAGCAAAATCACTCAAGCGGAAAAAGTAGGTCAAGGTCATTTTTTGAAAGATTGATCAAAGATACATCCAATATGCAAGTTTGGTACATGTATCACTTATACTTTGCTCAATATTGGCTTTTAAAGGCAAAATCACTCAAGCGGAAAAAGTAGGTCAAGGTCATTTTATGAAAGTTTGATCAAAGATACATCTAATATGCAAGTTTGGAACATCTAGCACTTATACTTTGCTCAATATTGGCTTTTAAAGGCAAAATCACTCAAGCGGAAAAAGTAGGTCAAGGTCATTTTATGAAAGTTTGATCAAAGATACATCCAATATGCAAGTTTGGTACATGTAGCACTTATACTTTGCTCAATATTGGCTTTTAAAAGCAAAATCACTCAAGTGGAAAAAGTAGGTCAGATGCTGCATCCAAAGATGAATCACTTGTGCAAGTTTGGTTACTGTAGCATTAGTACTTTGTCAGATACTGAGCTACCCCAAACTTCTTATCCAAATCACTCAAGCGGAAAATGTAGGTCAGATGCTGCATCCAATGCATGGGTTCACCTCAGCATCCAAAGATGAATCACTTGTGCAAGTTTGGTTACTGTAGCATCAGTACTTTGTCAGATACTGAGCTACCCCAAACTTCTTATCCAAATCACTCAAGCGGAAAATGTAGGTCAGATGCTGCATCCAATGCATGGGTTCACCTCAGCATCCAAAGATGAATCACTTGTGCAAGTTTGGTTACTGTAGCATCAGTACTTTGTCAGATACTGAGCTACCCCAAACTTCTTAACCAAGTCACTCAAGCGGAAAATGTAGGTCAGATGTTGCATCCGATGCATGGGTTCACCTCAGCATCCAAAGATGAATCACTTGTGCAAGTTTGGTTACTGTAGCATCAGTACTTTGTCAGATACTGAGCTACCCCAAACTTCTTAACCAAGTCACTCAAGCGGAAAATGTAGGTCAGATGCTGCATACGATGCATGGGTTCACCTCAGCATCCAAAGATGAATCACTTGTGCAAGTTTGGTTACTGTAGCATTAGTACTTTGTCAGATACTGAGCTACCCCAAACTTCTTAACCAAGTCACTCAAGCGGAAAATGTAGGTCAGATGCTGCATCCGATGCATGGGTTCACCTCAGCATCCAAAGATGAATCACTTGTGCAAGTTTGGTTACTGTAGCATTAGTACTTTGTCAGATACTGAGCTACCCCAAACTTCTTAACCGGACGCGGACGCGGACGCGTGGGGTTATAGCATAAGCTCACTCAACTTCGTCGAGGTGAGCTAAAAATCGGTAAATTTCATGTCAAAGTTAAGCTGGAGTCTATCGCGATCGCGATGTATATAGTAGCAACAGTATACCCTTAGTCTGCATGTTTTTGTGTTTGATTATTCATTTAAGCCCAATAGTACTCTGCTTTTTGCACTTTGTAGTTTTAATTGGCCTTCATTTTGGGTATTCATGTTACAGTTCTCACTCATCATTCAATGAGCGCTAATAAGTTTGACCTTTGTTGCCCCTTTTCCCTGTGTTGGAATTTCATTGACGGTCTTTAGTTTCTTATCGGCTGCAGATGTGTAGTATCAACGAGAAATCACTGCGCCGAGCCATTAACGTTTGACAAGCGACATACATTTCAGAAAGTTTTTCAGAATTTATAATAAAAAGTTTTAATCGCTACAGATATTTTTCCTTAATTTAATAAGAGTTTTGTATTTGTCTAAAATAAATACAGAAGACCTGTTTTTCGTATAAAGTCAGTGAATATACAAAGTTCTCAAAATTTTTTGCCGACCAGTTAAGTTTCGGTTAAGTTAGACTCCAGTTTCAGTAGTGTTTAAGTTTAGGTTTAGACTCCGCTCTCGTACTGTCAGCATGTAACGTTTTTAATAAAGTTAGAACTTTTATTCGGACTTCTGTTTATAGTTTTCAAAATGACTGATTAAGACACAACGCGAACTACACCCATAACCTGTAGGCTATAGGCTTACAGTCTTTACGTGTTACCATGGAGGTATCATTACAACTTACCTTCAATGCTAAGTCTTTACGTGTTACCAATGAGGTATCATTACAACTTACCTTCAATGCTAAGTCTTTACGTGTTACCATGGAGGTATCATTACAACTTACCTTAAATGCTAAGTCTTTACGTGTTACCATTGAGGTATCATTACAACTTACCTTCAATGCTAAGTCTTTACGCGTTACCATGGAGGTATCATTACAACTTACCTTAAATGCTAAGTCTTAACGTGTTACCATGGAGGTATCATTACAACTTACCTTCAATGCTAAGTCTTTACGTGTTACCATGGAGGTATCATTACAACTTACCTTAAATGCTAAGTCTTTACGTGTTACCATTGAGGTATCATTACAACTTACCTTAAATGCTAAGTCTTTACGTGTTACCATGGAGGTATCATTACAACTTACCTTAAATGCTAAGTCTTTAAGTGTTACCATGGAGGTATCATTACAACTTACCTTCAATGCTAAGTCTTTACGCGTTTCCACGGAGGTATCATTACAACTTACCTTCAATGCTAAGTCTTTACGCGTTTCCACGGAGGTATCATTCTGTGGTGATGACTTCATCTCATTAAGTACTCTGTAATAACAAACCAAAACTGTTGTCAGCTGTAATTAATTTTATAAAATAGAAAAGTAACAATGCAAGTCAAATAACTCCAAGATTAAGGTTAAATGAGAAATTACTGAAATTAATATAATAATCAAAAATTTGTCTTTCATAGCTCTTTTAAAATTTTAAACAGCTAAAGGTATTAAAAAAACCAAACCTATTATAATCATCTGGGTCACATACAATTGATACTCTAGCATGGTTTTTGGCTGCAGCTCTAATCAAAGTGACACCACCTATTGAAAATATGATTATTTGTGTCATGCATATAAAATCAATTCATTTCAATTAAATTTCAATTCTTTATTCTCATAAGTCAAGACATAATATGACATAGAGAAGAAACATATCATATTACTAAATATAGATAAATACTAGTACATACACGCGAGTTGACATAATAATATATATTAACCTGGAGGATTGACCATATCATACATACTACACTGCAATGTGTAACTTACTCAAAAAAATATTCACAGTATTAATGTTAATTATCAGAAATTAAATGTGCAATCTCAGTTAATTGTTTACTACGTATGTACAAGTATGGAGGACCTTATGTCATGAAAATATTTTCTCACTCAGAATTTCTAAAGTTTGCAAGTAATTTTCCTTTACTAAATAGAGGTCTCACAAGCATGGATAACTTACCTATATCAATTTGCTCAACTGCCTTCTCTATCAAAACACTTGGATCTGCCACTGTCTTCTTGAATGGATACAGGTTACAAACTACCAGTCTAAAATGATGAGCGATATCAATAAAAGTGCATGTATAAATCAAGGTACTGAATTGTATTACTGATATTAGACTTTGATTTCAAAGCTTTTGATTTCATTAAATAAAAGCCAAGATTAATGCAAGTGTTTCTTTATCTGTCGTTAGGTTCAAAAAGCATGTTCCATAATTATAACAAGAGCCCCAGGGGGGCACAACGCTCACCTGATATCCATGCACACTCTGAACATACTGACATTGAATAATGTTAGAGCCAGAGCCATAGTCAGAATTTTTTGGTCCATATGCCATAAATAATTAAAAAAAATATCATAAAAATTCCAAAAAAGTAAAATGCAATAAATGAGTGTGCAAAATGGAGAAAATGAAAATGGAAAAAGAAAAAAGAAGGTTTTTTTTGTATTCAGATGATTTAAAAGTGCTTAAAAAGCTTGCAAAATGCAAAAAATGAAAAAAAAAATTGGGATGCCAGTGCCTGAATTTGAACCCACAATCCTTGGGTCTATGTGCACGCACAGCATATCTAGATTAAAATATAAAAAAAAAAAAAAATTCAAAAAATAAAGTTATAGCAAATAATGTATATAAAAGAATTGAGTAACTTAATCTGACAAACATGCAATAAATGAGTGCAGAAGATCATATATTTACTAATGAGTGCAGAAGATCATATATTTACTAAGTTATTAAAAGAAATAGTTAAAGAAAAATAATAAGAGCACCCTAACATCTCTCTCTTTCGGGGAAAGGATGGACAACCTAAAGAGGCATCAGATAGGATGTCATCCTTAAGAAATATTAAGTGCAGAAAACCACTGTTAGATGGAGTAAATGAAAGAAAGATTAGTATTTACTCTGATTAGTTCATTAATATACAAGCCAATTAGAAAAAAAATATTATTTTGTCCAGTTCTTATTATATCATCTAATAGAAAAAAAAAATCTGTCAGCAGATGTTGTTACAGAAATTTTGACCCCCCCCCCCTTTTTATACTCTATAGAATACAAGAATTATTATAAATTCAAATTGTACATGTTGTTAATCAAAAATGCTATCACACAAGCATTCATTAATTTAATTTTACCTAGGATATAGGTTTCAAAATATCAATATGAACTCAAGGGAAATTAATATGGAGAAAATGCCAAACTTCATAAAAAATTCCAAAGTTCAAAAAGTGGCAAAAATGGCATTAAAATTATTCAGGTAAGTTAAAAATAGCATTCAAAGCTTAAAGTATGGATGAAAAATGAAAAATAAAGAAAAAATTTTTTTAAGGCCCAGCCGGGATTTGAACTCGCTACCTTGGGACTCATTGACAAAGAAAACATGCCTATTTACAGTATTAAAAAAATCATTAAAAAGTCAAGATATTGAGAAAATTCTTTCACTGTTACATTCCTTACAATAAATATGATAAATGTTAAAACAATCATTCATGGGAAGAACCATAAAATGCCAAAAATGATGAAAATGACCATCCTCCCTTCCTTTTTTACAGTATTAAAAAAATCATTAAAAATTCAAAAATAAACCTTTCAGCAAAATTCTTTCACTAAAGCATTCCTTTGCTTAAAAATGGCTAAATTAAACTAAACTGGAGCAGAATTTTTCAATAAGAAAGAAAATATTAAGAAAAATATCAATTTTTGCATTAAAAATGCAATGTCGAAAAAGACGTCAAAAACGCGTCAAAAATTAGTTATTGGATTTTAACGAAATGAACAAACTTGAATCGTACATCATTCTAGATCACTTAGATACAATTAGTTTTTCAATCCATTCAGTGGAACTGGAGAAGAAGATTTTTGAAGAGGGGTACCCTCTGGGGCCTATTTGACCCCGCCCTGGATCCACCCCTGAAGGGATCGAGCCGAAATGAACAAACTTGGTAGAGGACCTTTAGTACTTCATGCATACCAAGTTTCATCAAAATCCCTTCAGCCGTTCTTGAGAAGAAGTAGAAAATGTTAAAAGTTTACGACGGACAGACGGACGACGGACGCCACACTATGACAATAGCTCACTTGAGCCTTTGGCTCAGGTGAGCTAAAAAGCACGAAAATAAATATTACCTGATCATCTCATAGTTTTGTTTCTTGAGGTCTTCCTGGTCAGAGTCCGTCAATCGAGCCAGTATACCTTAATTAAGATTTCAACATTCTTTCAAGTTCTATATAATACAATTCATTTTCTGAATGCTAAAGAAAGTAAAGTATTTTTCAACAAAATAAAGCCTGTGTTTGTGGAACACAACTTTGGCATCTTTGTTAGTATAAACACCATTTTCTGTTAAGTATGTGAAGGTCAAGGTCAGGGTCACAGGGTTAAAAATATTGGTATCAATTGAAAAATCTTGTGACAAGGAATACACATGTGAAATATAAAAGCCCTATCATTTACCACTCAAAAATGCCCAATGTTAAAGCTTTTGTAAAGTAGGTCAAAGGTCAAAGTTAATGTGAAAAATTTTGGTATCAATGGAAAGGTCTTGTCATAAAAAAATACACATGAGAAATGTGAAAGCCTTAACACTTATCATTCAAAAGTTATACCCAATATTACAGTTTTAGAAAAGTAGGTCAAAGATCAAGGTCAAAGTTATGAGGTAAACAATTTTGGTATTAATGGAAAAGTCTTGTCACAAGGAATACACATGTGAAATATGAAAGCCCTATCAATTACCATTCAAAAGTTATGGCCCAATATTAAAGTTTTTGAAAAGTAGGACAAAGGTCAAGGTCACAAGGTCAAAAATTTTGGTATCAATGAAAAGATCTTGTCAAAAGGAAAATACATGTGATATGTGATAGTCCTATCACCTTTGATTCAAAAGTTATACCCAATGTTACCGTTTTTCAGACAAACAGATGTACACTAGGCCCGGCAAAAACTATACGCCCCGAATCTTTTATTCTGGGAGCATAATAAAAAGGTAACAAATTAGTTTTTTGTAGAATTAGTTATAGACTTAAGCACAAAATCATGAGTAAATGAGAATTTATACAAGCAAATACCTCCATGAACTGCAGGGTGTAGTGTCTTGACTCTCCCTCCCAACATCTCTGGTGCCCCCGTTAGGTCAGCTACATCTCTATATAGCAAACAAATAATTGATTAATCATCTAGTATTTCATTGTTCATATAAAATCTGAAAACTGTTCACTTCATAAAACCCATATATTATTGAAATATACATCTAATGGGTAAAATCAAACCAGTATGATTATCCTCTACCCTGAATTTCTTTGGCTGGAAGATAATTTAATTGAATTCCTAAGCACATGATCTACAGCCTTAACAAACACTAACTTTATGCTCCATGCTATTACATTTTTGCTTTTAGAATTATTCTATGTTTTTAATTCATATAGGGTCATTGATACTGTATCATGACAGTACAAATAACATGTTTCAAATACAACTAAATAGATTTTGCCCATAGTTCTGGCATAATTATTGTCTTACCGTACTGCGAGTCCAGCATCCCTTATTGCCTTTGCTGTGCCACCAGAAGCCACAAGCTTCAAGCCAAGAGCAGATAACTTCTGGGCAAAGTCCACCAGACCAGTTTTGTCTGAGACACTGAGTAGCGCTGTAATCAGATAATTATGAATTATAATTAGAGGCTGAAATACCTTTTGCAATATAATTTTATAGTTTGAATAATAAGTGGAAGGGCTTTCATGTTTCACACATTTATTCCATCTGTCAAGACGTCAAGGTTACATTGGAATACGCAAGATCACAAATACAGCGCGTGCAGCGTGTCCGTTCTGATTTTCATTTAGTCACATACCTAAACTCATTGTTCAAAACTTAAGCAACTTTTCTGTCCAAGTAAACTGATGACGTGCGCGAAAACAATCATATAGTCTTGTTTAGAAGTATTTGCAATCTTCCATATTACATGGTTTCTGACCTTGTGACTTTGACCTTTGATTTTGAAATCTCCAGATTCAGAAATAGTTATGTACCAAAGAAATGAGAAGCTAAAGAATTTATTTGACCTTGACCTTTTACTAAGAATTCTTATAGGTATTTCATCCTTATATAAAACTATTCATTTTAATATATATGTAACATATACCAAAGTAATTATTTTACTTGAAGTCAAACACTATATATAAGCCTGGATTTTGACCAATTCTAACCTGTGACCTTGACCTTTGAGTCTTTGACCTTGAAAATTAATAGGGCTCTTTCTTGTATATTAATTAAGCAAAAAGACAATTTTTGATTGAATTCTGATTAAAAGCACCCTCTAGAGTGTGTCAGCTGTGTTTAAGAATTTTGAAAAAAATCCAATCTTTGACCTTGCTCTTTGACCTATGAACGTGAAAATCAAAAAGATTCTTCTTTATGTACACAAGCAATAATGTGCAAAGTTAAACTAAGATCCATTGAATGCCGCCTATAGAGTACATGTACGTGTATATGGACCAATTCCAACCAGTGACCTTGACCTATGACCTTGAAAATCAGTTGGATTCTTCCTCATATCATAACCAATTTATGTATGAATTTTGATCAAAATGCAATCTTGAAAAGTGCCCTCTAGGTTGTACATACTGAAGTGTGACTTGCACACATCAACTACGTATACACTTTCACGGTTTTACCTGCATGGTCCCTCATACCCACTCACATGAACATCTGCATTACTATATCCCCTTGCTACTATTTTTCGAGGACAAAATACATATGTTACACATGTACTACTCACATGAACAGGTTAACTTAAGTCGAAGAATAAAAGCACTGAAGGTACCGAGTGCGAATAGATTAAATATCAGAATATGCATTATTTATGATGTACATATGCCAAAATATGTATCATTTATAACGTATGCCAAAATATGTGTTATTTATGATGTATGTCAAAATATGTATCATTTATGATGTATGCCAAAATATGTATTATTTATAATGTATGCCAAAATATGTATCATTTATGATGTATGCCAAAATATGTATTATTTATAATGTATGCCAAAATATGTATCATTTATGATGTACGCCAAAATATGTATCATTTAAGATGTATGTCAAAATAGAGTATTTGGCAAGCTTATATCTTTTCCAGAACACCTTCCTATAAAATATTTACGTTATATTGTCCACAAAATGGGTGGTAATGGAAAGTTATTGGGTTTCGATCTAAGTACATACACTTGCGATTTTTCATAAGGCCATGCATGTACATGACATGATGCCTCGATTCATATCGCTATTTCATTGGATAGTGATCCATATCAGTCTTTATACCAATCACAACGCTGAATCAGATCAAGGTAAACAGAGTATCATCATTTATACATACTCAGTAGATGGCGCACCCCTCAGTGATAAAAATTAGGCGACCACTAAGTGCTATTTGCACAAAAATTACATCCAAGTAAAAGTTGTAAATTGGGGCAATTCAAGGGGGTTCCTGATATTGCACTTTATAGCTATCTTTATATCCTGCAACACCCTCTCGCGAGGATATGTGCAGCGTTCGTTTATAATGTCCGTTGTAAATACATTTTTTTTGTACAACTGTTCTTTGTTATTTATGTATACGGTGCAGAATTTAATTAAATATTACATTAGGCACGGTCCATTTGATATTCTGGGGGGGGGGCTTGGGTTTTTCCGTTGTAAATACATTTTTTTTGTACAACTGTTCTTTGTTATTTATGTATACGGTGCAGAATTTAATTAAATATTACATTAGGCACGGTCCATTTGATATTCTGGGGGGGGGGGCAAGATTATTTTTTTCGCCCCGGACCGGAGCAAAATTATTTTTTTCTTGCAAAGTTGGAGCAAGGAATTTTATTTTAACAAAGTGATGCGCATATGAAAAATGCTTGTGTTTTATCAATATAGAAATTATTTATATTTTAACACAAAACTCTAAATATTAATATATTTGTTTATCTTTATGCAAGTATTCAATTCACTTTTAAACAGAGAGATAAAAGATATTTACAATACAATTCTCAATATTTTATTCTAAAGGTACATGTACAGAGGACTCCACTTATTCTGATACCTGATAATCTGATACGATTTCAAAACACAAAACCATTTCCTATATAATCAATGTAAATCACTCCTCTTAATCTGATAGAAATTATCAGAAATCTTAAGAACTCCTCTTAATCTGATAGGATTTTCCGTCAACTATGATATTTTTCCTATGATATTTCTGTCATTTCAATGAATTATCATATAAAAATCATTGAAATTGATATTTTACCATTTAAAACTATCCAAAATGGCCTGAAAGTATTTATAACATTAAATTAATGCATATAATAAAGTCTGAGATACATTCTAGTACAATCAAGAGGACTATCTTTTGGAATCTCCATGGAATTTCAAACTCTTGATAATCTGATACTCCTGTTAATCTGATAATGATCTTCCGACAAATTGACTATCAGATTAACAGGAGTCCTCTGTATAAATAACATGTATAAGAGGTTCTGAGGGGAAGGTCTCCTAGACAAATTTTTAAATGTAGAATTGTAAATTGGTGAATAATTGAAGTTCTCCTTCCAAGCTTACAAGAACATAAAATATTAGACTCTATGGGATACAATTGCAACATGTATTAATAGCAATTATACATAATTATTGATAATATATTTAAGCTTTGAAGGAAGCCCTTTTTCATTCAAGTACACGTATAACTTTTGATATCTTCAAATATATATGAACATTGCCATAAGTAAATAATGTTTTGATAGAAATTAAAAACTGCGGCGAGCAAAGCGAGCCGGAAATTTTTCAAGAATTTTATTGAAATAAAATGGTAATTCTTCAAATTAAGATTATTTGTAAGAGCAAGATAATTTTTTTCTGTCACATCATAAGGCACGGTCCATTTGATATTCTGGAGGGGGGCTTGGGTTTTTTTCGAAAAAAATAATTTTGCTCTCAATTTTGATGAAAAAAATTAATTTGCTTATGGTGTGACAGAAAAAAATAATCTTGCTCTTACAAACAATCTGAATTCGAAGAATTACCATAAAATTTCGCTAAAATTCTTGAAAATTTTCCGGCTCGCTTCGCTCGCTGCAGTTTTCAGGTTGTATCATAATTTTTTTGGCTCGCTTCGCTCGCCATTATAAAGTTTTCTATCAAAACATTATTCACTAATAGCAAAGTTCATTATTTGAAGATATTAAAAGTTATACATGTATGTGAATGAAAAAGGGCTTCCTTAAAAGCTGAATTATATTATCAATATTTATGTATTGCTGTTCATACATGTTGCATGTATCACTTAGAGTCATGTTCTTGTAAGCTTGGAAGGAGAGCTTCAGTTATTCACCAATTTACAATTCTTAGTAACATTTAAGAAATTGTCTAGGAGACCCTCTTATACATGTTATATACATTGTAAAAATCTTTTATCTCTCTGTTAATTCTGTGAATTGAATACTTGCATAAAAATAAACTAATATATTAATATTTAGAGTTTTGAGTAAAAATATAAATAATTTCTATTGATAAAACACAAACATTCTTAGTATGCGTATCACTTTAATGTTAAAAAAATTTTTTTGCTCCAACTTTGCCAGAAAAAAATAATTTTGCCCCGGTCCGGGGCGAAAAAAATAATCTTGCTCCAACAAAAAACCCAAGCGCCCCCCCCCCCCCCCCCCTGAATATCAAATGGACCATGCCTAAGTAAATTAATTTTTTTTATCAAAATTGAGAGCAAAATTATTTTTTTCGAACCCCCCCCCCCCCCCCCCCCCAGAATATCAAATGGACCTTATAATTTTTTTTAAACACATCAACAAGCAGCACATTTTACACAACATATACAAAGTATATTGTAGTAATAAAGGCTAATTATATTGGTATACTATATGTAACAGTGCATGCCCCGGCCTCCCCCTCCCCCTCCCTCCCTTCCCCTACTCAATGCAGTGTCTTCCTATTTCATTAAGGAAAAATGTCAAGCATTTGAAAAGGGGGATATACAGAGAATAACAAAAAGCTTGAAAAAATACCGAGTTCACCCATCTTCGACATGTTGAACAGTACCACGTGCACTCAAAATGAAAAACAAGATTGAACTATTGAACCCTTTCTTCATTGGACCTTCAATTTATTTTACGCGGGAAAATATGAAACGGTGTATTAATTTAATTGCCCCCCCCCCCCCTTTAATTGGCCATACGGCCGTGTTTATACTGTGACATTCAATGGCGGATTAAGGGTCCGCCCCCCCCCCCCTCCCCCGGCACTGACCCAAAATTTTCCAAAAAAAAAACCCCTAGATCTATATTTTGGCCAATTATCAGCAAAACTCGACAAAATTCGCCCCTTGACACCCCGACAAAGGGGGCGCTGGATCCGCCACTGACATTCATACCTAAGTACCTAAGAATATGAGTTTCATTAGCAATTTAAGATGTGACAGACTAAATCTAGTTTCATATATTGTACATTCCTCTGTTCCTATATTAGATGGTTTTTTTTTTTTTTCTAAAAATCCAAAAAAGAAAAAAGAAATAGAGGAAATATCGGCACGGACTTTACACAGTTCATCATACAGTTTTAGAAGTGCTTTTATTTTATTCAGTCTTCTGTTGTATAAAATTCATACAGTACGCGTTTCTAGTATCCGGAATCACTGTGTTGTTCGACTTTAAAAGTAGACAGCCAGAATGATATCCGGTTTTGCGAAGTACGAGGTGCGACTGATTTTGTAGTGAAAAGGAAAAAAGAAATGCTCAGAACAACAAGTAAAAGACTAAATCTTGTGGCGTTCAGACGATTCAATGCAGTTGTATGTATCAAAGATTCAGTTTTCCAATGAAAATTAAAATATTCTTACTTTCTTTTTATATATAGCTTCATTATCGATTATCATGATTATCCATTCTGGTTTTACTTTCGGTTCACAAATATCATAACATTAACTTCTATGAGATAAAATTTAGAGAAATAATTCATAAATTAGTAATACTGCTCCTGATCTGGATATATATTTGTAGCCCCATCAATACATTATAGCCCAATCAGGCTATTGTAGCTCTTTCAGCTTTGGACCCAGCCTGAATGCCATGACCATTATACTACCTCCTTACTTATATTTTATGTAGTCCTGCAGCACAGAAATCAATATTGCACTGCGACATCTCAAACTGCCCCCTTCTAAGTAGTTACATCTGTAACGGACCCTAGTGACTTTTGCTTTGGCTTCTTCCAAGATACATCAATTTATTGTGTATCTGACAAGGGGATACATGTAGTATGTGATATCACAGTACAATTTATCAACAAAATTTGAACTTACTGATACAGATTTACATGCAGTTGGCTGTTTAAAACTTGTGATGCCCAGGCCTAAAAAAAAAAGACATTTTATCACCCAACTTGAGTACCCTCTTAGTAATATGTACAGTTTAAGGTTATTTCAAATCAATATTCAATGAATAATCTATATTTTACCAACTCTAAATATCCATCCTTTATCAATCTCTGGCTTAGTTCTCAATATTCCAAGTTAAATGACCCATTATACAAACAGTTTTGATAAATCATCTTTTTCTGAACAATGTGTTCTCAGTGTTGTCAAAGTGTCATATCTTCATAAGATTTGCTCAGGAGATCTAAGGAAAAAAGTCTGGCTCTCAAACTATACTTGTCATCCGTGCAGTATACCTAAATGTATCTCCAAATTATAATTGTTGAATGAAACAAATTTCAGCCTTTTTTTTGTAAATCACAAATTCAGTTTTCCATAAATTAGTTTCAGGTAGACAGTCCGGGCCCCAATACTTTGTGTACGGTAGAGAATGCTTGTCCAATTTACAGGAAAGTTAGCACAAGAATGAAATGGAAAAGTATGAAGACATTCAAAGAATTTTCTACGTCTAAACAATTATATCAGTAAGTTCTTGTTGTATTCAATTAAACTTATATTGTTTCACATACACCCACATGATTGACAAGCATTAACGTATACATAATGGGGAAATTCAAACAGCATCCTTCCTTTTTTTTTTTACACTCAGTCCGTACAATTTGAAAAACATTAAAATATAGCTACACATGTAATAGAGAAATTCAAACAGCATCCTTCATTTGTTTCACTCAGTCTTTACAATTTGACAAGCATTAAAATATAGCTACACATGTATAAATAGGGACAACTCAAACAGCATCCTTCCTTTGTTTGCTACAAACGCCGGGTCTCAGTTTTTACTTTTAATATCTAGATACATGTAGTTTATAGATTCATTTGCAGATTTAACGTTTTCATACATGTGAACCTTTTGCCTCCACAAATCTGGAGGATTTTCAATTTTCATCTGGAGATTTGGCCTCTCGTCGGGAGGTTTTTAATTTTTCATCGGGAGAATTAATCGGTATTCGGACCCCCCCCCCTTTTTTTTTTTAAATCTACGGACGAATTTTCTCAACTCGTTTTTCAACAAGGTCAGATTCCGCTCTCATACAACAATAAAAACAATTCGGAGTTCCGAGAGTTGTCTTATAACGTCCGTTGATTTCTTTTACCTTGCTTCTGCTACTTGAGAAAACCTTTACAGAAAATCAATAGCTGCTCTTCATGGGGTTTAAACTGACCACTCGTCAGATTTAAATCCCATTGTTAAGAGAATAATAAACGAGACGGCCATTATCTACCTTAGGTTATACACGCTTATACAGAGTACGTGAATTATTACATACGTCGTCTTTCCTACATGCCTACGCATTTATTTATTTATTTATCAGCGAACTTTTACTGCATTTCCTCACTTTTTCGTGTTATATATAAATATAATATGATTTTACGGCATCAAGAAGATTCCCCAATTAACCTTGTACATCAATTTGGTACGTGAATTTGACGACCCGTATTAAGAACGTCCCCCGGGGAAGTCGAGTACCCGTGATGGTGAAGAGAACGCGACGCTAATTGCTTTGTTTTTTCCAGCAATATACCTGTCAAATTAGCACTTATTAAATTGATTGTCTGGTAACTACAGACGGCGTAATGCGTAAAGTAATACACAAATCGGGATTTTGCATTTCATCTGGAGAAATCTGGAGGATCTTTCGTTTTCGTCGGGAGGATTCTGTTTCGTCGGGAGGAATCGGGAGGACTATTTTTCATCGGGAGGGTCCCCTTTTCGTCGGGAGATTTCGTCCTCCCGCCGGGAGGTTCACATGTATGCGTTTTTGACTCCAACTTCAATGATCACCAGAACTTAAAGAGATAGTTTATTGTGACATAATACAAAGTTTAAAAAGTTTTGTATTTAAGAGCCAAACTTATCGATACAGTAGTTGCACAAAGTTATACATACATGAAATTCTTCTCTGTTTGTCTTTTATAAGGGACTGTGAATATCTCATAGTGAAAAAAAAATTCTTGCTAAGATTGATCAGTATTTTGTTAATTTCAGTCCAGAATTGTCCAGTAATGATTATGAAGTTGTTGCTGATGAGACATTAGATTCACTCACAGAATTTTTTGAAGATTTACCTGAGAGATTACGCTGTGACGAGGAGTATGATACATCATACGGGGTAAGGTCATGCTACAACTGCTTAAAATATTCTCATATAAAATTTGTGTCACTTTCCCATCTTCAATACTGTTTAAACCAAGAAAAACAGATACATATGATATATTTCAAGTGGTCTCTATAGGTCATGAGAACCTCAAACTCAGGACTCAAACCTTCATATTGTCATAATGGATCCCATATTATGTCATTGTAATTGTTTAAGCTATAAGACATGATTTGTGTCAAGAAAATTACATTTTCATTCAAAACATTTGACATATTGTGGCCTTGACCTTTAATTTTGACCCTGTAAGAGAGTAATCAATGTGAACAACGTCCCATGATAAATCAACCTGCTGAGAAAAATTATGCCAAGGGAGTATAATTCATCACTGAAGAGTACTAGATATAGTTTGTCTTCAAAGTATATTTCAGAGTTCTACATACATTTCATAAGTCATTTCAATCCTGCTTCATCTATTACAAGCCTTGTCAAGGCAGCTCATATGTAAATTAACTACTGTAGGAAGAGACCATTTTGTCAGAATGAAGTTCCACATAATAAACAGTACTTTATATTTCCAGAGTGGTGTACTGACAGTGAAGATCAGTAATAAGTGGGGAACGTATGTAATCAACAAACAAACTCCAAACAAACAAGTATGGTTGTCATCTCCTAAAAGGTTAGAAATATTAGAAAACCAGCGATAGAATCTTATCACCAAGACCTCGTGTGATTTAAAAACTTTGCTGATGTGATATCTTGTGTCTAAACTTAAAAAAATCTAGGCTGAAAATGATCACAATTTTTACTTGGAATATGGGCTACAAAATGTATATACAGACAAAGTGCATGAACAATACCATCTCAAATCAATAAGGATTGCTGTAAATGTTTATAAGTACTAGTAACACTGTAAATAAAGGAGGTTTTGTATGGGTTTTATTTTTCCATTAATATCTTAGCTTCAATCTGGGTAAAAGTGGAAACACATCTATATGAATCCCAATTGTTATAAACCAGTCGTCATAGATCTTGATTTCAATTGTGATACCCAAAATTCTAGTCTCATTATAATTCAAATCTTTTTTTTTTTTTTTTTTTTGCAGTGGTCCCAAGAGGTATGACTTTATGGAAGGTACATGGATCTATAAGCATGATGGTAAAACACTTCATCAAGTATTGACAGAGGAAATATCTGAAGCTATGGGTACGGAGATAGACTGCACAAAATGTGCTTATGGCAAGCAGGACACTAGCTGATAATTCCACCCAGGTTAACAAGGAATTAATCAAACTTAGTTATTTGAGTTGTTACAAAATTTTAAAGTTGTTATACATGTACTGATATTACGTACTAGCATATTGATACTTGTTTGTACTAGGATCCATATGTTTTTTTTAGCTCGCCGGGACGAATGTCCGGAGAGCTATTGTCATACCCCCGGTGTCGGCGTCTGCGTTGGCGTTGGCGTCTGCGTGCACATAAACTTTAACCTTGATTATAACTTTTAAACCAATACAGATTGGGCTTTCATATTTCACATGTGCATTCCTTGTGACAAGACCTTTCCATGGATACCAAAATTTTTGACCTTGTGACCTTGACCTTGGAGATTGACCTACTTTTGAACAACTTTAATCTTGGCCATATTTTTTGAATGGTAAGTGATAGGGCTTTGATATTTCACATGTGTATTCCTTGTGACAAGACGTTTCCATGGATACCAAAATTTTTGACCTTGTGACTTTGACCTTGGAGATGATTGACCTACTTTTGAAAAACTTTAACCTTGGCCATATTTTTTGATTGGTAAGTGATAGGGTGTTGATATTTCACATGTGCATTCCTTGTGATAAGACCTTTCATGCTGTACCATAAATTTTGACCTAGTGACCTTGACCTTGAAATTTTACCTACTTTTCAAAAACTTTAACTTGGGCCATATTTTTTGAATGGTAATTGATAGGGCTTTGATATTTCACATGTGCATTCCTTGTGATAAGACCTTTCATGCCGTACCATAAATTTTGACCTAGTGACCTTGACCTTGAAATTTTACCTACTTTTCAAAAACTTTAACTTGGGCCATAGCTTCTTTACCCCCGAATAGGGAGGGGCTTTCATATTTCACATATGCATTCCTTGCGACAAGACCTTTCATGCTGTACCATAAATTTTGACCAGTGACCTTGACCTTGAAATTTGACCTTATTTTGAATTGAATATGCGTACGGGTGTATAAATAACTTGACATATTCATGCTCATTGAAGCATGAATTTATATACAAAGCCTTAGTAATAATAATTTGATTACAGGGCTAATTTATGGAATAAGTTTACTGATTTAAGTAAACTTTATTGGCACTGGGACTTTTTAATCAGAGGAGTTATTTATTGTTGTTGTTGCAATTTACATATGGTTGCCACCGGCAAGCTATGTTGTCATTCTGACAAGTCTGGTTATAAGAGAGGAGGAGTGTCAATATACACGAACAAAACACATCAACCCCATCCCCTACTTGGCCTCTTGGATCTGCAAATGGATGCTTCAGATTAGAGACAAATTAATAATTGATCTAAATGCATTCTGAACTTGAGTTCCAGTAAAACTGAATTATAAATCAGCTCTGTAATGTTTGCTACAAGTGTTTTATTTTACATCTTTTATCATGTTGTGTGCATTACAAGGGTTACACTTTTGGACCACTCTGTCCAGTTTTTGTATGTCTGTCTGTCCATCTCTCTCGTAATTATATCTTATCTTCACATATACAGCTACAACTTACTTGATATACAAAGATTGGACAAGTGAGATGATGGAGACTACACACCTTATGTGGGTCAAGGTCATTCAAAGTTAGTTACTTATGGGGGGGGGGGGGTGGAATCCCCCCTCCTATCCCCTCCCACCCCATCCTCCCTCCTTCTCCCTTTCACCCTTACCTCCCCCTCCCACCCTTCTCCTGTCCCCCTTTCCTCCCCCTCCCCTTCACCCTGTCCACTCCTTAACTTATCTGTAAAGGCCAAGCATCTGACAGATAACATATACTTGTTTGAGAATAGTCTTGATAGTTTTCTTTGTAAATTGAATACTAATGTACATATACAACATTGTCAGTTTGGCTGCGTAACAAGTTTAATGATGATGTGAAATGTTTATGAATGATACATTAAAAAATGTTCTCTCATTATTATTTCTGAAAAATCGTGACTTCAGTTTTCTTTTTCATACCAGTAATTGTGCAATTTGCAACCATTTTGTCTATGGATAGCAGTTAATCAGTCACACACTCTAAACCCTGCTTTCTATGCATCCTCTTATCTGACATGAGCAGTATGTGCACTTGATGTAAGTTCAGTTTGACTGTGATGTAAGGAATGGATTGTAGCCTTGCTGTCTGACCACTCTCAGTGGACAGAACAAACTGTCTGGTGGAGGGAAGTCATCCCATCGTCTCCACTCCCAGCCTGAAAACAAAACATGCTAGTATTGGTAAATTTTCCAAGGTTTGATTCCAATGCATAAGCAATCATTCTGATTTGATTTTCATTGAGATAAGTATCGGTCAACTGATTTTAAACAACAAGGTCAAAGATCAAGGTCATATGAAAATCTGCCATGAACTTTTTATATAGTATAGTTATACTTTACTGGGAAAATGAGGAAAGTAAACAAAAATTTTGGAAAAAAATTGGTATTTAATGAAGGATCCAGATTTATAGATGTCACTTGTGCAACATTGTACTAGTTTGACCTTTAAAGGTGTTTAGTCACTAAAATATTGAGCATACATGTACACTGGAAATGTGAAACTATCAATTTATTTTAATATTGCATCGTATGCTAATTCTATTGATATGGAGTCTTGCTCTCCAATGCGTAACCACAATATGAAAGGGCGTTAGGTACAAAAGCAGGATGGGGAATGGTCCCTTAATTCTCTGCGGTTATGTTCTCATTGTTCTCCTCTGAACTGATACATCGGTCCTTTGACATATTTGAAATATTAAAACATGCATTAGTCAGTCAGAATGCATGTTTAAATGTTTTAATATTTCAATATGTCATAGGACACTTTCCCTGTGTGTCATACTAGCAAGTATCCTGTTGACACATCCTTACTCATACTAAATTGGTAAAAGATAGCTCAAGTAGACATTTGCATTCCTGTACCTTGTACACACAGGAGCTCGATGCCAACAACCTTCAATGATACCCGTCCCTTCCCATCTCTCTGTAGTATATAAGGAAAGTAGAGACGGATATACTTGTGGATCGTTGGCATCTAGCTCCTGTGGAGTCGGGTCATTGTTTGGAGCACAAACAAGGAATGAAGGATAAGTACTTTTGGATGTCCTCAAAGGATGCAGGAGGAGGGTGTCCCTCATACAATCCTCGTCTTTGTTTATATCCGCTCATATCGAATGCCTCTGACTTTTGACTTCGAGACCTTGATCTTGGAGTTTGACTTGCTTTTCGGATTACGAAGTACAGTTATAAACTGAAATAACTGCCGATGGAGGCATTTGTTTCGCAAACACATCTAACTTTCTTCACACTTTTGTCAGTTCAGTTTACATGGGTTATGCTAGAAATGCAACAGAAAATCACTATTGGTTTACAAGGAAGTTGTTAAATATAGATTTAAACCTAATAGGATTGCATTCCTAATCATGTTTTGAGATCAATGAATTGGTACACAAGAACAACTTGACATATTGACCTTGACATTTGTCTGGTTCCAGATTTTCCGGTTCACTCTTTACAGATGTGTCCACTTCTCCCTGTACAAACAGCGTAACGTAATGATAGTTTTCAGAACGGACAATGCCGTTGACCGCTGTACAGTACTTCATGTTGGTCAGAGTAAGACCCGTCTCCTCCAGCACCTCCCGCTGTCCACAGTCTGTCCATTCCTCTCTTTAAAAAGATAGCAGTCATATAGTAAGGCTCAATATTCAGAAACGATATCATTTCTATTATTATTTAGGAGAAGAGATCAAGTTCTTTTCTTTAGAAAAAAAATGTGCAGGGACCTTCGATCATTGCGCAAATTTCACTCCCATATTAAGGGCAAAAGACGTTCTTTTCCTCTTTCAAATTGCTTTTACTGCCCTGATAAATTCAGATAGAGAATAAATTTTGAAAACATGCAATACTTGAAGAATGAAGTATGTCTGGAGGAAAGAAAGGGAACCCTCATGAATGGAAAAGTTTGATATATTGATGAATGGGAATAACGGAAGTGTACAGACAAACTCAGCTGTAAAATACAAATTGTTTAAAACTTTTTTTTGCATTTTCTTTTGATTTTCATCTGCAGGACTTCATTCTAATTCATTTGATATCAAACACGACTACAATACTCCAATATAGTGCTTAGAAATAAATTAACACACATTTTTTGGGGTCATCAAAGTTCTTTTTGCTAATTACTTTTTTGTTTCGAGTCCGATTTTGTTGAAATAAATTGCAAAATGGCCGTCTCGGAAAGACCTCCCTAATCGCACTGTTGTAGACTTTTGTTACATTGATGTCAATATTTGTTACATCGATGTAACAAATTGTAAGGTGATGGTAAAGTGCTTGCACACTATCCATTCTTTAGTTATGGATCGACTAAAATTACATTTCGTGGCCACGATTTAGTAAGTCGTGGATACGAGATAATTATGTCGTGGCCAAGAGATAATTTAGTAAGTCGTGGCCGCAAGATAATATGTCGTGGCAACGAATAATTAAAAAAATGCACACGTCCCCTGTATGCTTCCGTAGGAAATACACAAAAAGCATTACTTATGAAGAGAAGGTAACTCCAACAAACCTATGCACAATATTCATTAGAGTTGTCCTTCCTTCACAAACATTAAAATTAATCATTCATGTTCGAAGCATACCCAAATTCTAGATGACCACCAGGCAGAGCATACTTTCCATCTCCTGAAATATTCTTTCTCACACCTAGTAATACACAGTTAGGATAATCTTTGTGGAATACAAACACACCCACCCCTACTTTGGGTCTCTCATGCCGTGTGGATGATGTATTCATATTTTCTGGCGGTAAACTAAAGAGGCTCCATGTGGTACGTATTTGACATCAGTATGATTTAGTGGTGTTCTCTCCCCCCCCCCCCCCCCCCCCCTCTTCGCGAGCCAGTGGTATAGATCCGCCGTGCTCTTTTGAGGAGCACGGCGGATCTATACCATTGGCTCGCGAAGATGCCCCCCACCTAAAATTTGCAAATCGTAGATAATGACAATAATTTTTCATCTACGTTCTACGTTAAAGAGTATAAGAGCATGTAATTATGTCACACCTGTTCTACCTGTTACTGATAATATGATTGTCAAAATCAATTAAATACTAACTATGACTTCATTAATTCGAAGTAATGTCACTAAAAAGGCTGGAATGCAGGTGCTGCGGGGGTGTGGGAGGGCGAAACCCCTTGGTCCCCCGCCCTGAACTCGCTGGGGAACGTAGAAGTCCCCAGACCCCTCGCCCATTTTGTCATAAGTCCCCATCCCCACTCAAAAAACTGGATCCTCCACCGTGATCGAAGTCCCCGACTCCCTGTAATTTTGGAACCCGTTTTAAATTGACATGAAGTCAGAACTGTAAAAATCATTGTAGAATTAATTTTTCCAACTCCATTGTTAGCCCGGGTGCCACTCACATGGTGTATTTATAAATACGGAATCCGCGATTTATGACGATGTTGTCATCTTATCATTTCCATCATTATCACCGTTCTCATCTCGCGGATTTTTTATCTTTAGGCTATACATTTAATGGTGAAAACTCAAATCCCCCCTTCCTTTCTCATGATGATCCTGAATGATTGATATTTCCTTTCACAGAAACGTCCTGCAGGGCAGTACACATTTTGCGAAGATTAATTAACACGGATCAATTATTAAACCGTTAAATCGTGGGAAAATTGTAAGCTAACGGGAACAATTTCTCACAAAGTTAAATTTTCAAGATTTTATAAAACTAACAGTTTCATTTAAAATGTTATTTTCTCGTTACTTTAGTACACGACGGATTGAGCAGAATATTTTTTGCCAGTTCATGACATATAAACAATATTGAATAACAAAATCTGTACGAAACATATTTTTCGCATCTTGGCGGCTTGACACACGAAACCGAATGCGATTCATTATTTTCCCGTCGGAGGCCCCCAAGTGCTGACGTTCCATCGAGAGAGCAGAGATTAGACCGGGGAAGCAGGCATTTAAATGTAACATTTATTTGTGAAACCGGGAGAGAGGGTGAACCTAGACCAAAGAGAAGGTCAGTTTTATCTTTCGTTTTCGATGACTGAAATATTTATATAACGTGCAATGAGTGTGGACAGCCTGATAATTGACTTTGGTAAAATCTTACTATCGAACGTAACTGAGTCAGTCGGTGTTTTGGCACAAAATTCCACTAGTAAATCGAGTACCAGATTGTTGCAACCGTTATGGAATCTGCGACTAGGCAGGGAGGACTTCATTGCTTCCCCTCTCTTCCCGGTTTTTCTCTCTGTCAGCTTCTATTTTAGTTTATGTACGCCTTTTATGATTGCGGATTTATTAGGATCAAAATTGCCATGGATGCAAAAATATAAAATTCAGCCTGAAAAAGAAGTAACTTTATCTCAAATCTTCGACACGCTGAATCTCACGTTCTGGAACCACGTTTTGTATGTCCTCCCTGCCGCCGTAGGCCAGTGGGTGTGGACGCCGCCCACCCCACTCCCGGAGCTAGCCCCCACATTCTGGGAGTTCGTGTGGCAACAAGTGGCGGCACTGGTGGTATTCGACTTCCAGTACTACGTGTGGCACTGGAGCCACCACAAGGTGCGATTTCTGTACAAGCATATCCATGCAGTACACCACCGTTACCACAGTCCGTTCGTCTGGGTGACACAGTACCTTCACCCATGGGAACTTGTCACCGTTGGGTTCCTGACCACCACTAATACGTGGTACTTCAAATGCCACCCACTGACCACTTGGAGCTACATGCTAGTCAGTATAATAGTCAGCGTGGAAGCTCACATAGGCTACGAGTTCCCTGTCGCCATGCACAACTGGTTTCCGTTTGGTCTTGTCGGTGGCGCCCCAAAACACGACATGCACCACCTTAAACCGATGACAAATTTCCAACCTTTCTTCAACCACTGGGATAAGCTCTTTGACACTTTCTGTCCATTTATGAAGGCAGGTGGCATTAAAACAAAAGCTCTCATTGACTATGAACGAAGACACAAAGAAGCTAAGAAAAATCATTGATAATTTGAAGAAAGTACAGGGGAATCCATGACTTATCGTGAACCCAGAAAACAACACCCCACCCACCCAAACTCGTTTTCTTTACGCCATGGAGTTTCTGTTGGAAGTTGAGAATAGGATATAACATTGTTACATCGAAAGAGAAGGAGTCTTCCATGGGATTGTGTGTGTGTTTTTATTCAGTTTCTAGAAGCAAGGATTACATGTATAAGATGCGTGAATCACACCTGAGCCAAGATCTTCTTTCTTCTTTTTTTTGCGTTGAGGATATCGTGGGATTAGAACGAAACAGAATACAATAGCCCTAGTACGGCAGGTGGGTAATAGGACTTGACGCCTCCCATATCAAATATTAGCAGGACTAGTTAGGAGCTCTCCTCGGAGACCGTCAAGCTGTGGATACTTAGATACATGGTTATTTTACGTTAATTATGCCTTTATATTGATTATTGCATTATTCCCTATCTGGTGTGACTGTGAGAGGGTTTTATTTAGCACTCGTATCCATGAGTCATGTGGGAAAAACTGGGGCTCATTTTATCCATGGAAACCTGAACAATGTCACGTCTGATCAAGATCTTAATAATATAGAAAGAAATATCGTAAATTGAAAAAAAGTCGTTATTTTAACATAAAAGTTATATTTGTAAAAAAGTGTCCCACTGTGTGTGGACATGGAAAATCGGTTTCCTTTTAAATTTGTTAAAATAAAAGAATCATTCATCGTTCAAGCAATATGTGTTTCAAAAGTTCAGACGTATACATCATAGAGGCTTAGGTTCCATGATAAAAGGTGCCTCGGTCGTTTAAAAGTATAAAAAAGATGATATTATTTTCTTTTGCATGCCAAGTGTTGCCAAATTTTACTTTTTTTTTAAATTTACAATTGAAATCAAATGTTAAAAAGTTGCCAGTATTATATTTATCGATTTCTTGAATGAGTAATTTAATTTCATATTAGGCCAATTCTTTGTTATTTTCTGTTTTGCGTCCTCGTGCTGGTAGGTTTTGAACCCAAAGTCATAAAACAAAACAAATTTGAAACCACTTGTTTTCTAGGAAAATTAAAGGGATCGTTTCTTTTGTAAATTTCATATAAAAACGAAAAAGTACTACAATACTAAACATTGCAATATTTTTCATTCTTTTGTTGAATAAAATATTGTAAATGTATCAAATAAAACAAGATTCTGCCGTCAAATAATATGAAATCACAACTTTGATTTATACGCTTGTTTGTTTTCCCCCTTGGCTGGTAGCTGTCTCAAATTTCAAAGGATGCAAAACAGAATACTAACAAGGCGTGACCTTACGTATAAATGTGAACTTTTTTATTCAAGACTTGCTCAAGTCCTTCTGTAATCATTCTTTGTATCCTCTGTTTTATCCAAGAAATAAAGTGTCACCAGAAGTAGTGTTGTAACGATAGTCGCCGATGTCGCCTGCTATCGTCGCTGAAACTTAAAAGTCGCCGACTATCAATAATGGTTTTGAAAATCGATTGTCGCTATTGAAGTTTCTTTGACGCAATTTCCGCTATTTGGGACCATATTGGCTTTAGAAAGAAAAAGGAAGGCCTTCTTCTCAAGCAAACTTCAAGATTTTGTTATTAAGAAGGAGGAATGTTAATCATTTAATTTATTTCCATGATTTTAAATAAAAATCAGATTCTTAAATCACAAGCACTGAGTATTCTCACTGTGAAAAGATACAGAACATTGAACAATTTTAAGCAAGAAAAAAGTCCGATTATTCCGATTGTGATATCGACTGCACTCCTCCGATAGTTTCCGATAATCGATAGTAAAATTTTTCCGATTTTACAACACTACCGGAAAGTCAGTAAAACATATTTGGGGTGCATCTAAAGTACATGTATATGATTTTTAAAAAGATAATGAATGACATGGGACTTGAGCAAGTCCGTGTATGTGTGTATGTATTTATTCAATGATCAAAATATGAAAAATGTTGTAGTTTATATCATGGAGGAATTTTAGGACTTGATGAAGTCCTTCTGTATAAAGAAATGGGATTTATTTTTTAAATAATGCAATCAAAAGTATCATTAACTGAGCGTTACATCAGCGCTATGGCTTCTAACACATGCTTCTATCTTTTATGTAGCACGTTCAAAAGCACTGGGCCAAGATGGTCTAAAGCATGTCATGTTTGTACCAGCCTTTTAGTTTAGAAGAACATTTTAATGAAGAATAATAAGTTAGAATTGCATATAAAAAGTAATCCGTCTATTTGTATTTTCAAAGTTTTATGTGCGCCGAACTCACCTTATTCGCTCTTGTTTCTTGCAATCTATTCATTCCTTCACGAATTATTGATTTAAAGTATCAAGAAGTGTTACTTGCAAATTTTTGAATATTGATCTTCGATTCTTTATCAAAAACTATATACACATTTAATTTATATCAGGACTTCAGTATTTGCAATTTCTAAAATTTTGATCGATTCGTGGAATTTTTTTCTTAACAGACTCTCTGGATTCAAAGATTTTGAGCATTTTCAATATATCTCTGTAAATTTGATGAATTTTAAGTGATCGAACATTTCAGATATTCCTAACATAAATACAATTTGATATCACGGAGAACAAATGCATCTTTATCCACGCCTAATGCTATATACCAATATTTGATTTGCATTTGCCACGTTCAATTTAATTTTCTTATTTGATCTTTATTTATATGTGATATTTACAGAATAGAGGATTCGTTTTGTCTTCCCATGCAAATTTATTTAAATGGTCAACAAGGAGGAACACTTATTTTTAAATGACCCAGTTTACTTGACCTACACTAGTGATTTTTGCCTAAAGATTGGTAGCAAAGCCTGTACCTTGCTAATACAATTGGACATTTTAAGATTTTAAGTACACATCAAGGGTTTTTATTATTAATAAGGCTTAAATTTGGCCTACATGTATGTATGTTCCCATGCAGGCATATGGAGGGGGCGGGGCTCTATTCTTAGATAGATCTATATACAAAGTGTAAGTATATAGCTGCACAGAAATTGTTTTACGACTCGCCCACGTAAATGAACATTGTTACTGTTTTATTCATTACTTCCAGTAGGGGCACAAAAAGGGTTTAAAATAGGCCACAGGTGAAGGTGGGGAAAGTTGTCTCTCTTAAGTTTTATGGGTTCACGATACGTTTTGCCTGGTATGACGTCATTCCGGTGCTCCCCGAAGCCGATGACCGATACAGGCACAATATGTTTATTTTTAAACATTTGTTTTGATTCCCAATGTTTATGTACGTTTCTATTGTTACTGATACATTATTTTACCATGACGCAACCACTAATGCCCATTTAGTATTGCCGATGTAGAATATATGCAGTACATTTTATTCATATGTGCGTTAGATAGTCCCGCAAAACTATCGTTTTGTATTATTTATTTATTCATTCAAAGTGCACTTGACTCAGTGGCGTAGCGTGACATTTTCGCTAAATAAACGAGAAGACTATTTGGCATATGACACGTTAATAAAGTATTTGAACTTTTGAACTTTGAACTTGATTTGAGTCTGTCGAATTAGCGATATACTTCTCTACGCGATGGTAAAAACGCCCCCAAAGCCAGAATGATTTCAAGAAGGGAAGATGAAATAGCGAATAATTTCATTTCACAGAAGTATATTTACAGCATAAATATGTAGAAAAGAGGATTCAATGGGAACTTTTACGAAAATTCGCTGGAAAGAGGTTACTTTTACCGTATTTGGTCATCGAATGTAACGGAGACGAACTTTTGAACAGGCTTTTGCCTTTTCTGTCCGTCGGACGCTACGCTACTCTTTTACAATTCACAGATCTGTCACTGAATTATGATGATGCTGACCTAGCTACTCTCTGACGAGCTGAAAGACAGATCCCCTCAAGGTTCTGTAATGACGCGATTGATATTTACTGTGACATCACTGACATATCTATGTGGAAAAAATCCGACTGGATACATATTCAAAAATCTGACAGAAAAAGTATTTGAAATTCAAACTGATGAATAAATTTTAGAATTTGGATCGGATGCATGTAAAACCTGAAAAAAATCAAATATCCATTAGATGATTTCAAATCAAGATTCTTTAAATTTTCTTGTGTGAATGTGTATTCTGGCCGTTAGTAGTAGATATCCAAAAATGATCGCCGAAACAGAGCCTGTCAGATAAGCGCTTGTTATCAGAGACGCTGGTCACTTGTCATGAATTTTATTTCGTTACTGAACTTAGTACAGTTAGTAAAATTAATTCTTACATGTGATTGTTTGAATTATGTCTATTGATTTTGTTTTTTATCGTTGTCAGTTTAGATATTCCAATACTAATTATGAGTATAGTAATGACGTAGCTCGTTTTAAAGCTACTGATATTGGTACTTGTACACAGTATTCTAGTTAATATATAGATATATACAATAGATTTTTTTATACATCAGATGAATTTCTGTACCACACTGGTCTCAACCTACAATGCAACTAATCTATTCTAGTCAATATTACTGTCACCGTTTGTGCATGCATGTTTACGTCATATTTCCTTCCACTCCATAATATGTACTCAGTCTAATATGGTGGATGAAAGAAGAATATTAAAGGAACTTATTTAGTGACCACCATCCCCCATCCTCTTATTCTTATATATGGGGGTTATAACTACTTCAATTTGAACCGATACTTTTCTCGACTTTCAAGAAGTTTGTTATCCCGGATACTGAACCATATCTGGTCTTACTAATATTCAGACCTTTCACATTTCCGGACAGTTTCCTATTTCCTCAAAAGTAAATTCCGCTTTGGTATGTATGATAATTTTAATATACGTCTTACTTTGTAGTTCGATACCTGAACATGTGCTTACAATTAACTTTTCAGTATTTCAATGCAAATTATATATAAAATACAGTTCATAATATCTCTCCTGAATATGACTTTTGTCAGTATGTATCTGTTCTGTATCTATTTTTGAATTGTTCCGTATTCACGTCCATCTTCTTCATGTCTGAAGGTCGTTTCTTTCGAGAAACTTATTAAAATTTCGTCTGATATATAGAATGATTGTGTTCTTATCTTTCATCTTGATGAGTTCCTCCAATTGTTGATGAGGAGAAATTGCACAAAGTATACTGAAGTGTTCGATTTTACGTTCTTCAATACACCGCTGCTGGCAGAGGGAGTAGATATATCGCCTTTAGGTTTGACTGAACTTGACCTTGCAAAGGTGTAAATCTTACCTTGACCTTGAAAAAGTGTAAATCTTACCTTGACCTTGATTGAACGACCCCGAGCTACATAATATACGAGCGGGGGACAAACGTAAGTTAGTCTTATTCAGTTGTAATAATAGACCCACGTCTGTTTGAGTTCAAATTCCATTTCCCCCTCCCCCCCTCCCCGAGTTGCAGAAAGAAAGCTAGTGATTGTCTGGACTCGAAAATTGAAGATTTTTCAATGTCATCAAGTTTAAAAGAAGGAATGATTATTTACAAGCGGAGCTTATATCAAATTTTATATAATTTAAACAATTATCAAATATGCTATATCTTCAGTGATGGTGACAGCGGTATGTATCCTCTGAACATCAGTGACATGCACGTGAAAAAAATTCAATGTGAAATAATAGGGAAAAACTGAGGACAATGGACAGAGCGAAGCAACATGACCAGTCTGGTCTAACCTTGTAAATCTTCAAACTAAATATACAATAAGTTGAAACTGCTTACTCAAATGGTACAAAGGTTACTCAAGGTCATCTCTGAAAATTTCAAGGTCTTGTTTTGAAGATGTAACGCTTTCGGGAACATTAATCAGTTTACCGATATTTTGGTACATGTGTACCGCGGTGACCGAAAGCTACTGCAAAATCACTCTTCACCCAGAGTGTATTGGACTCATTAAGCTGGTCAGCAGGGTCATTCTTGACGTAAGTCACGTGACTAACCTCTTCATACATGTAAATACTCGGAGATAAACAATTGATTTACTCTTCATAAGGCTTCATAATCTGGGTCTTGTAACTGATAAACCTATTTTTACCTGTTATCTAATCTTGTAAACGACAAAATATTTCATTGATGCATTTCCTGTCACAGGATTTGAACTATCAAAGTACTTCGTCCCTATACGTTCAGTAGTTTGGACAATTCCATAGGGTCTTGACCACCCAGGTTCTCCTTCGTATATATTTTATGTGTGAAGGAAATGAATAAAGGAGAGAATTCCAAGAAGTCGTTTAAAAAGCAGATACATTGAAGATCAAGGGGACTGAGCCGTGAACCACAGGCTGAAAGATCGCCTGGCAATCATTCGTATGTGTCTCTAACAGAATTTTTAGTAGCACATACGAATACCCGGACGACCTTTCCGCCTATGCCATGAACAGCAGAAGCCCAGGACTGTCACTTTCCAAGTACCCCGACTCGATAGAAAGTCCAAATCTCTCGGCGTACACATAAGATATATATACATATTTAGCCTCTTTGTTGTACGGCGACATAAGTTAACAAAACAAAAACACACAGAAGATTCATAGATATTAAAAGAATTCAACAATCCTTGCTCTTCTGACTAAAGCGAGCTTGGTTGACTTTGATTAGAGTAATGAATGTACTTCCCTAATACTGTTATAAGCATTAAAATACATATCTAGATGTACCGCTGAAGCATTTCAATATATACAATTCAAAATTGACAATATCGATGTTGTCTTCGCAAATTTTGCTTATTGAAATTCCTTTTCGTATGTGTATAGTAATAAATCTTAAACAAGCGCATAGCGCAGTTTGTACAAATAGGGTATCCAACAACCTGTATAACATAAATGTACAAGTATCTTTAAGAAAAACTCTGGTAATCATCATATTTACATTCTTTGATTGAATTATAATCCACAGCGAAAAAGTAAGCTTACATGCCGGTATCTTTACATAATTTTACTCATTCTTGAGTCGGGGAAATGGGGGGGGGCAGCTTACTAGCTAGGTCTATATTTTGATACATACATAACTCAATCATATATTGTTTATAATAGGTACCAAGTTATCATCAAACTAGACGGCGCTACTAAAATAGATTTGGCCTTGTCCTCAAATCACTTTTTAAATTTAAACTTTATTTATTTTAAAACGTTTAACAAACAAGTTACAAACATATACAAATGTCTCACGTTGGCTCAGATGTTGGCGTGAGGGGGTCCAAGGAGCAGCTAGGATGAAACCGGGGTACCCGGAGAAAAACCCCCTACCGAGACGGGTGGGGGACCACCTGCCTTCTCACATAATCACTTTGGCTTGGACTACCACACTGATTGATAAGGATTTACCATCCGAAACACGTGTCTGGTGTATTAAAATTGGTTTGATTTTTATCATTTTCTTGTAGATTGAAAAATTTCTTCCAGAGGGAAGGGATGATAACAAATAAAAACACAAACACTCAAATACACAAATTTTCGGACCCTTGGCCTTTATTAAGTGTATCGTCGATTTTTACACTTGATAAAGGCCAAGGGGCCGAAAATTTATGTATTTGACTGTTTGTGTTTTTATACACAAACACTTAAATACACAAATTTTATTTATATTTATACACAAATTTTATTTATATTTTTATTTGTGTATTTGAGTGTTTGTGTTTTTTATACACAAACACTCAAATACACAAATTTTTGGCCCCTTGGCCTTTATCAAGTGTATTTGAGTGTTTGTGTTTTTATTTGTTAAGATTACTGCCTGGTATTTATAAGCTCCATCATCATTTCACACATAATTTAGTTCAAGAGGATAGGATGGGTTACGTGTATGGATGCACTCATACAACAGTATATATGTAAGCTGACCTATCATGTAAATATGGACTACTGACCCTGTAGGGTGATGTTATCGACCAAGAGGTCATCGTGTGTACATGTTTACATATATATAATACATTCACAATCGTTATACATAATGTTCTCTTTGTGAATGAACTTCTTAGGCCCAGAAATCGAAATGTAATGATAACACAGTGTTCTCTAAACTGAACTTAGAGCTTGTGAAATAGGATAGTAGGACAAAGTTAGCCGCAGAAACGGCCAACGACACTTGGACACACCCCTACCAACCAAATATCCAAGTGTCGTTGGCCGTTTCTGCGGCTAGGACAAAGTATGAACGTGAAACGCAGCTTGGGTCAATACTATTTTTTCAACTTAAAAGAAAGGTTTCACAAGTCTGGAGAGGAGAGAAGTCATACCGGTAGTATTAAAGTGTGTTCACCTTGCATATGTGAACCAGAGTCTCCCGAAACTTGTTTGTTTATGCAGTGTAATACCAATTGTATTCTAGTATCAAGTACTCGAATTCTTCCATCAAATTTCCCGCGCTTTCTCCTTTCTCAGGAGCAAAAGGCTACATCGATCGAGGTGTCGTATAAATTATCAATATAATTATGTTGAGAAATGTATGTGTGATGTAACGATCAGTTTCTTTGATATCGAAAAGTCGAGAAATGCCTCTTGAAGTTATCAAAGATTTTATTTTTAAAACCCATGTTCACGCGGGGTCACATCACGTAAAACTGAACCTTGTTCACGCGGGGTCACATCACGTAAAACTGAACCTTGTTCACGCGGGCTCACATCACGTAAAACTGAACCTTGCGCTGTATGAAATTCCAAAGATATTTGTATGAGATTCTAAAAGAAAAATTATAGAATTATAATTTACATAAATATTTAAAATTATTTTTGTTCACTTTCATAATTCGAGACATCAACCGTCATCTTGACCGTAAAATTCATGAATAGTTCTATGTTTGAGCACCATTCTCTGTGGATTCCGCTATCCCTTGTCATTTTCCATTAGAAAAAAAATATTATAAAACAATGCACAATATTTGCTAAGTCACTCGGTAGATGGTGAGTAATCCACGTGGAAGGGAGCAAACACTGGCAGCGACCCACAGTCACGGATTTTTACGGGTTGGGTGGGGCGCTCTGAGTTTGTTGGAATCGACTCCACTCGTCTTACGACATCCTGAAAGATAGGAAGTAAACGATTGAAAACCTAAAATCAATTCCACCTTTTTTGTAAACAAAAATGTATATATTCATGTTATTTGAGTCGAAGAATATTACAAAAATTAAGAAATAGAGGTAATTAATTTTAAAATTAATTAATAAATTTATTAATGCACAATTTATTTCGGATACAACAGAAAGAAATATATTTAGCCAACTAAAATAATTATAGTTACATGTATTTTTTGTTTTGTTTTTTTTTTCATTTTTAAAAACATAAATTGAATTTATATATTTTGTACTAAAAAGACGTCTGCTTATGTACATTGCCATCCATAAAGTATACACCATTTCTGCTCATGTTGCTCTTATGAAATGGACAGTCTTGAATCCATTGCTGTATAATTCTGATTTGATTGTAACATATTGACTCAAAATTTGCATTTAAAAAAATATTCTTTTTTTATAAATATGAAAATGACAATTTTTTTAAGAAAAAAAAAACTGGGCTGATGAAAAAAAGTTTCTTTATACAACATGTACATCTTCAGTTAAACAATTCATAATTTTGAATTATGTGAAGCCAATTATTTTGAATCTCTCAAATTCAGAATATGAAAAAATAGGAAAAAATATAAAGAATCTAGACTAATGCACTTGTTTGTATAGCTATTTATGGATGGCAGTGTATATTTTCTGTTTGATATGAAACAAATTTACGTGAAAAAATAGAGGCAATGCGTGCGCATTGTGTTCCACATTAATTATTGTTGCTTTTGAAATTGTTTAAATTTAAATAGGTCGATAAGGAGGACCGTGTAAAATATGTAGATCATAAGGAACTGGCGCACTTATGCAAATAAAGAATTATTTAATTGGTTGATAAATTGGACATTCTGTCGGATGAACCGTTAAGGTATTATCTACAGGGGGGTGGTAGAATCACAATAAAAGAGGAACTTATTTTTAAAAACAAAGTCATTGTTCATATGGAATGGTTAACCAAGTATCATGACCCTAGATTGTAGATCGAGGTGTTTTTAAATTGACATGCGGAGATGTCAGTTTAATAATGAAGTGTGTAATAGAATGATGTAAGATCTTGATCTGTTGTCAAATGTGTCAAATATTTCAATAATATTCAATCGATCGAATTAAATTATGATTTGATTTCTCATTGATAAAACATTGTGGAGGCAGCATAGAGGAGAATCGCACATATAAAGAAATAAGTCATATGTGTGTGCTTCATTTCATCACTCCTAAATGGCTCATCGGAACTCTGTTTGTCAATATAAGTTAGCTTCAGTCAACAGAGCACAAAATTGTGTTTATTATGTTTCAGTCGTGTTTTCTGGCTTCCTTCATTTTTTTTTTCAATGAGGGAGCACATATACATCCGTTACCATGGCTTTGTGAATTAGTAATCCGGATAATCACACGCATTGAACGATCGTAATGTGTCCAAATGCTCACTGGCCTCTTTATTTTATGTGACATTTCTGTGTTTTGTCCAGTGAACGATTCAATAGAAAAAATAAGCCCCCCCCCCCCTTTTTTTCAAATAATATTCATGAAATAAATGCTTACCATTCCTTTTAGAACTTTTCCAAACACCACATAATTACCGTCCAACCAGCTTGCTTTGGTGGTAAATATACAGAATTGTGATGAGTTGGTATCCTTGCCTGCATTTGCCATATTTACCCAGCCGGGACCGTAATGTAAAAGCTGGAAGTTTTCATCCTCAAATTGAGCTTTCTCAAATATACTTCTTCCTGTTCGAAATAAATAAACAGCATGTCTCTATAACTGATAGTATGCACGTTTGTTCACATCAAAAACTTCCTCGTACCGGGCTCTATAACCACCCAAAAGATAAATATCGGTTTGCAAACTTGAAAAAAACAACAACAACACGGAAATATGTACGTATCGTACATGATAATAAAATTTGGAAGTTACCATCATTTCAAACCAACCCCGTCTAGGAAAAATTTAGTGCCTACATGTGGACCAAATAAAAATAGCTAAGGCCATATCCCAAATCAGTTTAATGTTCTTCGGATTTTCTTGTGGAAAAAAAAAATGTGCGAGCGAGCGAAAATATAATTATTTTATTATTATTATTTTTGATGATTATTATTTTTTATTATTATTATTGGTTTTTTTTTTAAGGTGCGATTTTTGATGTGGTTACCCCAGTAATACATTTCTGATGTTCAGAATCCCCATCTGGTGACTATTGGATGCCTGTTACATAGCAGTACGGACAAGATTTTTCGAACATTCCCCCTCCTTGACTTTCAGTGCAATTGCTTCCGGCTTCCAACAAAATTTTTCAAACACAAGAAGAATGATTTTCTTCGAAATTTGCATAAACTGAGACTTCTCGAAGATTTGCAGAAATCAGAACCGACCCTAAAAAATTCTTGAAACAGAAATTTAGTGGTGCGGACGAGCATTTTATTTTTATGATATAATTTTTTTAATTTTGAAAGTGACTTTGACTTCTTCGCAAGAACACTAAATTAATTTGGTATGGCCTGATTAAGAAATATTCTAATATGACTTGAAATTTTCTCCCTATATGTACCATAGAACTCGCCTGGTGTAAAATCTCCAACAAACTTCCAGTGCGCTAAGCTCCGCCCAGTCACGTGCTATATTAAAACAGAAATAACAACTACATAGCCGTGATTCATTGTCCAGTAATTCCACTCGTCACATGACTCGTGGAATTACTGGACAATAAACCACGGCTAGCTAGTTGTTATTTCTTAAACAACTAGCTAGCCGTGGTTTCGCGGCTCGGTGATAAGGCACGGTCCATTTGATATTCTGGGGGGGGGCTTGGGTTTTTTTCGAAAAAAATAATTTTGCTCTCAATTTTGATGAAAAAAATAAATTTGCTTATGGTGTGACAGAAAAAAATAATCTTGCTCTTACAAATAATCTGAATTTGAAGAATTACCATAAAATTTCGCTAAAATTCTTGAAAAAATTTCCGGCTCGCTTCGCTCGCCGCAGTTTTCAAGTTGTATCAAAAATTTTTGGCTCGCTTCGCTCGCCATAGTCTTCTATCAAAACATTATTTACTAATGGCAAAGTTCATAGATATTAAAAGTTATGCATGTATATGAATGAATAAAGGGCTTCCTTAAAAGCTTAAATATATTAGCAATATTTATGTATTGCTATTAATACATGTTGCATGTATCCCATAGAGTTTAATTTTATGTTCTTGTAAGCTTGGAAGGAGAACTTCAGTTATTCACCAATTTACAGACCTTCAATCCCTCAGACCCTCTTATAACATGTTATATACGTGTACCTCATATAAAATATTGAGAATAATGTATTGTAAAAACATAAAAATAAACTAATATATTAATATTACGAGTTTTGAGTAAAAATATAAATAATTTCTATGGATAAAACACATGCGCATCACTTTGTTTAAAAAAAAAATTCCTTGCTCCAACTTTGCAAGAAAAAAATAATTTTGCCCCGGTCCGGGGCGAAAAAAATAATCTTGCTCCGACAAAAAACCCAAGCCCCCCCCCCCCCCCCCTGAATATCAAATGGACCGTGCCTAATTTCATTGGTTTATGCGACTCGAGGAATTCTAATATTGTTCTGCACGAGCTCTATATATGGCACGTTTATGGGCGGAGCTTAGCGAACTGAAAGTTTGTTGGAGATTTTACACCAGGCGAGTTCTATAGTACATATAGGGAGAAAATCTCAAGTCATGTTAGAATATGCATTTTATGTCTGCGTATGGAAGGTCGTTTGAGACTATTTTTTGTGGCCTGTCTTTTGTTATTTATGTCCGATTTTATAATGTTTGAACAAAATCAGATATAGCTTCAACGACCAACAATCAAGACAAAACACAGGGACCTGAAGTTGTGTGATATTTCATCAGAATATTGAATAATTAAAAAAAAATCAACTGACAACGTGTTTTTTGTCTTTTTTCTTGCTGTGTGTTTCGTATAGCTTCACCCAAAAAACAGGTGAAGCTATACGAAACACACAGCAAGAAAAAAGACAAAAAACACGTTGTCAGTTGATTTTTTTTAATTATTCAATATTCTGATGAAATATCACACAACTTCAGGTCCCTGTGATTGTATTGTACAGATTGAAAACGGAGTGTATCGTAGATGGCGCCACCGAAACACAATTAAAATAAAATTAATACTCATATATAAACAGATTTTTAAAGATAATGAATACTTTTGGGGTAAACATATATAGCTGTACTCAGCAATGAGCTGGAGGACATGGTGTTTCACATTTACATTTTGTCATTTATGATTTATTCATTTCTCAAAATGTGCATCGATATTTTCAAGTTTATAAGGGTACATGATAACACAGTTCTGGTCAGTTGAAGGTGTTTGGACCCACGTACCTCCTGTCCCGTCTCCCCTAGTATAGTCTCCTCCTTGAATTATAAATCCTTTGATGACCCGATGGAAATGACTTCCTTTATAAGTTAGTGGCTGTCCATCTTTTATCTGAGTAAAAAAAGTCAAATGTACAGCGTGAATGCCCGCAAGGGCCCATTTTGATCAATAAAAAGTATCTATCTATCTATCTATAAATATCTAAATTCAGCTAAAAATGCAAGCATGTGTTATGATATACTGGTTAAAGCAAAAATCCAAAACTACTGACCACTGATCCTTCGGCCAATGACTTAAAGTTGAGGACAGTTTTAGGTACAATCTTGCCAAACAGACCAATCACGATTCGTCCGATGTACTCCTCTCCTACATTAATGTCCAGATACACCTAAAGATAGATAATTGCTAAACATTATAATATAGATATCTCAACATCACAGAAACCATGAATATTAAAGGACCAGCTTAAATATTAGATGCACTTATTTTTCATAATTATAGGAATATATAGTGATGTGATCCTGAGGCTATCAAAATAATATGGAGCATGGTAATGGACCCATCTACAATTTTATCTAGTATTGCATCTTGACCAACCGTGGTGACGGGACTCCATGTTCCGCTGTGTACAGTGAAAGCAGGTCTCCCGCAATCCTTTTATCACATGCCATTTTACCATTATATAATAAATTATTAACTTTAATGATTTATGCGTACCTTATCGGTGACCAGTGGCCCTTGATCTTCCAAAGCTTGTCCGAGAGTCAGCAGTGCCCCAATGTATACCAATATGATCTGTTGACGTGTTCGGAGGTCACCCAGCATACTTACTAGTCATTAAAACTTTCATAAATCAACTTTTAAAAGATGTTTGAAAAGCAGTGTAATGTTACATGTAATCCCCCTCCATCATTAGGTTTTATCACTGATAATGATATATATTATATGAATACGTGAAAATGTTTAAGAAAACAGGATGAAATAATGTAAAAAAAAAAAAAAAAGAATGAAAAAAGGGATGAAAAAACGGGATGGAAAATTCCACATAAAAGAAATTAATGATAATGTTTGTATATTTTTCTTATATAAAACATACGTTTCAACTGATTTGGTAACTGTAAGCTGCTATAATTGTCAGAATTGAAAAAAAAAATGAAGTTCACCTTTCAAGGAAATCATCTTGAACGTTAGACATTATTTACACAAATTGATTACCTCTCCATTGACGTGAAAATGTATGTAGTACTTACATGTTGTATGTTTGTATGCATGCGTGAACGTATAACAAACTTTCCTGATAGAACACTAGCTACAGCTAGTTTTGAAACTGATTTCTTTCAAGATTAACTAACTTCGTCACGTGTATAAATCTATCATAGGTTTGCAGTTGTTAATGTTTTACATGTGTCTAATACTGCATTGGTTTTTTCGTCAATATTTCATTGATCATTAGTTTTTTTCCTACATACGCACGTTCAAGCTGTTGCCACTTATTTCAATAGGAAAAGAAGGATAACTCTAAAATACTTCACTGCAATTGATCCAGTAGGCATTTGAAGGAGCCTCGGAAACCACTACCAATTTGAAATTCTTGATTCCATTCTATGTTATAAAATATTCAAAACAAGTGCCAACTTGGACAAAAGTTCCATTTGAAGTGCCCCCTCCCCCTCTATTGTGTAAAAGGATTTTAACATTGTGTAATCCGTGTCTCTATGCATTTCTTTCTTTCATCATAGCCAATTTTTGTGTTCTCTAATTTAATTAAGAAGTTGCATAGAAGATACATCTTCAACATGGTACACATTTTTAGAGATTCCAGACTGTGACTTTGACCTTTGACCTATGTCCATTGATTTTTATAGGGTTTCTTTCTTGCTGTAGTACTTTTAAAAAGTGAAAATCCAGATGTTGAAAATCTGATTAACTGTTTGCGCTGAAAATCTGATTAACTGTTTGCACATTCGGAATAGTCCAACAAGTCTTATGTGGGGCAAATGGTGGAACAGTGCGCGAAAACTGTATATTAGAACCCAATTCTAAGCATTGACCTTGGCATTTGCTCTATGACTTTGAAAATCACTAAGATTCTTCTTTACATCAATATCAAAAAGTACACTTATAGTCTGAGAAATTACTGTTGAAAGTGCACATTCTAGAGTATATACAGGGAAGTTTAATTTAGTGTTGACCTTTGACTTAAGATGTTAAAAAATGCACAGCATAGCTTTCTTCCTTATGTCATAAGCAATAAGTGAATTAAGTTTGATTAAAATCCGATAGTCTAGAATGGATACAAGGATTTTAATCGTATCAAAATTTTGACCTTTGATCTAGAAAAATAAATAAGATTCTTCCTCATGTCACAAGCAACGAGTGTTAATCAAGATCAGATTTAAAAACTGCATCCTCTAGAGTGGATACAAGGATTTTAATCAATTTATCCCATGATCTTGACCTATTCAAATCAATCAGGTTTTTCGTTGTGTCATAAGCCATGACTACACATTATTTTTTTTTTCAAGATCCAATAAGAATGCGCCCTCTTAGTCTTAGAGTGTATACAAGGATTTTATCTATTTTCAGTCTATAAACTTGACCTTTGACAAATGACCTTGGAAATAATTAGCGTTCGTATTTATATTATGAGCCATACCGGATGAGTGAAATTTGATCAAGCAGCGGAAAACTAAGTTGCAAGGGGATGATAGCAGAAAAGAAGGGGGACAAACATATACAAGACTAGTGATCCCTCATAATACGGACATGCTTAGTAAAGCCAATCAGATTTAGTTATATAATTAAAAGATTGTCATATTATTATTAAAAAAAATGTGATTGCTTTACTTTCAAATAAACGGTTGTCTGTTTGTCTGTGACATGGTCTGTCTGTGTATCCTTGCAGGCATCACATTTGCGCTTGTATCTCACAATTATTGGAAATGTTTAAATAGGTTATGTATATATGTGTAACATTTTAAATTCAATGTTATATATATGTATAAATCATGATTTAGTTCTTTAAAACCATCTTCTCTCAGATCGTTCATTATTACAAAGACTTTGTAACTTTTCGCGGTTAATGCGAAATGCATGCATGTGCCGCGAATACTATGACGTCATAGACTAACAAACATTTGCAATGAACGCCAGAGAAGCAAGGATGGATTTTACTTAGAATTGTTATAGATCGTCGTTTTTTACACTTGATAAAGGCCAAGGGGCCGAAAATTTGTGTATTTGAGTGTTTGTGTTTTTATTTGTTATCATCCCTTCCCTCTGGAAGAAATATTTCAATCTACTGTAAAACCAAACCACTGAACATCTTTTTAAATGTGAAAAATATGCAGTGAATGAGTGCACAGAATCACACATTAATAGAGTTATTTAAAGAAAAAGTTCAAAAATGAGCATTTCTGACAAAGTCTGAAAAGACGTCAAAACGCGTCAAAAATTTGACTTCGGAGTGGAACTGAAAATAAGAACATCTATTAAGACATCTCTCTAGATCATCCTGATGTTTTCGGTTTGTCGATACGTGCTTCAGTTCTGAAGAAGTCTGTTAAAGGAGAGAGAAGTCGAAAATGTGATAAGTTTACGACAGACAACGGATGACACACGGACCCCGGACACCACGCTATGAAAATAGCTCACTCGAGCTACAGTGGGCTACAAAAATAAAAAAAGGAAGAAAAAAATGTTGTTGGTACCACCAGGATTTGCACCAACTACCTTTTGGTCCATTGGGCATAGAAACATACCATATACTAGTACATATTATGTATACAATTATAAAAAACCAATGAAAAATCTAAAAGTTGGTATTTTGACAAAATTCATTCACATTTACATTTCTTACAATAAATATTGAAAGGAAATGAGAAAAAAAAATGAAAAAGGAAAACATAAATGTAAGGTCCCACCGGGGTTTGGACCCACCACCCTTTGGTCCATACATACCTATGTACAATATTTAAAAAAAATCATTAAAAATTCAAAAGTGCATATTTTGACAAAATTCTTTCACAGTTGCATGCATATTTTGACAAAATTCTTTCACAGTTGCATTTCTCACTACAAATATCAATAGTATATAAGCAATTTCAGGGGAGAATTTGAAAATGTTAAAAATGACCCACCCCACCCCTTCCTTTTTTGCAGTTAAAAAAAATTCAGCAAAATTCTTTCACATTTATAGGCATTCCTGAGTTTATCATGGCTAAAATGATCTAAATTGGGGTAGCAAATTTAGCCAAGAGAGAAAAGAATAAAGAAATATCAATTTTTGCATTAAATAACTAAGTCGAAAAAGACGTCAAAAAACGTCAAAAATTAGAAATCGGAGTTCTCTAATTATTTTAAAAAGCTCTTTGATTAACACCATTTATTGCGCTCATTAAATGAATTAATGAGCTCTCTAATTGGATTATTGGGCGCAATAAATGAATTAAAGAGCGCAAGAGTTTTATTGCGCTCAATGATACGGTAAGAGAGCTCTTTAAATCTTTTAATGAGCGCAATAAATGTGTGATTTAAAGAGCTAGATTTAATAGACTGGAAGAGCTCTTTACAAGAATTAAAGAGCTCTTAATTATAGAGCTCTATAAAGATATTGAAGAGCTCTCTGATACAATTATAGAGCTCTTTGATTCATACTAAGCCGTTTTTTTTTGTAATTAGAGAGCTCTTTAATTCAAATGAGGAGCTCTTTAATTCAATTGAGGTTGCTGAGGTCATCGTCCTTTGTATAATTATCTTCATCTATGAGAAGAAAAGGAGTAAGGAGCTGGAAGATGAAACAGATGGAGCTGATGACGTGTAAGTAATATGACATTGTTCTAGTATCGCTGCTCAATATCGCTTTCCATAATACTTTTCTGCTTGTGTTTATGATTTTAAAAAAATCGGAAAAAAATTACCTGAAACTTTCTGACAAAACTTTCATGTGTTCAATCTCTTATAAGACTGTTAAAATTATTTTTGGTTTAAAACATAATCAAGTTTTACATTATTCAAGAATATTGAATAGGAATAGAATCATCAAGAATTCTTCTTTTTTCCTACACTTACGTGTGGCACATTTTTCTTCATTGTTTTGTGGCTCAGAAATATTTTTTTGGTCACACTATTTGCATTACGCATACCGTACATTTTATTTAACCATTTAATGATCAAAAATATTAATAAAGTAGAATTTCATGTAGAACAAAATTTAAAAAAACTTTCTTTTTTTCAGAGTGTGACACCCAAGTGTGACAGACAGACGGATGGACGAACAACAGACAAAGTGATCCCTAAGTGTCGCTGTGCTTCGCAGGCGACACAAAAAGTCAACATCTTAAAAATGAATTCAGCGTATATTTGATAGCGTATGTGGCCAAGTTAATTCGAAGTATGAAAATAAGTACACAAAGCCAAACTAGCTATAGCTTGTCTTATTTAAAAAAATCATTAAAAATCTAAAAGTTGATATTTTGACAAAATTCTTTCACAGTTTCATTTCTAGCTATAAATATAAAAATAAAAGAGAAAAAAAAACTGAAAAAGGGGGAAAAAAATTGTTGGGGTCCCGCCGGGGTTTGAAGCTACTCCCCATGGGTCCATTTGGCATGGAAAACATACATTAAACCTATGTACAATCTTAAAAAATATTCCTTAAACATCCAAAAGTGGATATCTTGACAAAATTCTTTCACTTGTAGGGTACCATGCATGAGTACCTCATACCTACAAATTGTCATGACAATCTGAAGAGTGGTTATAGAAAAGAAGCAGAAAATGTATGAAAATCAACCCCCCCCCTTCCTTTTTACATAAGAAAAAAATTCATAAAAAATCAAAAAAATAAATTTTAAGCATAAAATACATATCAAAGCATTAAGTAAGTTAAATATGATAAATATGTAGTAAATGAGTGTGTAAAATCATACACTTATTGAGTTATTTAAAGAAATAGTGCAAAAATGTGCATTTCTGACAAAGTCCGAAAAGACGTCAAAAACGCGTCAAAAATTTGACTTCGAAGTGGAACCAAAAATAACAACACTTCTTAACGTAGCTCGCGGGGAAGCTTTCATCACAATCAAATGTGTACGCAGGTTTCACCCTCGAATTTTTTTATGTGCACATCTACGCTATGACGTCATAAACCTTACTTGAACGTAACGTCACGTTACATTGCGCGACATATATCGTTAGGGCGCAAATAATGGCGTTTTTTTTAAATACTTATATTTTCTAGTAAGCGTAGCGAGCCGAAATTTTTAAACATAAACTTTACATTGTGTCTAAATTCAGTCAATGTATTTAGACACGCTTGCAATGAGAACCGGAAACTTTTAGGGATGTTTGGTTACTAGGGAATGATATACATGTATGAATGCATTTTTTTCTTCAAATATTACGTTGGAAATTAATGTTCTTTCATCCATCCTCCTCCATCCTTATCTAATTTCTTTATTGTACCATATAGACGGACGGAGAAGGCTTTACTTTTTTATTGTTTTTATTCACCACAACTTGTATGCTGACATAAAAAATGCACATATACATATGTATTCTATAGATAATGATAACATAATATTGCATATACATGTAAGACATTGCATGAAATATACAAGGTTATACGGTATCGTATATAATTTGGTTTCATCTCAGGATTATACAAGAGTATATCCTTAATATTTCTATCGTGATAAAAAATTATTGAAATTCAAAAGCTGTCGTGATTAGTTTTCAAAAATCAATTTTAAAGTTTCCCATCTGCATTTAATTCGTTTACTCTTTTGTTCTGACACAAGGTACAATGAATATAATTCAAAATTTCTATAGGATCTGGTGAAGGCTTTACTTTTGATCAGTCTTTTTCTCGCTCTCCTTGTTGCTTGTTTCTCAGTGTGCACAATCGGGGAAAGCGGGGGTAGGGGGGGGGGGGGTTGTCCGACAGAAAAGGAGGAGGGGCTGCCTTATAAAATAAAATTAATCTTCTCAATACTTTTCAAATGATATGCAAAGCGGTGATTTACTTTAAGAATTTAGTAATACATAGTGTCTGAAAGTTGTAAGGGGACGACCAATTTGATCCTGAGGGGGGGGGGGGCTGGCAATTTTTTTTTCGGGTCAGATTATTTATTTTCAACGCAGGGCCGGCCGGAATATTTATTTTCCAGTAACTAAAGATCAGAATATTTATTTTCAACCTGTAACAATCCTGACAAGCAAAAAAAAAAAGTCAGACTTTGGAGTCAAGGTCAGTGTAAAAATTTGCTAAAGAGACTACATATGTGCAAGTTGTTTGTTTGTTAGGATTTTTATTTTATTTATTTATTCATTCATTTATTCATTTATTTTTTTGTTATCGGAAAAAAGATACCGTACTGACTTTTGTGAGGAATTCCTGAACTCGGAGAAATGGAAATTTCATTTTAATAATACAAATGTATATATAACGACAATCGAGGCGGCTGAACGTTATGATAGAAAACGAGCATGAAATGAAAATCACAATGTATATTTTAAATGGACCGCCCCTCCCCAACCCTTTTCCTATATTATAAAGTATATGTACATATAAACAAGAGGGAATTTTTTGTATAACCCCGCCAAAAGATATCGGATTAAATAGTAATGAGCATGTCCGTCCGTCTGTTCCGTATGATGTTTTCAAATATTTGAAGACAAAAATGTTATGTACGGAGAATTTTATTTTTACATTTAGATATAAGGTCTAGTTCGAATACAGCCCATGTAATTGTTGATTAATTATCTTTTAAAAAATGGGTTTCTGGATGTTTTAAAGAAGACCGTTACAGAGAATCAAATATTCCGCATACTCCTTGACGTCATGTTGACATATGCGATCTGAACACGCTGTGACTTTGACGTTGCGAGTAAAATTGACGCCGAAGCCACGCAAAACAAATTTTCAATCTTAAATTGCAAAAAATCTGCCGAGAAGACCTATCCATGTTTTTATATATTCGAATTCAGCTCATTCTCTACTTTTACGTGTAAGAGGGGTTTTAAGGACCTCCACAACTTAATGGAGAAAGTGATAATGAAGCAAGCCGTGTTTGCCTTTTGAATGAGTGCGGATTTTTGAATAATAAGTTGCAAAATGGCCATAAAAATTGCAAATTTTCCTTAGAGATACAATAATCCGTAGAAATACAATACTCAACATGGCAACAATATTTTCGATCTCCCTTTTCATCCTCCTTGGTCAATTTCTAGATTAAAATTATTTTAGTTCAGAAAATGCATATTTTCGAATTAGAACGTCAATGCCGTCTTTGAGGCTTAAAATCTCGAAAAACTTCGTGAAATAATTACATGAAAATTATATCAAAGATTGATCAAATCTTAAATTTCATGTAGACAAATTTTCAGGCTATGTCTTCTCGCAAAATTTTTCGTGCCGTAACGCCGCAATGTACCTTAAGACATCTCTCTAGATCATCCTGATGCTTTCGTTTTGTCGATACATGCTTCGGTTCTGAAGAAGAAGTTTGTCAAAGGAGGGTACCCCCCGTGACCTACTTTTGGCTGTGGTGGCGCCACCTGTTGACAGATCCGGACGAAAAACAACAACACTTGTAGGGGACCATGAGTACTTCATACCTACCAAGTTTCATCAAAATCCCTTCAGCCGTTCTGGAGAAGAAGTTTAAAATGTGAAAAGTTTACGACGACGGACGACGGACGACGACGACGACGACGGACGACGGACGCAACACTATGACAATAGCTCACTTGAGCCTATGGCTCAGGTGAGCTAAAAAGGGATAAAAAACGGGATGAAAAATTCCACATAAAAGAAATTAATGATAATGTTTGTATATTTTTCTTATATAAAACATACGTTTCAACTGATTTGGTAACTGTAAGCTGCTATAATTGTCAGAATTGAAAAAAAAATGAAGTTCACCTTTCAAGGAAATCATCTTGAACGTTAGACAGTACTTACACAATTGATTAGCTCTCCATTGACGTGAAAATGTATGTAGTACTTACATGTTGTATGTTTGTATGCATGCGTGTACGTACTAAGTACATGTATAACAAACTTTCCTGATAGAACACTAGCTACAGCTAGTTTGAAACTGATTTCTTTCAAGATTAACTAACTTCGTCACGTGTATAAATCTATCATAAGTTTGCAGTTGTTAATGTTTTACATGTGCCTAATACTGCATTGGTTTTTTCGTCAATATTTCATTGATCATTAGTTTTTTTCCTACACACGCACGTTCAAGCTGTTGCCATTTATTTCAATAGGAAAAGAAGGATAACTCTAAAATACTTCACTGCAATTGATCCAGTAGGCATTTGAAGGAGCCTCGGAAACCACTACCAATTTGAAATTCTTGATTCCATTCTATGTTATAACATATTCAAAACAAGTGCCAACTTGGACAAAAGTTCCATTTGAAGTGCCCCCTCTCCCTCTATTGTGTAAAAGGATTTTAACATTGTGTAATCCGTGTCTTTTGATCTATGGTCTATGCATTTCTTCCTTTCATCATAGCCAATTTTTGTGTTCTCTAATTTAATTAAGAAGTTGCATAGAAGATACATCTTCAACGTTGTACACATTTTTAGAGATTCCAGACTGTGACCTTGACCTTTGACCTATGTCCATTGATTTTTATAGGGTTTCTTTCTTGCTGTAGTACTTTTAAAAAGTGAAAATCCAGATGTTGAAAACCTGATTAACTGTTTGCGCTGAAAATCTGATTAACTGTTTGCACATTCGGAATAGTCCAACAAGTCTTATGTGGGGCAAATGGTGGAACAGTGCGCGAAAACTGTATATTAGAACCCAATTCTAAGCATTGACCTTGGTATTTGCTCTATGACTTTGAAAATCACTAAGATTCTTCTTTACATCAATATCAAAAAGTACACTTATAGTCTGAGAAATTACTGTTGAAAGTGCACATTCTAAAGTATATACAAGGAAGTTTAATTTAGTGTTGACCTTTGACTTAAGATGTTAAAAAATGCACAGCATAGCTTTCTTCCTTATGTCATAAGCAATAAGTGAATTATGATTAAAATCCGATAGTCTAGAATGGATACAAGAATCGTATCAAAATTTTGACCTTTGGTCTAGAAAAATAAATAAGATTCTTCCTCATGTCACAAGCAACGAGTGTATGAAGTTTAATCAAGATCAGATTTTAAAACTGCATCCTCTAGAGTGGATACAAGGATTTTAATCATTTTATCCCATGATCTTGACCTATTAAAATCAATCAGGTTTTTCGTTGTGTCATAAGCCATGACTACACATTTTTTTTTTTTTTTTTCAAGATCCAATATAAGAATGCGCCCTCTTAGTCTTAGAGTGTATACAAGGATTTTATCTATTTTCAGTCTATAAACTTGACCTTTGACAAATGACCTTGGAAATAATTAGCGTTCGTATTTATATTATGAGCCATGGGTGAGTGAAATTTGATCAAGCAGCGGAAAACTAAGTTGCAAGGGGATGATAGCAGAAAAGAAGGGGGACAAACATATATATATGCACAACCATTGTAATTCCCCGAGATGTTACTATTGAAAAGAACGTGCTGCAATTCGTGTATTAACACTCGTGACGTCATAATGCGACGGCTGTTCTAACCTGCAAACTGAACCCGCGGTGAGATGAATTTTAACGTCACCCTTTTACCTTGAAAAAGCAATTTCAGAAAACAAGAATGAAATAGATAACTATGGTGCATATATATAGAATAAATGTCATAATTTGTGTTTTGTTACGGGTATGCAACACACAGCAAATGCATTTATCGCATGAAATGCGCTAACGCGCATTACATGTACGATAAATGCACTTGCTGTGTGTTGCATACCCGTAACAAAACACAAATTAAGACACTTATTCTCTATACAAGACTAGTGATCCCTCATATTACGGACATGCTTAGTAAAGCCAATCAGATTTAGTTATATAATTAAAAGATTGTCATATTATTATTTTAAAAAAAATGTGATTGCTTTACTTTCAAATAAACGGTTGTCTGTTTGTCTGTGACATGGTCTGTCTGTGTATCCTTGCAGGCATCACATTTGCGCTTGTATCTCACAATTATTGGATATATATGTTTAAATAGGTTATGTATATATGTGTAATATTTTAAATTCAATGTTATATATATGTATAAATCATGATTTAGTTCTTTAGTTTAAAACCATCTTCTCTCAGATCGTCCATTATTACAAAGACTTTGTAACTTTTCGCGGTTAATGCGAAATGCATGCATGTGCCGCGAATACTATATGACTTCATAGACTAACATAAACATTTGCAATGAACGCCAGAGAAGCAAGGATGGATTTTACTTAGAATTGTTATAGATCGTCGTTTTTTTACACTTGATAAAGGCCAAGGGGCCGAAAATTTGTGTATTTGAGTGTTTGTGTTTTTATTTGTTATCATCCCTTCCCTCTGGAAGAAATATTTCAATCTACTGTAAAACCAAACCACTGAACATCTTTTTAAATGTGAAAAATATGCAGTGAATGAGTGCACAGAATCACACATTAATAGAGTTATTTAAAGAAAAAGTTCAAAAATGAGCATTTCTGACAAAGTCTGAAAAGACGTCAAAACGCGTCAAAAATTTGACTTCGGAGTGGAACTGAAAATAAGAACATCTATTAAGACATCTCTCTAGATCATCCTGATGCTTTCGGTTTGTCGATACGTGCTTCAGTTCTGAAGAAGTCTGTTAAAGGAGAGAGAAGTCGAAAATGTGATAAGTTTACGACAGACAACGGATGACACACGGACCCCGGACACCACGCTATGAAAATAGCTCACTCGAGCTACAGTGGGCTACAAACATAAAAAAGGAAGATAAAAATGTTGCTGGTTCCACCAGGATTTGCACCAACTACCTTTTGGTCCATTGGGCATAGAAACATACCATATACTAGTACATATTATGTATACAATTATAAAAAACCAATGAAAAATCTAAAAGTTGGTATTTTGACAAAATTCATTCACATTTACATTTCTTACAATAAATATTGAAAGGAAATGAGAAAAAAAAAAACTGAAAAAGGAAAACATAAATGTGAGGTCCCACCGGGGTTTGGACCCACCACCCTTTGGTCCATACATACCTATGTACAATATTTAAAAAATAAATCATTAAAAATTCAAAAGTGCATATTTTGACAAAATTCTTTCACAGTTGCATGCATATTTTGACAAAATTCTTTCACAGTTGCATTTCTCATTACAAATATCAAAAGTATATAAGCAATTTCAGGGGAGAATTTGAAAATGTTAAAAATGACCCACCCCACCCCACCCCTTCCTTTTTTGCAGTTAAAAAATTCAGCAAAATTCTTTCACATTTATAAGCATTCCTGAGTTTATCATGGCTAAAATGATCTAAATTGGGGTAGCAAATTTAGCCAAGAGAGAAAAGAATAAAGAAATCTCAATTTTTGCATTAAATAACTAAGTCGAAAAAGACGTCAAAAAACGTCAAAAATTAGAAATCGGAGTTCTCTAATTATTTTAAAAAGCTCTTTAATTAACACCATTTATTACGCTCAATAAATGAATTAATAAGCTCTCTAATTGGATTATTGGGCGCAATAAATGAATTAAAGAGCGCAAGAGTTTTATTGCGCTCAATAATACAGTAAGAGAGCTCTTTAAATCTTTTAATGAGCGCAATAAATGTGTGATTTAAAGAGCTAGATTTAATAGACTGAAAGAGCTCTTTACAAGAATTTAAGAGCTCTTCAATTAATTATAGAGCTCTATAAAGATATTGAAGAGCTCTCTGATACAATTATAGAGCTCTTTGATTCATACTAAGCCGTTTTTTTGTAATTAGAGAGCTCTTTAATTCAAATGAGGAGCTCTTTAATTCAATTGAAGAGCTCTTCGATTGTTTTACATAGCTCTTTAATTCAATTAAAAGAGAGCTCCTTAATTCAAATGAAGAGCTCTTTAATTCAATTGAAGAGCTCTTCGATTGTTTTACAGAGCTCTTTAATTCAATTAAAGAACTCTCTAATTCTTTTAGAGAATATGGATAGGTCCCTTTTAAAGAGCTCTCTAATACAATTTAAGAGCTCTGTAATTCAAATTGAAGAGTTGAATTAATGAGCTCTGTAAAAGAATTGAAGAGCTCGTCTATTCAATTGAAGAGCTCTCCAATTACAATATTCGGCTAAATATGAATTAAAGAGCTCTATACTTGTATTAGAGAGCTCTTCAATTCTTTTAGAGGTCTTTGAATAATTGAAGAGCTCTCTTATTATTTGAGTTTGTTAATTTGGCTTTCCATATATGCAGCGGTTCTGGAAAAGAAGATTTTTTAAAAGGGGTATCATATGAGGCCTATTTGACCCCGCCCTGGATCCACCCCTGAAGGGATCCGGCCGAAATGAATAAACTTGGTAGAGGACCTTAAGTTCTTCATGCATACCAAGTTTCATCAAAATCTTCCAAGCGGTTCCGGAGGAGAAGTCGAAAATGTGAAAAGTTAACGGACGGGCGGACGCCGGACAAACCGGTATGACAATTGCTCACTTTGAACTTTCGGCTCAGGTGAGCTAAAAAGAGGAAGGGATGCTCTTTTTTTCTTACCATATAATACCCCAAAAACTACATTTCGTTTAAAGAAAAAAATTCTGAACTTATGACTGACAACAAAGCCAATCTATATAAATAGCCTTTAAAATATTTTATAAGTGATTTCAAGCAATGTAGCATAGACAAATATAGGGATTAAGTTGGAGCGATACCGGACGTACATGGAGAAGATGTACTTCCGTTCGTCTCAGTCATCACCCTTTTGTATCACTTATATACGTGTGTGAACATGGAGAATTTATATCTCCTCTTGATTATTGGAAATGTTTTTCTAACGTCGTTATCACAAATAACAGTGGAAGATACCCAAGGTAATGTCGCCAGAAGGTATTCCATACTTACTTATACTCGATACTTCGTGATTGGTATTTTTAAAATAAATTCACTCGTTGAAATATGACGTTTTTAACATATAACATGCACGCTTCATGGTATCGCTTTGTTCGGTTTCAGGAACAACATTAGCTACAAATGATGTGACGGAGAGAGACACGAACGTTACTGTCGACGACGTGACGTCAAATGTCATGGTTTCTACACCCACGTCATCCACAAGGCCAACGTCTCCTACCACGACGCCATCAACCACACCCCGACCTAACCCCAGGAGTGAGTCATTCATGTCACATTACATCACTTTGATAACACGTGATATACTGCAAAATCACTTAGGCCTGGCATCTTCTTGTATAAATATGGTTGAAGAGGGAAGGGTGTTTGAGTAATTTTAAGTCTATTTCTTGACATTGATTTGATGAAAGAATAGCACATGTCCACAAAAAAGAAAAATGAAAAACAAAAACAAAAACAAAAACAAAAACAAAAACAAAACAAAACAAAGGAAGGATTTCATATAAATTTGTATGTGGAATATTTCAGATACTGATGTTCAAACTTATCGGTATTTATTGTCTATATAGGGGTTCTTGAAACCGATTTTCTATAAAGATCGTATGCCTTTGAACGGAACACTCACTTGGGACGGATCAAAAGGGGGAGGGTGCAATTTTTTTATTCAAGTCGAACGAGATGACTCATGTTCAACAGGAACCCCCTTCCGATCCCCCAAATCGTAAAATTTAAGATAAGCAACTGAAAAGAGGCTCCCCTAAGTTTTGATACATGATCAATTAATTACTTGTCTTCGTCTAGTAAAGCAAGCAAGAAAAAATCGATTTACAATAATTGACAAAATTCCTTCATTCTATAGAGTAAAACATGGAATAACTATTTTTTGTGAATTTTGAGGGTTAAGAAAGCGGTATGAGTCAAAGTTTCTTTTCGATTATCTACAAATGAAATAACGTTTATATATATGCAGTGGTCACATGTGGACAATTTGTCCTGTAGCATCCTCTCGTGGTGACCCCTGCATTCCCACTACTTTTTACAATGTGTTCACTCCATTGATTACTGTCTCAGTATCTAGCATTATCTTGCGTTTATCATATATTTCTATAGACACCAGTGACATTCACATGTACCAAAGAGTGAAAATCTGAATGCTTGCAACTGCTTGTAATATTATTTATTTAATACTCATTTCCTTAATTTTTACTATAGCATCTTGTAATGTTCATATCATGCCCTTACGGGCCCTTCTTTAGGTAATAAAGCATATCTTATCTTATCTTATCTTATATGTACCTATACTGGAATCTTAGTATTAACGAATTTTGAATACAAGGGCATTTATGAACGACTTTTCGAACACACCAATATGTCTGATCAATATACAAATAAATGTAATAAGTAACAATAATGAAGGACTTACAAACAGATCTGTTTTTTCAGTAATTTTTAAAAGTCCCTGCAATAATTAATATTTTAAAAATTTATATGCCCTGATTGCACTGTAGGATTTTAGAGGAGAAATTCCCTCACGACCATTCTATTTTAAAAAAAGATAAAAATTGAAATAAATAGAACAAGATTAATAAACATCCTCAGTCCAGTCTTTGAAAAAAAAAACAACTTTTTTTATGTTCGGGATCAAAGGGTTAACAATTCTGCGCATGCGCTGAAATCTTGTAGCCATTTTACATCATTTTGTCAAGGTTGTTAGTGGACTAAGAAGACAATTTCACACAAAATTACCTCTGCAAAATGAGATTAGAAACCTTTATCGTACTGTTTCTGTTCGTGGGAAACTCTTTGCAGAATGGTCAGAGTAAGTACCGTAAAATTTAGACACCATTTGGCATGCATTAGCTACAGTAATTTATCCTCAAATTGATCATTGTCAACGATCAGCTGATCGTGATACACTTATTTCTTGATCTTTGTTGTATTTTTGGGTCATATTTTTCAATCTACTTGATATGGAAGAGAAAATTGGCTACGTACACCAACCAATCGGGGGTTTCGACCAGAGATGAAATGCTGCAACTGACATTTCTTCGGACTGACACTTGCACTTTTCAATGGGACCTTGGATGAATGGTTAGAGAAGCATACTCGTGACCAAAATGATGTGGGTTTGATCCTCAACGACTATTGGCATTGGTATAGAATGATGTTTTTTGGCTGAAAACCTTTTCACTATCGTGTTAGGGATGATTTTTGGCTGCAAATTTGCTAGATTTTCACTTACTCTCATCTAATTTTGCATAGAAATTTCACGTCAGAGAGAAATCTTGCAGTGGAAACTTATAACATGGATCCAATTATACTGCAGTCAAATCAAATTTACCACTCACCTTGGTCATTAAGATGCTCTCAAAGAACGTGTCAGTAAAGAAAAAAGCATCACTGACAACAATCTAGGTCGATAATGCCGAAAAAAGGCTGTTGATGGAGTAAAAACTTAATTTTACGGATGGGAAAATTAAGTTGAAACATGTTTGATGAATCTGCAGAAATGGCCTCCACAGTCCAACAAAACAAACAATGTATCACACCCCTCTGAATCGTCACAATGAAAAGCAATCAAAGGCAAATCTGCTATGTCCCTAGAAACTTCTTGTTTTACATAACAACATTCCAATGACACGCAAAGCAGGAGGAACACCACAGGATGGACTGTGTTTAAGAAATAACAACTAGCTAGCTGTGGTTTGTTGTCCAGTAATTCCCCGAGTCACATGAACCAATTAAATTGTCACCGAGCCATGAAGCGGCGAGGTGATAATTTGATTGGTTCATGTGACGAGGGGAATTACTGGACAACAAATCACAGCTAGCTAGTTGTTATTTCTATTCTAATATTGTTCTGCACGAGCTCTATAGCACGTGCATGGGCGGAGCCTAGCAAACTGGAAGTTTGTTGGAAATTTTACACCAGGCGAGTTCCATAGTACCCGGTACATACATTTGTATAGGGAGAAAATCTCAAGTCAGGTTAGAATATGAATTAAAATCAAAATCAAAGCAGTGCATTTTATGTATAATATTTGAAAAAAAATATCTTGAAGCTCATTGATTCTCTCATTGATTTTAAGTAAATGACAGAATTCTCTCAAACAAATTTCAATTCTCTCATTGATTTGAAATGTGTGAGAGAAATCTTTCATACAACTAAAAAGCCAGAATTATGATCCCTGCGTTTTATATACTGTAGATAAACTCTAATTCGTTCTTAAAAATGTTTGTTGATTAAAAGCTCTACAGAGCTCATGTTCATTGTTCAAAATATCCAACAACTGCATTAAATTAAGTTAAATTTAAGATCATTCTACATGTACAAAAATACCACTTTTTGCACCGTCCACTTCCGAAATCCAAGAGTTTTTCCTACATATACTTTGTCTGAAAATTTGCTGATTGAAATTAATATAGGGGAATAGATCTGAACTAACAGTGTATTTTGTTACGTAGCCTGCAACGTAAGAGCAACATATACTTGTACATGTAGGGATCACTTTGTTCAGCTTTGGCTGTCTGTCTTTCATCTATATTCTGCTTGAGTGCACATGCCAGGAAGAATTGGATATCAATGTTAAGAAGTTTTACCGGGGTATTTCTTTTAGTGCTAGGAAGGACAAACTTGCACAGTTGATACGTCTTTATGAGTAGAAAGCAAATCTACCTTCAAATATAGGTCATGACTTATATTTTCTGCTTGAATGCACATGTTAGGAAGATTTGGGTATCAATGTTAAGAAGTTTTACTTTTATTTGCATACAAATCAAATAGAGTACAACCATGTATGCAGAATTTGTCAATGAATGAAATTGTCTACTTTTCTGTTTTGTTTAGTTCGTACCGTACAATGTAGCTAAGCATTTTTGTTGGTCCTCAATAGGTCAGATTCTCAAATTAAAAATTGCATAAACTTTGACTACTCCCTGTTTGCTGCCATTATAAAATGCTGCCATAAGGTGAACTTTATAATCTTTGATTACACTATTTTTTTTTTTAGTCACTTGATGAGTTTGTCAATCATTTCTTCAGAATGATCTGTCTGTTGTATTTGCATTGTACAATGTACTGGTTTGTTGGACCTATTTAGTATATTGTTTAGCCAGGTGATAAGATGAGTATCAGAAATGGAGCACACATAATTTATTTGTTTATAATGTTTATTGTAAACATGCCATGGAGAAGTGATGACCTAATCTAATCTTACGATGACCAAATGTCCTCAAATGCTGACAATGTAAACAACGTATAGGGCCATTCAGGATTGTAAAATAAACATGCCCTGTGGCAAGATTGGGACAAATAGACAATTTTTCATTTCAAAATTTCAATTGGAAGCAAATCTGACAGCACATGTACTTTATGTTTTATTTGAGTGATAGACTCTTACATTGAGGTACAAGGACGTGTTACATAGAATCATAATAGGGCTGTTAATGATACAACATGATTTGTTACTGTTTTACTAACTATGGAATAAATATAGTATTATGTACACCAGCCCTGTTTTTAGATTGTACATATGCTGATTTATGTACATATTTTAGCCCACAGCTACAGGTATCTTGGTGATTAAACTATAATCCACTGCCATGGCCTTAGTTGGACCTTTTTTCAAATGTTGTATACAATGTATTTGATATTAAACTCCATAGGGCTTTAGCCTCATAATAGTCATATTAAACGTTAGACATAATTTACAGAAAGGTTAGATGAATTAATGCATTGGGTTGTATTTTACATTAGTTTAATCATACATGTATTTTATTTCAAATAATAGAAAAAGGATTGGGCAAAAGTTTGCACAGCATTATATAATGCCCTCTCCTAAAGATGTTTGAGAGAATTTCGATGGAAATTTTACAATTAGGGCGAATCTTTTCTAATTTTCAATTCATCCTGAATTACTATTAAATAGTCATACTGCAGCTGCAAGTAATTCAGTCTGTTTTCACCCTTAGAACTTGTCAACATTGTTTTATCAGTTGAGTTGCATTTTCATTTAAAGTCATGATTCTGTATATTTTGTGAAACAATTAAGGAGCAATATTACATAACTGTACAGTGTACACTTTGCACTATGTTGGTATGGCTACAGTGAGAAAAGTGTGTTTTTGTTTTTATGTTGTCCCTGCCTTATAATTTCATATAATTCAACATCAAATTAAATTGTATGATTTAATATCAAATAATTATAAATTCTCTTAGTGTAGGACCCCATTGGAAATAAGCACATTTCAGTGCTTTTATGGGTTATCCTTGGCAAAGATTATCTAATACTGTAGCAGTATATGAGTGACAGTAACTGCTCATTAACAACCTTAAATCAAAGTCCACAGAAAAGCTGCATGTAGGCAGGATACATGATAATTGCAATATTTTACACACATATTGACTCAAATCATGAGAAATGAAACAAACGCATAGTACATGTACATGTAACCGTACTTATACATGTAATAGGTCAGCCATTTTACATATACTTGTCTAGTGTCACTGGAGCATTTAATGTGATTAATGTAGGGCAAATTCTGCATGATAAAGAATCAGCAAAGTATTGAAATGTAGCCTAGGTCTAATAGAAATATCAGTAAATGTAGGTCAAATCTAACTAGCTTTAATATTATTATATTCATGATGTATGATGAATAATGAAAGACCGAAATTAATTTAGATTATTTTATCTTTAAAAGACCCTGCACTGAATAAAAAGTCTGAAATGCAGGATCCCTATAGGAATTGTGTGCCTCTCTGTCGGTCAACACTTTGGATTTTGATCCTTGAATATTAGAACATGTTGTAGTCATACAGCTTTGGTAACTCCTTTGACTCAAATTATTGAGTTACACAAAATTAAAGATAGAGCTGCTTTCTTACTCCGTACATGGAGGTCAGAAGGTCGTACAATGTCGGTGAAGGTAATTCTTTGACTTTAAACATACCTGGGATCAAAACTCTCCTGTAGAACACAAAAAACTTGACAAGTTTTGAAATATTAAAAAAAGTACTAGACATATCTTATTTCATCATGTATGTAAGTGTTGTATTATCTATTTGTGAGGAGACGATATATTGTGTATACTTATTAGTCCCCTACCGGCAACGCCGAAGGGGACTCTTAGTTTCCTCTCGGTCTGTCTGTCCGTCCGTCTGTCCGTCCGTCTGTCCCTCCGTCTGTCCGTCTGTCCGAATATCAGTTTTCCGGACTTTTTTCTGCAACGGATTGAGATATCAAGATGAAATTTGATACACAGCTTGGTCTTGGATAGTTACAGAGCAAGGTTGACTTTCGTCACGCTTGACCCATTTTTCGAGGAGTTATGCCCCTTGATGACTTGGAAAATTCACTTTTTGTCAGTTTTCCGGACTTTTTTCTGCAACGGATGGAGATATTCAGATGAAATTTGATACACAGCTTGGTCTTGGATAGTTACAAAGCAAGTTTGACTTTTGTCACGCTTGACCTATTTTTCGAGGAGTTATGCCCCTTGATGACTTGGAAAATTCACTTTTTGTCAGTTTTCCGGACTTTTTTCTTCAACGGATGAAGATATTCAGATCAAATTTGATATACAGCTTGGTCTTGGATAGTTACAGAGCAAGTTTGACTTTTGTCACGCTTGACCTATTTTTCGAGGAGTTATGCCCCTTTATGTCTTGGAAAATTTAGTTTTTGTCAGTTTTCCGGACTTTTTTCTGCAACAAATAGAGATATTCAAGTGAAATTTGATACACAGCTTGGTCTTGTATAGTTACAGAGCAAGTTTTGTTTTCGTCACGCTTGACATATTTTTCAAGGAGTTATGCCTCTTGATGACTTGTACAATTCAGTTTTTGTCAGTTTTCCAGACTTATTTCTGCAACAAATAGAGATACTGTATTCAGGTAAAATGTGATACTCAGCTTAGTCTTGGATACTTACAGAGCAAGTTCGACTTTTGTCATACTTGACCTATTTTTCAAGGAGTTATGCCCCTTGATGACTTGCACAATTCAATTATTGTCAGTTTTCCAGACTTTTTCCTGCAACAAATAGAGATATTCTGCTGCACTGACAGTAAGTTTAATTAAAACTCTTACCTGTTTAATTGAAGAGTAATTCATAGGCAGAGTTGCAGGACATAAATATATGCCGCCGGTAGGGGACTATATCGCTCAGCGATCATAACATTTTTTTTGGTTGGAAGTAAAGTAATTTTGATCATTTTCACTTTCAGTTACCATGGACCCCACAGGTGTACAGTGGCTGAATGAGGGGTCAAAATTCATGCTTAAGTGTACATATTCTGATGGATCCACTGTACAGAATCCACTTGATGAAAAGCTGAAGTTGTTCAAAGGTGCTAATGAAGTTCAGGGTGTTGAACTCATGGCTGGATTAACGGTTCAAGAACTGGTCCTCAAGTACACAAAAGACAAGATGACTCCTGCAGACGCAGATGATTATAAATGTAAATTTGAGAACATTGAATTCAAGATAGAAGTCATGGTTTTAGCTGGTAAGTATACAATTTTTCATCCTTTAAATTTTCTTGGTTTCATCTCATTTGAATTCTCTATGACATACAAGTCAAGATTAGAATATTGATATTATGTCGCCCGCAACAAAAAAGGGCTTTCATCAAACTTGCAGAGATGATCAAACTTGATGAATCTAAATCACCAATTGAAGGTCAAGGTTACGTGCAATGTCACAAGTATGAAATGTACTGCTACCGGTAAAAATGTACCAGTATACAAGTTCAATTTCAAATGTTTGGTAGTGAATTCTAATGTGTGTGTAGAAAATCCCTCATGTAACCAAGGTTACTCTACATAAATCTTGTGTTAAATTTTGAATTATTAGGGTGATACTACATGTACATGATAACGTATTCTCCAGGTGCATTGTATGTACATGTTTTTCATATAATTTGAACATCAATGCGAGTTTATTTGTGTGTAGAGTACAATCAGCTAAGTAGGTTCTTTAATGTTTGTTTCAGTCACAAAAGTAGAAGCTGTATACAACGCATCGTTAAAAGATGCCAAGTACGACCTGAAGTGTGAGGAGAGTATAACCGGGCCGGCCATCATCAGCCGAGACTTTACTGTGATGTGGTCAAAGAACGGCACTACTCTTAGTGGCAGCAGATTTGTACAGAATAAAACAGTCCTTACTATAAAGGAAGCAGGTTAGTATTGTATGTGGTAGGCTCTTAATGGATGATACATAAAATATTCATAACATAGTATGACCTTGAGATCTTACAATCCCAAACATTCATACTGTAAGTGTATCTATTTTAGAGGGATTCATATTTTTGGTAGATTGAGCATCTGTTAACTACTTAAATACATTGGAAAATAGGTCAAATGCACTGATTCATGGATCATGCTTATATTGTCAATTTGCCCTCTTCTGCCCATTTTCTGCTAAAATTTTGGTTGTGCCAAAATTAGAAGACTCAAAGTACTATGATGGTCAATTGACTCACAGACTTCACAAAGTTTCTTGTACATTATTTGGATTTACAATGTATGAAGTCAGCATTTAGAATTTTGTGTCTTGATTTTTTAGAGGCCACTGATGTAGGAAGTTACAGATGTTCCTTTGAGTTTGAAGTCGGAAGTAAACGAGTTATCCTTGATAACACAGTCGATTTCAAAGGTATGTCCATATAACATATCGATGTCATTGGAACAACTCTGATTGTTTAAGTAATTTGTCAGAGTATCAAATAATATTAATGATAAAAGATTTAATTTCGAAAAATTTCCAGCACTTTTTTGTCTTGTACATGTATGTTAATTATATGTATTCAAAGAAACATATTCTCTTTTATTACAAAGGCCTACCAGTAATTGACAGCAAGAAACTGGGCGAGTCCAGAAATGTGATGCAGGGAGACAAGATGGAGTTGATTTGTCCTTTATCTGGATACCCAGAATCTGACGTCGTGTGGTTACGTGATAGTGCTGTTCTCGAGAAGAAAGGATCCATCAACTTTTCTTCTAATAATGTAACTCTAACTATATATCACCTGGAGTTTGAACACCGGGGCACCTACACTTGTAGGGCCAATAACTCTGTGGGTGTTACCGAGGCTTCCATTATCATCAGGGTTAAAGGTACGTCGAAGTTTGCTTTTCATCATTTTGTCCGTTCTTGTCTTTTATGTCACAAGATTTATAGAAACTTGAGTCTTGACCTTATTGGGAGTAAGAAGGAAAAAAATTGATACTTGCATCCTCACATGTTAAACGTCTTCAAATTGAATAGCATTTAATAAGAACAGATGAATTTGCAGCATGGACCAGACATGCACGTTTCAGGTACATAACCCTTGTCAGTGATCCTCAGTTTAAATAATGTAATATGGCCAAAGAGTTTGAAAGTTACCACGTCAAAAAATGTACCAAAAGACGCAGCAAGATGGGTGCAATATGATGTTACAGGACCCACAATTCAGAAATTTCAAGAAATTTTGATAACAGAGATTTTCGAATGCCTTGAAGAAACGATCAACCGAAGTTGATCGAACTTGGCTACATGTGCCCTCGGGGACTCCTGGTCCACCAGCAGTGACACTCACCAAGTGGTACAAATGTTAAACGTCTTCAAATTGAATAGCATCATTAAAAACAGATAGATTTGCAGGGTCTTGGAAAATGGGTGTGCTCATTTTCTCCATTATAACTCTATGTAATCTTGTGAGCACCAATTCTCAGAAAGTATGATTGATAGAAAGATAATTGCTTTATTCTCAGTCTGTGGTCTAGATGTGCACCTGATATTTTGTTTGAGCTCCTGACCCCCAGGGTCATGGAAAATGGGTGTGGTCATTTTCTTCTATGCATGTATAACTCTATCATGTAATCATTGTGAACACCAATTCTCTGAAAGTATAATTTATAGAGAGTTAATTCTTTTTCCATTATATTAATCATTCTCTGGTCTTGTATTTTGTTTGAGCCCCTGATCTCAGGGTCTTGGAAAATGAGTGTGGCACTTAGATTAATTTAAGCAAACAACCAGGAGAGCTTCAGTCTCATCAGAGACTTCTGGTTTTTCCAAAACAATTTAGCGAACAAAATCAGAGTCCAGATACAAATGTACTAGAACTTGGTTCCTTTAATGTACCTAATGCTGTTTGTATTGAAAGCCATTCTAATTATATTGATGCTATCCAATACAGTTTTTGCAAGAGATTGATTTATTAAAAAATTCCCCTTTTGAGTAGTTCGCAGTGCATATTTTCCCCCCATGTAATGGCCTTCGCCCAAAAGTGAGAAAAAACACTGCCATGGTTAGATGATGTTATTTACGATTATACATGTATTTGAGAAAATTATTTCAGGTATTCTATATCATTTAATAATGATATATTGTTTATTTATAGACCGACTAGCAGCTTTATGGCCGTTTTTGGGAATCGTTGCTGAGGTTATCGTCCTTTGTATAATTATCTTCATCTATGAGAAGAAAAGGAGTAAGGAGCTAGAAGATGAAACAGATGGAGCTGATGACGTGTAAGTGATATGACATTGTTCTAGTAACGCTATTCAGTATCGCTTTCCGTAATACTTTTCTACTTGTGTTTTTTATTTTAAAAAAATCGGAAAAAAAATTACTTGAAACTTTCTGACAAAACTTTCATGTGTTCAATCTCTTATAAGACTGTTCAAATAATTTTTGGTTTAAAACATAATCAAGTTTTACATTATTCAAGAATATTGAATAGGAATAGAATCATCAAGAATTCTTTTTTCCTACAATTACATGTGGTTCATTTTTCTTCATTGTTTTGTGGTTCAGAAATATTTTTTGGTCACACTATTTGCATTACGCTTACCGTACATTTTATTTGACCATTTAAAATCAAAAATATTAATAAAGTAGAATTTCATGTAGAACAAAATTAAAAAAAAAACTTTCTTTTTTTCAGAGGAAATGCTGTAGATACCAAGGGTAACGATGAAGTCAGACAACGTAACGTACGAACCTAAAGACTAGGTAGAGCCTTTAATAAGCAACATTAATACACAGAAAATACAACTGAAGATCACGGACATAAACATGTGTAACGAGTGTTTATATCAAATGTGCTCTCTCTCGTACATTCCATTGGTAAATAAACATATGTATATACATCAACCTCAATATAAATTCTAAGCAGGTCAGACATTTTTCATGCAACTACTCAGAAATTTGAAAATTGAATTAGACGAATAATTTGGAGAAGGAGCCGTTGAAGATACACCTGGATCTCTGTTTTGTAAATTGCATTTATTTTTAAACAATACCTACATGGAAATCTTAAGTGTATGATATTTATATGGTCCATCGTTATTAGATGTTGATCATCAAGACGTTGTAATCTGTATCTGTGATATGATACAGATATTAACAGTGATTTTAACGGTCTTGTACAGACCAAATTATTGATTTGATTGTTAAAGCTGATATTATACAGCAAAGTTCTGCTGTAGTGAATGATTCTATTTTTACTGATGATTGATTCCAGCTTTAATTTGACAAAATATGACGTAAAAATTTGCATCTACAAATATTATGTGAAAGGTAGTGGTAGATACTCCTATAATCAGAATCCCAACTTTAACTAACACCTTATTTGAAAATTTGTGATGTTATTTTGTTCTTTCATTGTTTAGTGATAACATATAGAGAATATTTCAGCCTTGATTCGAAATACAAGATGTCCTCACACCAGGACAGATTATTAAAAAGATCTCAAAGTTTTGTGAACATTCAGGTCCCTATTGCATCAAACATGCATGTTATCAGACTTGTACATTACTGTGCGTGGTATGACATTTGTGCATTACTTTAAGGAAAATTGAAGTCTTTAATGCGCATAATTATTAAATATGAGTTGTTAAATAGCATAATGTATTGTACTTAATGTGATTTGGTAAACAGTCAGTTAATCGTGATATAAAATGAATTATCTTTCAATTATTATGTTAGCAGGTATAATCTGAAAATCAGTGTGTATATTGATGTACTTCATGTAATAATGGTTTTAGTTATGTTATTATTATGTATGACTGAAAATAGCATGTATGAATTAACATAATTATGAAGACAGTAATTGCATAGTTTCATATTGTGGAAAAAGATTAAAGATTCAGGTGTCTCAAGTACTGTCAAGAAATTTCATTTTGATTTTTTTTTTTTTTGGCTTGTAGGAAAATTGGAAAACATGGATTTTTACTGAAGAAAACTACATATAATAGACAATTAAGTGTATTAAAACCATACAGAACAGTCCTAAATTTCCATAAAACTTAGTGAAATAAAATTTGTATACTATATATTGTTGTAACACATTGTTTGTAATAAGAACAGCAATTATTACAAATTCACATTTTGTTCAGCAAAGTTTTGACTTGTTTGTTATTTCAGCTGTCATTCCTTAATCCTAATCTATGCCAATTCACTTATTCATTTACTTGTATGTGCATTAGTTTAAAAGTTTTGGTGCCAACTTCTACTCTGTATTTTTTTTCAGCATGCTGTGTACTTGTAGAAAAATATAAAATATGTACAAGTATTGGTATAAACAGGAATAGGAGAAAAATTGAAATTGTCATTTACTCATAGTATTAGTATTCTGCATCAATGATATGCTGAAAGAATAGTTTACATGATTACAAAAAAAAGTGGTGTGACTATGAAGTTTTAGATGTGTTTGGCTATAAACGTGCAGTAGTTTTCAATTGGTAGGATTTCAAGAAAATTTGATTGATGAATCAAGAGCAGCAAAGATGAAAAAGCAATAGCACTGAAAATGCACTGTAGGATAGGATACTGTTGAGATTGAGAGTTGGGGAAATATGCATGTTCTTCGTATATCGGAGTTCTTAATACTGTAAGAGGTTAAACCGTAGAATGACTTAACCTTCCATGGAATGTGTCTGGTTCAGTGCTTGATATGTGTAATTTATTTTTCATAGGGCCACCACTGGAAAGTCTCCAAAAAATAAATTATATGTATCTTTTTATCATATTTTTCATTTTATGCACAGAGGTCTTAATATAGATTGTTTTTGAAATTGTGTTTTAAATTTTGTGTGGGGGTGTAGCAGTATTTGCCTCAGGTATATGTTTGTATGTGTTGTATGTTCATGTTGATTTTATGTTCATAATAATGGAATGAAAGATTCATAATTTTACTTTGTTCTTTAAGAAGTCGGCATGCTACGATATGTTGAAGAGAGGTGTAGAGTGTGAAACCTAGGATTATACTGCCTTAAGCTAAACCCGTAAATATTTCTACCACCATTTCAGTTTCTTTGCATATTTTAATGGATCTACATGAATGGTAATATTAAGATTGATGTAACAATTTATAATAAAATGTATATGGATTATCAAATTGGAAGCTGAACCTTACAGAAAAATTGCTTTGAGAAGTATTTCAGTCTTTAGCCTTTAGGTGGGGATATTTATTATCAATCTCATCACTATTTTTGGACACAAACTGCTTTTTCATTGGTCTGATGTTTTATAGGTACTTATTTGACTTGAATATAGTTGTTGTTATGGTATGTAGCAGAGCTTAGTAAGTAATTGTAGCAAAAAGAATATCGTGTGACTCGGGAATGTTAGATTTATTTTATGTTGAATCTTACCAGAATCCTTTTCCTTTTTCACTTGATTATGTATCTTAATTAACAATAAAAGAAAAAAAAACTATAGAGGGGATTGCATATTTTATTTATTCTATTTTAAATGATTATGTATTGGTACAAGCATGGAGAGTTTGTCCATCCTGTCTAGCTTTCAGACGATAACTTGAGAATCTTTCAACCTATTCAAACTTGTTTGAATTTAAATGGATTTATATCAGAAGGGGACAGAACCTCTAAGTTTGATTCAAAGCTTGTTGAGGAAGAAAACTAGATGTCTTAAATTACTTGGACCCTGCATTCAAATGTGGTAGCCCTAGAGGTACCACCATTTCTGTCTGTTATTACTATGTTACAACATTACTTGAATAGTTGAAATGTTTGTGCATTCATATACTTTATCGATAACATTGGTTCACTTTACCGGTTATGTGAAAGTGATGACTACCCAATTTGAGGTCAGAAGGTCAGTCATACCATGGACTTTAGTGTATGCATTATAATTCATTTACCTTGAATGTAACACAAGCCATAGTTTATATGTAGACTCACTGTAATGTGACGATGATACCTACTGGTTAGCTCTACTGGTCTCTGACCTTAAATGTATGTCATCACCCTTCGTCCGGCGTCCGTCCGTCCATAAACAATTCTTGTGCTCGCAACTCCTCTGAAACCATAAGAGATAGAAAGTTAATTCTTTTTGCATTCTACTAAGTATGTGGTCTAGTTGTACACCTGACATTTTGTTTGAGCCCCTGACCCCCAGGGTCCTAGGAAATGGGCGTGGTCTTTAAAATCTATTTAATCTTGTGCTCGCAACTCCTCTGACACTATAAATGTTGGGGAGTCAATTCATTTTGCAATATGATGGGTCTGTGATCTAGTTGTGCACCTGCTATTTAGTTTGAGCCCCTGACCCCCAGGGTCTTAGAAAATGGGTGTGGTCATTTTCACCTATATAACTCTATGTAATCTTGTGCTCGCAACTCCTCTGACACTATAAATGATGGAGACTTGATTCCTTTTTCAATATGATGGGTCTGTGGTCTATTTGTGCACCTGATATTTTGTTTGAGCCCCTGACCCCCAGGGTCTTAGAAAATGGGTGTGGTCATTTTCACCTATATAACTCTATGAAATCTTGTGCACGCAACTCCTCTGACACTATAAATGATGGAGACTTGATTATTTTTGCAATATGATGGGTCTGTGATCTAGTTGTGCACCTGATATTTTGTTTGAGCCCCTGACCCAAAGGGTCTTAGATAATGGGTGTGGTCATTTTCTCCTATATAATTGTGCTCTCACCTCTTAAAGCTATTAATTATGGAGAATTTTAATTAAAATTCTTCATGAAATATTCTGGATTTTTAGTCTTTTTGTGTCATTGATAGTTCATTTGAGCTATCAGCCCCTGGCCCCTAGGATCTTGGAAAATGGGTGTGGCATTCTGTTTTGAAATACCTTATCTCAGATATTATGAATTGTATAAGTGATTTTCTAGTTTCAGTCCAATGGATATATTGTTTTGTTGTGCATTGCTACTTATTTTTTTAGAGTGCATGCTTCCTATGGTCTTTGGTTTAAAAAAATGGAAATTGATCTTTTAAAACAAAACAACCAGGAGAGCTAGTCTCGTCAGAGACTTCTGGTTTTAATAACCGGTCAAGATCGTACCTTGAACTCACAATGATTGTGACATAAATAGTTCTGAAGAAAAAGATTTTATATTTCATACATGTATCCTACTACAATGTGACACTATAAACTTAAGGTCAGAATCACTTTATCATAGTTTGTCTTTTAAAATTGAACCCATAGATTTCAAGAGGCAAGAGAAAGTTCTGAACCTTTTGCACTGTGACTTTGACCAGACCTTTATTGACACATCCTATCATGTCCAAAGCAACAATTTTATGAAACACTATCAAGACCTGAACAAATCTGAATTATCAGATGCCTTGGTTCAAGGTTATACCTCATCTTTTGAAACAGTAAAATATTCCAAACCTTAGAACTACTTTGACTGACCTAGAGGACAAATACCCACTGCTACACACAACTTCAAATCCCCTGAAATAGTTGAGACTGACCCTTTACCTTTTGGTATTAAACAATGCAAAGCAAAGAACATGGGAAGGGGAATCTATTTTTGTTGTGTCACCTCTGTGGGTCAAGAATAACTTTCGATTTTGGCCCAGAAACCCAGTTTACCATAATGACAAGTCTTATTAACCCGTGTTTTTTACCCATATCTCCATCTATATTATGATGTTTAAACAATGTATGTCCATTTTCAAAGGAAGCAGAAATTGACCTTGACCTTCTGACCTCAAAATCAATACAGCGCTTCTTTTCCTAACATACACTCTTTGTGAGAAGTATCATTGCTGTAGGACATAGAACTTGTCAAGTTATGAAATATAGTTTTCCATACATGCTTTGTTTGACCTTGACCCCACAATTAGTAGAGCTCCTCTGTATGTCACAAGAAATCCATGTGTGAAGTTCCATCACAGTAGATCAGAAATTTCTCCAGTTAGAGGGGAAATGCTTTCCAAACATTAAGTTTGACCTTTTGACTCCCAAATCGGTAGAGATCCTCCTTGCCTCATAGATAATACTTTCATTACTAAAAGTCCAAAATCAAGTTATGGATCACAGATTTTCATATATGCTAAACTTGACCATAACCTTTAGACCCCATAAATGCAACACATCTCTATCATGACACATAACACCCTACTCCTGCTCAAAATGATGTTTCCCAGTAAATAATAAACATGCAATTGGCAGCCACCATTGTGCCTTTGAATTTTAAACTTCTCCAAAAATTCAGCTTCTACATTCCATTTTTTTTTTTTGCATTTTATTTTCGTTTTCAGTACTTGACTATTGTCAAATTTCGGTACACAACCCCAAAAATTCAATTGTAATTGAATAGGTCCAGTTCAGTTGGTATTGAGTTGCAATCCTGGAAGCAATTAGAATATAAATCCTAGTAAAGTTTTCATAGAGTAACAACAATGAGGCCATTTATATTTCTTCAATTTTTTCTGTCATTTATTATGAGCACAATAGGAAGTTACGGTATATACTAATGCTCCTTTTAAAAAGCAAAAAAAAAAAAAAAAATGAACATACAATAATATTATATACCATAAATTTGATATATTTATAATATTTACAAACTGTCTTACACAGATTTAATTCAACCTAAATTAAACGTCTTTTTTACCTTGTTAATGTAAAATATACATGCACACAAAAACAAGACATTAATGACTTCACATAGTGATCAATTTCATATTCAAAATACACACATGTAGAATTTTATTTCAAAGCACACATGTACAAAATATAATTTATCTCAGAGGAAGTACCTCCAAATTAATCTACTAAAATCTTTCAGCAACAGAAATGCTCCTCAGAATTAATGAAGTTGTTTCCCTTTAGTAGGGAATCCTTATGAATACTGATAACAATGATATATTTACAGTGAAATACATGAAAACTTTTCTGAAAATGCAGGAAAAATGATAACAATTTGAATAACGTAAGTGACAAGGGGACTACTTAAGATGACTGCATCAAAATGGGAAAGTGGTTATCATATATATATTTATATTCTGTTGCTATGACAACAGTTTCCATACATATTATAAAGTGTAAGGTAGCTTTTCTTTGTATATATATAATGATGTGTGACATCTGCCGCCTGTACCAAATAATCAGGAGCATATAGTGTGTAAGGCACCGCGCCCTTAAAGCCCTCTCGTACATGACCGTCCCTGTGTTTGACACTGGGAGTATCATGTGCTTCAAATCCCAGCAAACAAAAAAATACTATGCTTAATTTGATCCATATCCTTTAAAACTGAATCATATTCACCTCCCCTAAACACACATACACACAGATAAAACACTATCAATAGACCAAACACAATACTGAGAAACAAATCTGTACAATAGATAGAGAAAAAGAAGGCAAACAAATAAACTATACACAACTATTTCCCAAAATGTTCTTGTTCAGTACTTTACGATACCATGTGATGTTAACATATCAGTTCCTACAGATAACAATTAGGAACATGTTATTGAACGACCTCATTTCTTTTTTTGTATTAGATCTTCTGTATGTGTCTTATTACTTACCCCCCTGATGTTATGGGGGAACACAGATATCATTGTTCCAAGTAAACCCAGATTCAAACCACTGCAAATGCGCAAAGTCACTTCATCAAAATAATGTAAGACCTTATACCCAAATATAAGCAACAAATTTCCTCCAAGTCAACCATTACGGGTATAATTAACGAGATGTTACAATATGTAGACACAGCAGATAAAGCCATGATGTTGTTTTAACGGACGTCCTAGTTGGTTCCCCAGTATCCTGTGTTGTAAGCCTTGCCAGCCGTGGCTTTACTCTGTGTAGTACTCTGCTGACCCAGTAAATGTGAGCCTCGGCTAGGAACCACTGCTAGAGTCCTACAATACAAACGTTTCTATAAGTTAGCTCTGGCATTGCATGTTCTAAATAATTCAATGATTTATAGGCACCAAATATTTTAAAGAAATTCAGGAACTGCCAAATGTTTTTAGCGGACAATACAAAGTTCTATCAGTTTGCTTTTGTCTCAATTGCAGTATGTATTAGACTGCTACGAACAGGTACAGTATTTCGCCTGCCTCATTATGTTTGACCACAAATATGTGGCGATGAACTTGACCTTGAATGGCTTTCGACTCTCACATTTTTAACATCCTTACATATATAATAGATGTCATTCTAGTAGCATTTAGCAATGATATGTGGACGTTTAACTATAATTCAAACTTCTACCAGCAATCAGTTACCTAAAAAGCAATCTTTCAGGGATACAGGGATTTCCGAGAATTAAAAATATATCCTATAAATAGCTGTCACGTTGAAAGGCATAAATTGATATGAAAATATGTTCATATTTAATTGCAGGAGAAAGGAAATTGAATTTAAATCTATTTTCAAGCTTTCAATAAAAGCAATCCATATCGAGACGTCGACAGACATTGTACAACTGTACCTGTTCTGAGTGACCTTGTGCATTGTTTATGTTGGAGAAACGAAAGCGGAATTTCAAGTTATGTTCTTTACTTATTGGACACAAAAACGTTGTTTATTTCATCAACTTTAGATTACATTAGATTGGTATTTAACAAACCAACTCAAACTACTATGAATAAAGCCTGTATTTGTGAAACACAATTGCCCCCGGTGGCATCTTTTAGTTTAAACACCATTTTCTGTTAAGTATGTTAAAGGTCAAGGTCAGGGTCACTGGATTTAAGAAAGTAGGTATCAATGAAAAAATCTTGTTACAAGGAATACACACGTGAAATATGAAAGCCCTATCCTTTACAATTCAAAAGTTATGCCCATTGTTAAAGTTTCTGAAAAGTAGGTCAAAGGTCAAAGTCACAAGGTCAAACATTTTGATATCAATGGAAAGGTCTTATCACGAGGAATACACATGTGAAATATGAAAGCCCTATCCCTTACAATTCAAAAGTTATGCCCAATATTAAAGTTTTTGAAAAGTAGGTCAAAGGGTAAAGGTCATGAGGTCAAAAATTTTGGTATCAATGGAAAGGTCTTGTCACAAGGAATATACACATGTGAAATATGAAAGCTGTATCACCTTCCATTCAAAGGTTATGCCCAATGTTAAAGTTTTTCAGATGAACAGACAGACAGACAAACAGGCCAAAAACTATATGCCCCCGAACCCTTGATTCCGGGGGCATAAAAATGTAAGCTTTCTTAGAGCACTACATCTTACATTAGATACTCATATTAAGCTCGCGTAGAAATCGCTGACTCATATATATCCAGATCTTGGTATCCGTAATGCATTATATGGGGGAGATTACTTTCAGAAGGGAGCTTGACCGGGGAGTTTGTACTATAATTAGGTAGATAAGAGGACAAAGGGACAGACACTGGACAAAGTGATCCCTATATGTAACCAATGCCTTGTAGTCAATATTATTAATTAACTATAGTGATATTGGTCTTATACGGGATTTTCTGCCCAAACAATGCAAGAATGCAAACTAAGCCAATATCGACACAACTAAGCCAATATCGACAAAAGTACACCAATATTGAAAAAGTCGGCCAATATTGAAGTCACGTGATAAATGTGAAGTTCAATAGATGAAAGCAAGATGGCGGTGTTGCAAACTAAGCCAATATCGACACAACTAAGCAAATATCAACACAAGAGGCCCAGGGGCCAAATCGCTCACCTGAGAACACTGGGTAATGGGTATGTTGAGAGAAGACTATGTATTAAAAGTTGTCATTTATGAAAACAGGTTAACACAAGACATAAAATAACATATAATTAAACAAAGCACACAAGACTGAACAAAACAACAGTTAGTAATATGACATAAAAAATGCATGCACATAAATTAAGGCAGCATGAGAGAAGAGAATAAGAAAAATATCAGTTTTTGCATAAAAGTAATTAAGGCCATAAAGACGTCAAAATTAGTGATTGGATTTAAACAAAATGAACAAACTTGAATCATACATCCTTCTAGATCACTCAGATACAATTAGTTTTTCAATTATTGAAGTGGTTCTGGAGAAGAAGATTTTTAAAGACGGGTACCCTCCTAGACCTATATGACCCTGCCCTGGATCCACCCCTAAAGGGATCAAGCCTAAATGAGCAAACTTTGTAGAAGACCTTAAGTACTTCATGACAACAAAGTTTCATCAAAATCTTCCAAGCGGTTTCAGAGGAGAAGATGAAAATGTGAAAAGTTAACAGACAGACAGACAGACGATGCGGTATGACAATAGCTCACTTGAGCCTTTGGCTCAGGTGAGCTAAAAATAGAAGTTTTTGCATGAAAATAATGAAGGCCATAAAGATGTCAAAAACACGTCAAAAATTGGTTATCGCATTTGAATGAAATGAACAAACTTGAATCGTACATTCTTCTAGATCACTCAGATACAATTAGTTTTACAATGCATGCAGCGGTTCTGGAGAAGATTTTAAAAGAGGGGTACCCCACACCACCTACTGGACCCCGCCCTGGATCCATCCCTGAAGGGATCAAGCCAAAATTAACAAGCTTGGTAGAGGATCTAAAATACTTCATACAATACAAAGTTTCATCAATGTCCTGTAAGCGATTTAAGAGAAGATGAAAATGCGAAAAGTTAATGGACGGACAAATGCCGGACGATCCGGTATGACAATATCTCAATTTGAGCCTTTGGCTTTTTATGAAATGAACAAACTTGAATCATACATCCTTCTAGATCACTCAGATACCATTAGTTTTTCAATACATGCAGCGGTTCTGGAGAAGAAGATTTTTAAAGAGGGGTACCCTCTGGGACCAATTTGACCTCGCCCTGGATCCACCCCGGTAGGGATCCAATTGAAATGAACAAACTTGGTAGGGGACCTTTAGTACTTCATGCATACCAAGTTTAATAAAAATTCTCTGAGCGGTTTCAGAGGATAAGATGAAAATGTGAAAAGTTAACGGACGGACGCCGGACAATCCGATAAAACAATAGCTCCCTTTGAGCCTTTGGCTCAAGCTAAAAAGACAATATTTTGTCCGGTTCCTATCTTCTAATTGAAAAAAAAAATTGACAACAGATGTTGTTATAGAAATTTTGAAACCCCCCCCCCCCCTCTTTTTATAATCTTTGCAATAAAAGAATTATTATAAATTCAAATTGTACATGTTGTAAATCAAAAATGCTATCACACAAACATTTATTAATTTAATTTTACCTAGAATATACAGGGGCGGATCCAGAACCCCAATTGCTGGGGGGGCACATACAATTTTTATGGAAATCACTTGCGAGGCCCGAAGTGCCGAGTGGGGGGCGGATCAGGAGAAGTTTTGAAAGGGCAGATAGGTCAGCCTATGGGAGGGAGGGGTATCCAGCCATACATTCTCGTAAAACTAGGAAAAATCAGCATTTTATGCAAATTCCAGGCAGAACTTGACCCCCCAAACCACTCTAGATCCGTGCTTGTTTGTTAATATTTGTATAAATGTAAAGAAAATAAGTAATTACAGGGGTTTTTTTCTAGCCCCTGATGTCAGGGGCCTGGGCCGATGAAATTGGGAAATTTGCAACATTTTAACCTAAATGGGAAATAAATTTCAAACAACAAAAAATATATTCATGCAAATTATCCTTTATCATATCAATTGTCTATATTCTTAATCCCTCCTAGAGCATGTTTGTTCTACTTTCGTTTCCCTTTCAGTTGATGATACGTAAATTGGAAATGAATTTCTCGTTTTGGAGAAAAGAGTGAATTGGGAATTTTAAGGTCTAAAATTGGAGAAAAGTACCCCTTTTTACCGAATTTCGGCCCCATACGGACCCTAAAAAAATCCCTTGTAAATGAAAAATTTCCTTGACAAACTAGAGATCACGGGTGCCCCATTCCCTGCATCGTCCAGACTGAAAGGTTTAATTATTTCTTGGCAGTTCTATCATGATTATGTTTTTGATTTACCTAGGGACTTAACCAAAAATGTAATCATGATAACTTCGATTCTAAAAATGAAGAAAAACATGCATTTTTATCTTTTCAAAATTCTTTTAGGCAGCCGGTTTAAATCTGGCCAAAACAATTTCAATTGTTCATTTTAAAAAGATTGATCACGACCTCAAATTTAGAGTTTAAAAAATGTAAGTTTATAGGAGGTTGTATCGAAGATTTGGTCAAGAAATATGTGTGTTAAATATGCCTTGCATAGGATATAAAGTTCCCAATTCATCCCTCAGATAAAGAAAATTCGATATGAACATGATTCAATGTAGGTTGTCTCAGAAACGTGTGTACGTCCACGTACAGACAATGGATATGACTATCTATCCCCGATAAATTTTTGGAAAATTTACTCAAATCGGTGGTTTCTTGGGTGTTTTGGGGCTATTTCTGACAAGTTTCATAGATTTATTACTGAAACAGTAGTTTAGAGCTTCAAAAAGCATGTCCATAAGTGCCCCTTCTTTGGGCACTGCCGGATGGGGGGGCACGTGCGCCCGTGCCCCCCCCCCCCCCCCCCCCCCCCCCCCCCCCCGGCTGAATCCGCCACTGATATAGCTTTTAATATATCAATATGAACCCAAGGGGAATAAATATGGAGATAATGCCAAACTTCATAAAAAATGCCAAAGTAAAAAAAATGGCCAAATTGGCATTAAAATTATTCAGAAAAGCTAAAAATTGCATTCAAAGCTTAAAAAGTGGAGGAAAAATGAACCAGAAGTCTCTGACGAGACTGAAGCTCTACTGTTTGTTTTTTGTTAACTTCACCAATATGTATATGAGTAGAGATAAAAATCTTACTTTTCAAAGTAATCAATCAAAACCATGTCAATAAAAAACCTAAAACCTTAAAATCATATGGATGTACATGTTGTAAATAACCTTGTGAATAATACATGTATGTGTCATTGCGGTTGAAGGTTAAATAAGATTATTGTCTTGTTGCCAGATTCCATAGTAGCAACTGTAAATATAACAGTACATACAATACACATATGCATTTTTTTTCAGTGATTTGGTAATCACATTGTATTACCATAATATGCATTTTTTCAAATCCAACGCTGTTAAAACCAATGTCTTTGCAACACGAAAGAGTTTTAAATAAAAATTTTCATCTTTTTCTCTGTTTATACTGACGTTGCGGCCTATTACAGTAGATCCAATTTCAACTACCAAAGGTATTAATCTGTTTGAATGTTGGATGACAACAACTTAATTCTGCTCGAGCAACGGGCTGTCGGTACTGGTAGTGATATAGCTGACATGAATTATCTCCACTTTTATCCCAGTTGCATTGTATTTAAAATCATAACAGGCTAATTTACCCAGTCAGCCGGTTGCTGAATTAATGAGTTCATGTATGCATATAGAAACTATTATGATTACAAAAAAACAACTTATTTCTCTACAATGAACACATGAAGAACAATCAGAAACTTGTTTGTACCTCCAGAAACAGATCTAAAGATACGAATGTTCCTATCCTATCTGGAGCCATATGACTGCCCTTGAGAAATCAGCCCTCTTTTGACACAATTTAATGCTCCCCTTTTCTTCTCTGCTCTTAAAAAACTACATGCTGCTTTCTTAGATTAAAAATTATTATGTATTACACACAATATTGTATGTTCATGTACATAATTTAATTACCACACTGCTGCATTGAACTTAAAACTTAGAGCTGTCATTAGTCTGACTAAGAGTTAGATAAAAAAAAATAGGTCGAGGTAATTTCTGAAAAATTAGGAAAAATTAAACTTGTGGCACTTTTAAAATCATAATGAACAGCATAAATATAACTTAAATGAAGTATTTGAAGAGAAATGCCTTCTGATTTGTTTACCTGGGAGGAAAAATTGAGCTGAATTGAGGGAGCAGTGGCTGCATTTGTTTTTCTTCTTTATACTACACAAGACAATTCGACCTTGAAACTAATTCATACCAAAATCATTTCTTGAAAAACTTTGTCACACCTATCATAAAGCAGTAATCTCATGTAAAAAAACTTGAAATATGAGTAAAATTGAAAGAAAAGCATGGAGTCTTACTGTCTTTGCATTTCTAAATACAGATGAAAGTATTTTAGCCCATATAGCTTGGTAAAGGCTAGTATCAGTGCATGAATTATAACAGAAAAAAAATAAAGAAAAAAAAATTAAGTGAAAATAAATACAGGCATCCAATTGTGATACTTTTAAGACAGGAGAACTTCATAAAATGGAATTACCAAACAAGCCATGATTTTAACTTTCAATCTATAGAATTTTCTGGAAAATGTACAGATCTTCGAACTGCCTGACAAAAAGACCACACCCTTTTTCTGAGGCCCTTGAGGTCAAGGGCTCAAACAAATTATAAGGTGCACATCTAGACTATAGACAAACCATAATGTAGAAAACAATTGCATTTCTATCATTAACAGTTTCAGGAGTTGCGTACAAAAGACCACTTTAAGGAGAAAATGACCACACCCTTTTTCTAAGACCTTTGGGGTCATGGACTCAACCAAAACAGAATTATGACAACTAGGCCACAGACCAATCATAATGCAAAAAGAATTTCATTTCTATCATTTATAGTTTCAGAGGAGTCGTGTCCACAAGAATTGTTTACGGACGCCGGACAGACGGACAGACGGACAGACGGACGGACAGACAGACGGACGACGGACGAAGGGCGATCGCATAAGCTCGACTGGTCTTTGACCAGTAGAGCTAAAAATAAAGAAAAAAAAAATTTATGCCCCAGTTGGGATTTGAACTCGCTACCTTGGGACTCATTGACACACTGAAAACATACCTATTTAAAGTAATAAAAAATCATTAAAAATCTAATAAAAAATCATTAAAAATCTAAAAGTCAAGATATTGAAAAAAATTCATCACTGTTACATTCCTTATAATAATTCTGATAAATGTTAGAACAATCATTCATTGGAAGAACCATAAAATGCCAAAAATGACCATCCCCCCTTCCTTTTTTACAGTGTTAAATCAAAGGTCTGAAGGCCCTGAAAGATATTCCACTTAGAATTTGCTGTAACATCTTATTTCACTGTAAGTGTTGATGTTGTAATATTTGGATACACTATATATGCACATGTAAAGTGTTCATACCTATGAAAAAAATCTGGGACAATGAAAGAATTCTGGGACAAAAACTGAAAAATTCTTAGACACATTCAGAGACATGTGTCTGACTTATTAATAAAATTTTGTCATGTACCTAATCTAGTCTCATAATCCCCGTGTCTCGTAACGTATAAGCATTAAATTTTGCATGCAATAAAGACTCGTCGTTTTTTCCGGGTAGGTCCATTGAGTTGGTTTAGATTCGTTACATCTCCCGAAGAGCTCAATTTCATTGCAAGTCGAAAGATGTAGGATTTATAGCTTACGTTTCTCAGCTGTTGTCGGCGCTCATCCTGAACGTCATTATGATCTCAATAGATTCGGAAATATAACAATTAATTCTTTTAAAGTAGTGTTTGCATAATTACCATTTCACGTATATAGTATACAAACTTTTTTTATCAGAAGTATATGCCCATGCGAACAGATCGGCCTTTTAATTTCTCAGTGGCACGTGCCCGAGCTGTCAACAGGTACAATTGTTTTACAGTTTCGTTAAAAAATATTTACAATGCGTGAATAAAGTCTAGACATTCATTTTTATTTTACCATGGACTAGTTCGAACCAGTCAGAGTCTGAGAACGTAAATCACGTCACGTGCACACAGTCTAAATTTCAATAGACCGTCAGCAATTCCGCCATTGCCGTATAAATGAATTCGCATGTAAAAGGAGTCATGAAACGCCAATTTCCTGCAACAACAAAAAAACCTTCTTTTGGCTTGATCAACCCGACAAATCTCTGTAGACCCTAATGTATACCCGCTGATTAGCCGTTATCGTAAAATTATGCGTAACGTCGCGAGTTCAATACTGGACCCAGGTTTGATTACTGAAATATTTAAGTGTTTTAAAGAATTTTTTTCCTTTAGATTGATAAACAGATACATTATCTTCAGCGATCGACTGTTACCCGGGACATGAGGCGCGGCGGGTATTTTTATCAGAAAAAAAGTCTCGTCAGCGGAAAATTATAGCGTGCAGTGGTATCTGAGAAACAACCAATCGGCCTAATATTATCATGTTACGATGTTTAGCCGACAGTTACATGACTCTCTTTGAACACCGAAAAAAAATGGCTTTGCCCTTTATGCGATTTGATGTGTAAGTGTGGATCCAGAAGGGGGAGGGGGTCCAGACCACCCCCGGATTCATTTTTTTTATGAATGTTCTTATTTCATTTTTGCTCTTAAAAAAACTCAGACTTTAAGACCAACCCTGAAAAAAATCCTGGATCCGCCCGTGAACTTTATATGCCTTATTATTATTATTTTACATGATTCATCTTTGTCTTGATACGCGTCCTTGATAAATCGACTTTTTTTTGCAGACCTGTTTAGAACCGTTTGAAATACCAGAACAAGGCGCTAGCATTTTTTTTGGCATTATATCGGATGTCTTTGATTGTTTATCTGAAAATCTAATCGTAAATGACTATTATTTTTTCCAATCACATGACTTCATAAGCAATGTACTATACAAGAAGCCATATTTATAGTTTTAAGAGCTACGAAAAGGAGTTGTATATTTTTATTGAAATGTTGAATCTTTACTAGAGACTATATTTGGTTAATGTGTTTGTTTGAAAGAAAGAACACTTGTAAAATAATTTGAAAAAAGAAACTAATTAATGAACACATATCATTTCATAAAATAACCACTAAATTACTGGCAAATGTCGTTATATTCAAGAGAGTCAACTGATCGAACTTTTGTTATTCGTCTCCTCGCTCTCGCCGATCTTTTCTCAGAATCAATTTAAAAACTGAAATTTCTCTCTGATCTATTTTCTACCTTGTAAACAATAACGTATTGATAAACGTATAATTTTCCTGAATTGAAAAAAAATAAACATATCTCTTACAAAATAGCGATGATACTCATCAAATTCAAATAGCTATGAAATATCCATACTTCTGAAGTCCGTGAGATAATGATTGACAGCTGACCCGAATCGGTAAAAGGCGGGGCTTAGAGTTGTTGAGTCAGACGTTCTTTTAGTATCTGATGAGAACATAGCAGTACTGTGTCGGCATTACATTATAATACGCATTGAAAAATTCAGAATTGTTGCGTATCAATAAATATTTACATGTACCTTGCAAGCTAATCCCAGAACGTGCGAACATGGACGGAGCATGTTCCCTCGATAGAGCGCAGATGTAAAGTAGTCCTAAGTCGATAACAATTCAAAAAAGATCAAATTTCATCTTAAAAATCTCAACTAATCTTATATTAATTCTATCATTCTATCAAAACAATCGATTCTGATATAAATTTTCCACACGCAAGTTTTGATTTCGAGAAACTGCTGACACAATCTGGAACTATTTCTCGCTGCGCACCGGAAGAGACGGTACCTCGAAACGACATGAGAATCGCGAATACAGTAAGATACTCCTTCAAAAGGAGTATCTTAAATCAAAGCACTAAAGGTACTGAGTGCGAATAGCCAGAATAATATCACTTATTATGTATGACAAAATATTGTGTTTTCAAAGTTATATTTGTTCCTGAACACCTTCGTAGGCCAGTTTATGGACTTATAAAGACAGAAGTAAAATGCAAATTCATAATGTTGTCGCAATGAATTGAAAGATGATGTCTGACAGTGAACATGAAAATTAAATAACAACACATCAAATCTACCCCTCCCCCCCCTAAAAAATACAACTATCCAATATGACTATCGATTGATGATAGCATATACAAGGAAAGAAGACGAATCTTATTTTCTAATTTGATCCCCACTCTCTCTTTAATCTTTCATGTTCAATGTTAGATGTGTGCTAAGAATTTGAAGGAAAATTCGCTTCTTTTTTAGTATATAAAAACATGATACATCCTAAACGGGAATGTTTTGATCTTTTATTTTTCATAATTGTTAATATCATATTTCATGATGGAAGTTCCTACTTCTTCCGTCGTATACAGATTTTATTTTGTGAAGCGGGGCAAAATAAGCCTACTTGAAGATAGTTTTACGTTTCAATGATTCAACTTAATATCTTTATCGATAGCACCGTTTCATTTATATATTGTCCACTAAAACAGATAATGACCTGGTAATGGAAAGGGGTTTCCAACACACAGCCTGTGTTCATCTCAGTACATACAGACGCAATTTTTCATTAGGTCATGCATGTACATAACACGACAGCTCGATTCATATAGATATAATTCATTGATTCAGACAGTGATCAGACTTTAAACCAATCATGACGCTGACGCAGTCCCAAGGTACATGTAAACAGAGTAACATCGTTTATACATACTCAGTAGACGGGGCTCCCATGAGTGAAGAAATCAGGCAATCGCTATGTGCTATTCGCACAAAAATCATTGAAAATTCAAATATAAACTTTTCAGCAAAATTCTTTCACTAAAGCATTCCTCTGCTTAAAAATGGCTAAATTAAACTAAACTGGAGCAGAATTTTTCAGTAAGAAAGAAAATATTAAGAGAAATATCAATTTTTGCATTAAAAATACAATGTTGAAAAAGACGTCAAAAACGCGTCAAAAATTAGTTATCGGATTTTAGCGAAATGAACAAACTTGAATCATACATCCTTCTAGATCACATAGATACAATTAGTTTTTCAATCCATTCAGTGGAACTGGAGAAGAAGATTTTTGAAGAGGGGTACCCTCCGGGGCCTATTTGACCCCGCCCTGGATCCACCCCTGAAGGGATCGAGCCGAAATGAAGAAACTTGGTAGAGGACCTTTAGTACTTCATGCATACCAAGTTTCATCAAAATCCTCCAAGCGGTTTCAGAGAAGATGAAAATGTGAAAAGTTAACGGACGGACGACGGACAATCCGGTATGACAATAGCTCGTTTTGAGCCTTTGGCTCAGGTGAGCTAAAAAGTACGCCAATATTGAAAAAGTCGGCCAATATTGAAACCTTGTGATAAATGTGAAGTTCAAGTGATAAAAGGAAGATGGCATTGTTGAAGGAAAAGAAAATAGATGAGAAAAGCATTGTGGCGTTGTTGATAAAGGAATACACTCATTTATAAATGTTTTCCTTGTTATCATACTGGTCGAGTTAATTAATAATACGCTCATTAATTAGTGTTTTCCATATTGGTCTAGTTATTGCGCCTCGGTCTGTCGTATTGGCCTTCGGCTTCGCCTCAGGCCAATATGACAGACCTCGGCGCAATAACAAGGCCAATATGGAAAACACTAATTAATAACCCTATATGATAAAGTTGTAAATTTTACCTGTTGTAGACCAGGATGCATCAGCTGTGAATGGGCCTGGTGAGGCATCATGGGTACAAACGGGGTTCCATAGGGGGTAGCAGGGGCTCCTAAAGGGCCAGCTTGTGTACCGGTGGCTAGGGGCAAGTTAAAGGGAGGTGGTGTCCCTGCATGAAAGGCTTGCTTGTCAAAGCCCTGAAATAGAGAACACTTTGGTAATGACCGAGTTCTATAGAACACTCACAGAACTTATAACTTCATCACTGCAGATACGATCAGAAATACCACTAAAGACTTCATAGACATAAGTCTCTCTTTGTATTATAAGTTCATCATATACATATCTGCCAAAATACAACATATACGACAACTAAAAATTGCCTCCTGAAATACAATATCCGGAAATAAAGCTATATAAGAAATACATGTCATGCACTGGAATAATCTTTCAAGGCATTTGTCTTTTAAACATGAAAATTTTTCTACAAAAGTAGCATGTCTCTGAACATTAGAACACAATGTATAAGTATTCTCTGAACACTAAAACAACACAAATATGTGCAAACTTCCATCTTATATGAAGAACGTTTGTTTCTGTATGAGAGAATATCTGGTATCTCGTCATGAAACTTACATTTCATACAACTAGTGTCAGGTGGAGACTATTGAATCTTTGCGGAATACAGAGTTTTTTCCCCTTACAGACAGTACCTGACATAAAACCATTGTGTCACCATAAAATGGAATGTTAACATCAATTTTATACTGTAATTTCCAAGACTTTTCAGAACTGTTTCCATAGAATTTGATGATGTCATAGTCAGTCTATGTCAGATACCGTCTCAAATGGGAAGTAATTCTTGTTTTCGAAAATAGCGAATATAAGGGACAGGACAATTATCTGTCAGTTACTTTCTAACTGCACTAGGGGTAAATCACTAATTGTCAATTCTGAAGTACCCATCTCTCAGACAGATTTGATTTCTAACAATGCTTCTCTCTTTTCAAAATATCTTAAGTGTAAGCAAAGAAACATATGTGTACCTATAAATTTGAGTTCATTACCTTGTCAAAGTGAAAAAAGAATTTATTTAGTCTACAAATAACAAAGTAACATTATTACTTCTTCTCACAATATGGATTTTTTTCTTTTCCTCTTGACTAATGTACAACATTAACAACAGAGAATCAACGACGTAAGCTAAAACAAAGAACAATTCAGGTTAGTGACAATTGAAGGAGCCAGAGTATATACCTTCAGAATATATATACCTGAAGTATGTGTAGGTAGTATCAGATATGTTAAGGCAATCATAGAGTGTGTGCTAAGACTCTCAATGTCTGCCACAATATCATCATGTTACACTACATATTCTATGAACAAGTTGACATAAAGCATAGCATCCCCTAGAATGGCAACAATTTTTTTTTCATTATTTCATAATCAGTCAAGCGAGAAATGTGGGTCAGATGCAGCCTCCATACCATGTACTGTAGTAAGCATTCTCAGATGCATCATCCATGCAAGTTTAGTTGATGTAGGACTTATAGTAATGCGGGAATGGACCAGTCCCATTTTACCTAACCTGTTCACTCAAGTGTGAAATGTGGGTCAGATGCAGCCTCACAATATGAATTGTTGTCTTTTCCTCATGACTAATGTACAACATTAACAACAGAGAATCAACAACGTAAGCAGAAACAAGGAACAATTCAGGTTAGTGACAATTGAAGGAGCCAGAGTATATACCTTCAGAATATATATACCTGAAGTATGTGTAGGTAGTATCAGATATGTTAAGGCAATCATAGAGTGTGTGCTACGACTCTCAATGTCTGCCACAATATCATCATGTTGCACTACACATTCTATGAACAAGTTGACATAAAGCATAGTATCCCCTCAAATGGCAACAATTTTTTTTTCATTATTTTATATCCAGTCAGCTTGTTATCAAAAGTAATTCCTATATTACCATTTTGAGACCTTGATCTTTGACCTTGAAAATCAGTAGGAGTCTCTAAACATGGGCAACTGGCATGCAAAATGATAAACTGGACTTCTAGACTGTTAACAAGATAATCTTTTTCTGTCAATCGTCACCTTGACCACTGAGTTGATCCCTGACTTCGAAAATCTATAGGTTTCCTCCCACAATGGTAAGTAAACTGTAACATCTAGAACATTAATAGATTTTTTCATTATTGCCAATTGTGACCTGTAACATGTGACCTTGAAAATCATTAGGTGAAGTCTTTCACCATGGGCAACTGACAAACATGGAAAGATTGATGAAACACCCAAAGTAAAATATTTGTCAACCAGCTTGCTCCGACACCCTCCCACCAACCAATTGTAGTGTAAATACGTGACTCTTTATGATCCATTTGCAGCAAAGGGGATAACACAATGATAGACTGTCCTGTCTCATTGGCATGAATGCCGACCACAGTATCATCATATTCAATACACATTGTGGAAACCTGAATGATTTGACCTGTATCAATATAGCTTTAAGTGGAATAAAAGTCAAACTTTTCACAATAATTTTTCACGCATGAAAGACAAGAGAGAAGCCTAGCAAGAAAACTTACATTTCATATTATACCACAAAAAAAACTCAAATTCATAGTGCTGTTTTGAATAATTACTATATAAAAATTGTATTAAGGCAAGTGGATGACAATGATCAATGGAATCATTTACGAGTCAGTAGCCCCATGACATCCAAAGGAATCATGAACTTTTAGAAGCTTTACACAAGTACTCAATTAGACACACAGTACATACTAAATCACAACTTCATGCAAACTAAATTCAAAGCAAATTCAGTATAAATTATGGTATCTTCCTGTTTTACTTAGCAAATACACCGATAATTTGATATAAATTGTACTGAACTTCTTTTAAGATAACAGAGACAACTTTATACTATTACAATGAACTATTATTTTAGAATTGAATAACATCAATATGAGAACATGTATTAAGCACAAGATTTTTCTTTCTAATCTCTTTTTTTTTTTTTCAAAATCTGGATATTTTCTATAAATCTGATAAAATGTAACAACAGGTGGAAGGCCAACTCTTACATCCACTGGAATTGGTGAAAAAAAATGCATACTGTATAAGTAGAATCATTCGCTGGTACTTATTTTCGCGATTTGTTAAATGTAAACCCTTTCAATTGTACAATGATTCGCGGACCCGCTCCTGCTGCTATTGAATTATGCATTTGATATTACTATTCACTGAGACAAACTTTCGCGGTATGAGGCTGACCGCGAAATTAGCGAAGGTTAATACACAGCGAATGATTCTACGTATACAGTATTTTGCTTATCACTGCCCCCATCCCCCCCCATGCCTTTCTATATAGAACATCCCTCCCCTATCAAGAGTTTTTTCTTGATCAACAGAAGCAAAAAAATTTAGCACCATGCCTCTTGCTAAGTAGGCTTGATTTAAGACCTGAACCTTATCATAAATTACCTCACCTAACAGATTAATGTATGTGAGACATATAATATGAAGTACTCAAATTAAATGAAAGTAATTGCTCAGACAAACGGATCTCAGCAAAGTGATCCCTGTATTTGATGTGCCGCTCTGCTATACATGTGGCGCAATATCACGAATATTGGAGGATAAATAATACTGAAAAGAAAGACGGCATAATTACATGTATACTGTGCAAACGTGTGACATTTACGGAGCTCCGTTTAAGCTTGAGAAAAGCAACAGAATATAGTGACTGACATGCCGTAGAGTATACAATAACATAAAAGGGGGGTAACTCAGGATGGATTAAGCTGCATCAAGTGACGGCTCAACAAATAACCATCTCTCACCAAAATGTTTGATCAGCATTAACACCTATTAAATCACCTCATAAAAGCACAGCAATGGCCGTAACAAGAAATATTGTTTAGCAAGGAAAATTATTCACTATCACTTAAGTTTTGTTACTTTAAACGTTATTTCACATACATGTACTTTATAAGATTATATACATGTATAATAGTTTCAGTTTTAATATATGGAATGAGATGGATACATATAATGGTTTGAGGTATGTCCCAAATGGACCCAATATTTTTAAAATAAATTATAGGAGCAGATTTGAGTGGAGAAAATCACCTTACTAGTAATTCTAGACTTGCAATAATCAGAATGATGAATGAAATACATGGATTTTATGTCATAGCTTTCAAATATGGTAGCTTACGTGGATTTTATTTCATAGCTTTATGAATATGGTAGCTCACTTTATGCCTAACTGAATAGAATGTTGCTCATCAAATTGCAAACTGTTTATAAAATAGGGGCATTTCAGTAAAGTAGATTTACCTTTATTCGTACCTAAAACGAAAAATGACTTGCTAAAGTCAGATAGTATCTAATCATAATTTCTCAGATCTTATGCATGTATATCAATTATATTCATTTTTGCATTCTGCACAAATTATAAATGAACAACAACTCTTCCTAGAGCATAAATGTTCTGACTCTGTAAACAGTCAAACACAATTCAGAATATGGAATTGTAGTATTAAATTTTTCAAAAGATCAGACATTAGAAGGGGAAATCTCTTATTTCTTTAACAAACTGTGAAATGATGGCTAAAGTATCATTTTTGCATTTTTCCTTCCACTTTCAAGGTTTTCAAAGAGTAATTTACAATAAGACCTTTCAAGATTACATACTCATAGGGCAAAAAGAAGAAGACTCCACAAACTCAAAGCCATATACAGTATACAATAATTAATACTATTTTTTGGTATAATTTCCAGAATTCATCAAAAGCCACATATATGTTAAGTCGTTACATAAAATACATTCAACCAAAGTCAGATTTTTGTTATGTACAGCATGCCATGGGACAGAGAAAGCGATCAAACATTTTAATGGGATTAGATCCAAGATAACATACATCATGGTTGGTCCGCGGTCCTCGAGCGTACGTTTTATTCAGACGTTCACTTGCGTTTACCATCTGAAATGCAATTTATACCTTGAAACACCTGACAGACTACCTCTGTTAATAGACTAATCAATACAGCTATTTATCTGGGGTACTACATCGTTAAAATCGTAAGATACATACAATCTATCAAAAGCGTAAAATTTCGGAGAAATAACAACCTTTAAACATAGGTAATCACAGATTACAAAGCTCACCTCGTGACAGCAAAATTCAATTCAAACATATTTCTTAGTACATGTATATTGGCTTTTAAAGGCAAAACCACTCAAGCAGAAAAAGTAGGTCAAGGTCATTTTATGAAAGTTTGATCAAAGATACATCCAATATGCAAGTTTCGTACATGTAGCAGTTATACTTTGCTCAATATTGGCTTTATAGAGCAAAATCACTCAAGCGGAAAAAGTAGGTCAAGATCATTTTATGAAAGATTGATCCAATATGCAAGTTTGGTACATGTATCACTTATACTTTGCTCAATATTGGCTTTTAAAGGCAAAATCACTCAAGCGGAAAAAGTAGGTCGAGGTCATTTTATGAAAGATTGATCAAAGATACATCCAATATGCAAGTTTGGTACATGTATCACTTATACTTTGCTCAATATTGGCTTTTAAAGGCAAAATCACTCAAGCAGAAAAAGTAGGTCGAGGTCATTTTATGAAAGTTTGATCAAAGATACATCTAATATGCAAGTTTGGAACATCTAGCACTTATACTTTGCTCAATATTGGCTTTTAAAGACAAAATCACTCAAGCGGAAAAAGTAGGTCAAGGTCATTTTATGAAAGTTTGATCAAAGATACATCCAATATGCAAGTTTGGTACATGTAGCACTTATACTTTGCTAAATATTGGCTTTTAAAAGCGAAATCACTCAAGTGGAAAAAGTAGGTCAGATGCTGCATCCGATGCATGGGTCCATCTCAGCATCCAAAGATGAATCACTTGTGCAAGTTTGGTTACTGTAGCATTAGTACTTTGTTAGATACTGAGCTACCCCAAACTTCTTAACCAAGTCACTCATGCAGAAAATGTAGGTCAGATGCTGCATACGATGCATGGGTTCACCTCAGCATCCAAAGATGAATCACTTGTGCCAGTTTGGTTACTGTAGCATTAGTACTTTGTCAGATACTGAGCTACCCCAAACTTCTTAACCAAGTCCCTCAAGCGGAAAATGTAGGTCAGATGCTGCATCCGATGCATGGGTTCACCTCAGCATCCAAAGATGAATCACTTGTGCAAGTTTGGTTACTGTAGCATTGGTACTTTGTCAGATACTGAGCTACCCCAAACTTCTTAACCAAGTCACTCAAGCGGAAAATGTAGGTCAGATGCTGCATCCGATGCATGGGTTCACCTCAGCATCCAAAGATGAATCACTTGTGCCAGTTTGGTTACGGTAGCATTAGTACTTTGTCAGATACTGAGCTACCCCAAACTTCTTAACCGGACGCGGACGCGGACACGGACGCGGACGCGGACGCGTGGGGTTATAGCATAAGCTCACTCAACTTCGTCGAGGTGAGCTAAAAATTTACTGATGGAAAATTCAAGAAAAAATTCTCAAAAAACTTATCATGTAATGGGCCTACATAAAACAGGCTCTAATGAAAATTTATCTGCAGTATCTTCATGACAATATGGGCCTCCATAAAATTTATGTATGAATATTCTAAACGAAGATCATCCTTTTCTCCAAGTGTCATGAACATCTATTTTTCTTAATAATGTAATGACACTGCAGTTATTCTAAATCAATAGCAGGATTTTTTTTTCTTGAATATGACATCAATCTCTAATAATCTATAGTATTTTATATAATATCCTAATGGACCTTTTTCTTCTAGATCTTGTAATTATTTCAGTTGAAATTTAATTGGTTTCCAGTGTAATCACCTATGATGGCTCACTCTACATGCTTAGCCATAGCAAACACTTTGCAATCCTTTAAAGACATGCAAGGTTTGATATAATGGCAAAAACACCATGGACTTAAAAACTGCTCAGAGTCTTACCTGTGTGTGTGATTTGCCGTACGCTGAGCCGCTCAACTCTCCTGTCCCTGGTAACCCGGATACACTGCCAGCTAAAAATAACCAACATTTACATTTAAGTAAGTGATTAAATATATACTTTTTACCACTGCTGTCAAATTTTGTTGTGACAAACTCATTTACAGTTGGGTTTTTTTTTGCATTTTTCATTTCTACCCCTGCCCTAGCCTTTGTTAAAGGTGCAATTTAAAAGATAGAAGACATGACAAACATAGAAAAAGATATGATGACTTGAAAGAGACTCCTGTAAAATTATGTAAACTTTTCAAAATCCTAAACATGAATCACAAGCAGCATCATACCCATAAAAGGAGTTGAACTTAAATATCTATGTGTACATGTTTTTCAGTAAAACGTGTGTTGCCATGACATCTTTGCCTTCTAGACTACAAAATTTTCTTGGAATTGTATATGTTGTCCCTTGGAAGCAGAGTGGTCTCATGAATATTCAGTGGGATGTACGTGTATGTTTAAAACAACACATGGAAATATTAATGAATCATTATCAGTCAATGCTAAAATTTCCATCCCACAGAATATTCATTAGATACTGTCCTAGCAGTTGTTAATACTAACCTGATACAGCAGATACTTTGTTCTGGGACTGGCCGTAACCTGATTTACCAAAATCTGCGTTCTGTGCCGTTAAATCATCGTAACCTATAGAGAATCATGTAAATATCAATCTAACATCACTATGGCCGAGACAACAGGAAGACAGATACAGACTGTATTTATACCATCAGTTTGGTGAAGCAAAGATTCAAGTAAATATTAGCTACCGTATTCATACCAACAGGATTTGATTAGATGTTAGCTTAAAGAATCTGAAAGTTTTTCATATTCCAAATTTGATTAAGAGACTAAATCTGTCTTCTCTACATCGTCCAAATGACAACCTAATGACAATTACATTTGTATGAGTTCTGTAAGCAGAAAATGACATCTTAACTTTACATAATGCATTTTTCTTGAAGACGGATTTGAATTATGTTTAACACTAATATTGTTACGTGTCACTTAAGGGTAAAATGTTATCATACTTGCCATTGTCCCGGCCGGGACAAAAAATGTCCCGCATTTTCGACCGAAAATATCTGTCCCGGCCGGGACACGGGAAATCCCGATTTTTGGACGTTTCATAAAAAAGAAAAAAAAATCGGCGTAATCATGGTAATATTGATTATTCTTTGTCGATTTCAGTCGTTCCGTCTTTTCTTAAACTTTCATTGTTTATTTAAACATTTCCAATTATCTACGCTATATACCCATATACAGTAATCAGCCGATAATCGACCTATATTTTGATAGTAATAGGTTGATTAAAGGTCGGCTGTCCCACAAACGTCGCTAAATACATTCATGCAGCCTTTCTCTTGTTGGTATTTTTTTAGCTCGCAAAAGAATTTGATCAATGAAATAAATAAAGCAATAGCAATGGTTATACAATGTTCGAGTGATACCATTTATGTAAGCCAAGATATGAATTTATTTTTATGAGAAGAAACAACGTGATGACAACATGTGAACAAGATTTTAAAAAAAAAAAAAAAAAAAGAAAAAACGGCAACCATGGAACGCTCTAAAGTAACTATAATATGCGCTCTTTATTATTATCATGTCAAAAAACTCTCAGTTTCAATCAAAGTACGTTTGCTTAGTGCCGTTTTTAATACCCGAGTCGTTAAGTTATCAATTGTGTATTTCATTTAAATCGCCAACGTCAACGCAGGCAACAGCGCAGATGTTCAATACTTATGTTCAGAAAGTTGTGAATATAAAATGTGAACAATGGAGTAAAAGACTTTTAAAATTTCCACAGAGAAAACTTAAATAGGGTAGACAAGTTCACTGAAGCGCCATGCACTTTTAGAAATGCGTCCGACCAGGAGCCATCTACGTATACGGCGCGCGTTAATAAGATTTATTTTTTACTCTGACGTTCTTTCGTACGCAGAGGGCAATGATCTAGTGCAATTTTGGATTGCAATATCTGAAGTTCAACCTCCTAAAAGTGTCCCTCTTTATGTCCCTCATTGGCGTTATATTTGTCCCGCATTTTGATGATTTGTCCCTCTTTTTGTCCCTCTTTGCAATGACAAAACTCAGAAAAATTATGGCAAGTATGTGTTATCAACAATGAAAGTACATGTACATATAAGTTGAATAAGCTACCTTTATTTCCCACATATGTATGAGATCCATATGTTTTCTGAAATTGAGTGTTAGCCGTTGTACCAGCATGTGCAGCGTTAGTCACCGGGGGGACCTGAAGATAGTACAAAAACACGATTTACATTAAAATCAACAGTGAAATAACATTTTGTAAGAGTGCTAACCAAATTTTTGTGTAATATGTCGGCCAAATTAGTATATAACTAGTATTTAAAAAGAGTCTCAATGTTTCTATTTATTTTATTTTCAATAAGAAAATTGGGTTGGGCATAAGTTTTTACAACTAACATCAACTTTTCACAACTTACATGTAGGAAATCATGACTTACATGTAGGAAGTTATGTCTTATGAACAAATATCAAAGTAGAAAATCATTTATCTTCTATTTATTCGTCAAAATTCAAATGGAGTCAATAGTTGTCTAAACATTTAATAAGCGACAAAAGGAAAAATAGTCTATAACACTGATAGTTGGGAAAGAAGGCAAAAATATTGAATCACTTTGGTGTAAATTGTATGTTTATATAGTTTACTTACAGGAAAGACAGCTTGTGGGAACTGGAAACCTGCGGCAGCAGCAGCAGCGTTAGGAAGTACCGAGGGATAATAATAACCGTACGGGAAGATGTTAAAATGTTGTTGCTGTTGGTGGCTTCCTGACGAGGTGTTGGACTGCTGTGTGTTAGTAGATGGTATAGGGGACTGGGCTTCAACTCGCTGCATCTTATTATCAGCACCTGTAATAGAAGAATACATGTACATTTTGTATATATGCAAACACTCATTTGTGTAATACACCTTTCAGGTCAATTTACAAAATCTGAATACATGTACTGGTGGGTATACATGTAAATTGATGTCTGGTTTCTGAGATTTTTCAACAGTATATCCCTTCCAAATCAGTCAAATTTTCACTTTCAAGGAAAAATTTTCCCCATTGCTCAAGACTCCTCACCCTATCTACTCTGCACCTTCAGCACTCAGTATGAACATTTGGTCCTCTTGTGGGATAGTAAGTATTTTTGGGTAAACAGATCCCTAGGTTTGAAGAGCAAAATATTATCAAATAGAACTGTTGCAAGTACTACATGTATATGTTCGCTAATTTCATATTCTGAAGATTAATCAAGATCATGCCCTTTTCCTCATCTTCCTTAATTTAATTACAAGGCTATATTCTATACTTGAACTTACCTGTATAAGAAACATTTCCTATTGTTGTTTGATCTCTACCTTGAACCGAAGTTGGTACACCGAAACCAGTTAGATCATAATTATAACTCTGTGAAAATAATAAAATCGAAGAAATTAACAAAAATATTTATCTATGTCAACTCTTTTCCTTACAATAAAATTTTTTTTACAGCATTTTCTTTCTAGATTCTGAAGTGTTTGTAAAAAAATCGACAAAGAAAAAAAGAAATAGTTTTTCTACAGATTTTATCATTCAAAGTGATTATTGTAGTAAGTGTACAAACCAAGGGAGGTAACCTCTGCTGTAACATCTGAAGCTCATCATATCCATACAGTGGTTGTTGTAAACCAGCCTGAGACAGTAAAATATCACATGAAAATATAGTAGTATGTATGTGTAATAACCAGTCAGTTTTTGTGCATAGCTAACTGTTAAATGAGAAGTTTTCAAGCTAAAATTATCTCCCTTTTCCCCATGACACAGATGCAAATAGTATTATAGATATAAAAGAAGAAAACATAATTTGATAAAGAACAAATTCACATCTTGGTTATTCATCATAAAGCCTTGATAGGTGGTACATACATGTACATGTATACCAGGGCTAAACAGTACCAAACTCTATCAGACTTTTATGCACAAAAAAAGCACAATCTTATTTCATTTTAAAGTTTCAATACGACAGACATGGTCATCATGTAGAGAATGATGATGTTTTAGAAATGCAAGGGCATTTTTGATAGAATTTTGGATGAATTTCACAAAAAATAATATGAATTTTTTTGTTATTGACTGACAAAGTAAAAACTTGGGATGCCATTTTTGTAAGTCACATAAGGCATAAATTTGGAGCTCTCTGTTAAAGTTCCATGGTAACAAACATATTATCTCCACTTTATTTACATAGGAATAGATACTTACAAAGTAAGGTAGAGTTCCTTGATTCATTATGTATTGATGTCCTAACACTGGTACACCGGGAGGCAAGTTGGGAGGAGCTTTACTTGTTATTGATCCTGTAGCTGTAAGGAAATAAGACAAGCTATCTTCATCTGTTCAGAGACAGTGTAATCATACCATGCTAACCTTATTTTTTTTAATTCAATTTAGTTAATAAAGGTATCTGTTGTACATAATTACTTCACAATAATTTTCTATTGGCCTTTATATGCCAATAGAAAATTAGGACTATCATATGCTCTTCATAACTACAAAAGCCTTGTCTCATATTCATTTACAACTGCTTTCAGCCTCAGTAAGTAGCACAAAATTTGTATCTTATCAAATCCATAAAGTCACAAATACATGTTGATTTATTAGCAATTTTTAATATAAAACATATACATACGTGAAGTAAAGTTAGTGTTGCTGACCCTGGTAGAGCTGACGGTACTTGTCGTTATCACAGTAGACGTAACGGCCGATGGCGTACTTTTACCCGATGATAATGTAGAGGAACCTGTGGTAGTTGGTAAAGAACTGCTGGTCGTTGATGGGGAATTCTCAAACTGATAAAAGAACATTCTTACTTTGTACTTTGTAGATAAAACTCATGTACATGTATATACTCACAAGTCTTGACATATTGGAAAAGTTCAATCAAAGGACAAATCTGACTAAATTAGAAAATATAAGATCATTGACATTTCACATGACAGGCGGCTAAAAGTCATATTTTCTTCTTTTTTTCGTATCTTGCATCACAATGCTTTTGTAAGGGAGTGATACAGGAGTTACAGGCAAATAAGAAACCTTAAACAACCTTTTCAAGGAATCCTTAAGTATAAAAGCAAATTTGAATCAGATAAGTGAAGAATTTGATGCATACGACCTACAATGATACCAAATAATTCTTTCCCTCCATTACAAAGATTTTCACCCTCCATTTTTTTTAATTCCAACACACTCCTGATTTTCTCCAAATATGAGACTGTTCAAGACCATGACGTATCAATTATGTATGTGGCTAGTCACATGCTCGACCTTAAATATACAATCTTAACCTGTTGTCAATCTGGTGTTCTGGGATTTCATTGGGAGGCAAAAAAATCACTTGATCTTGTATTTACACGTAATAACATCATACTGTACCAGTATATAGTAGTGAAGAGAAATTGGACAAATTATACTATCCATTATCGGGACACTACTGGAAACTAATTATTGATTGATTATCGGAACTACTATATCAAATTTCTAAACATTATGTTCAAAACCCGTGAAATACCATTGAGGTTCCATCCTTTTTAACATAAACATACACTACAAATGCATAGAAATACGATATTTAAAGAAAACTTATGATTCAATTTGTTTTTCTTGACCATTATTATTTTTGTCAACTTAGCTCATATATTTTGATTGCTTGGCTCATATATTTTGATTGCTTCTCACATAACCAATTTAAATCCAAGCAACAATCTATTTTTTAAAATTTTTATCAATCATTGAAAATCGAAGGGGTTTCAGTTTTCTTACTGAAAACCCTGATGTAGAGTCTGATAACAGTTACCTAGTCATCTAGTGACCTTGTATGTGAGGATATCAGGTCACTAGGCGAATTTATCCATCAATGACCTATTTTGATAGTTTTCATTAAGTGTTTGGAAATCATTGTCTGAATACGCTACTATTATCAACATGAAGGGTCATTGAGGGTCTGGTGTAAAAGGACAGGCATCCCGTATACCGGTAAGATATGTCTTCATGCGACCTTTGTTAGCCAATCTCTATCGGTGATTTCCAGCCTTACTTGTCAGAGATGGGGTTCGTCTAAGTTTTATAGGGGATAATGCACAAGAACATTACAGCCCTGTGTGAAGAAGTCATTACCAGACATAGGTATACTATAGAAGAGGACTATTTTTCTCACTTTCTCAAGGGAACAGGCCTATATTTTTGGAATTTTGTTGCTAAAACTCCTTTCAGCTTGAGGAATTAAATTTCCTCATGTTCAACATTACCTATACAGTTACTTGTTTTACTAGTAAAGAAGGTAAAAATAATCAGGCTATTTTAAAATGAAATGCTACACATGTAAATATTGATTTAACAAAATGTTCTCGTTTTCTAATCTAAATTTACCCAGGGTTCAATATCATCTTTAAACATCAATCCATTAAATTTGTATAATAATCCTTAATGACGACCTCCCCATAGGAATTTTTATATGCAGAAATTACATGTAGTTATTTCTCATGACCTACTTAAACATTACCGATTTTTATGGAAAGAAAAGTAACTGATTTCTGTTATAAAATTTTATAACTGAAATGAGTTATACCCCAGACTGTAAATATGAGAGTTGAAATTCCTTGACAAACAGAGTTGCAATGATTCACCGCGGTGCACCGAGAATCGCGATTCTTAGCTCCGACTCGAATCGCGAGTCGTAGTGGTCAGAAACGATTCGAGTCGAATACTCTAAATAATGCAGAAAAACGTTCTAATTTCAACTTTAAAGTATTCACTAATCGAAGGATTCCCAATAAGAATGACTTTATATGGTGATTTAGAATAAAAGGTGAACCTTTCGAGTGCATTTACCAAGCAATTCGTAAGAAAATACTAGGTCAGAGGAAATTCGAACCGGCGACTTTTACCGCATCAGTGCCTAGGAAGGCGAAGGAAGTGGTGGGGACTATGGCCCCACTAGTTAGGAAAATGTGGGGCCATTTTTTAATTTGAAGGGCCATCGAGGTTTCAGTTGGGGCCATAACCTTATATTTGCCTTCCTTTGTCACAAACCAAAACAAAGTGATACCAACAGTTTACAGAACATTAGATTTTGTCCACTGTCAAAACTTAACCACTCCCATACTTTCAACCACCTTAGATGAAATTTACGTTTACTGGTACTGGCTGAATTACATGTCGATTCCGGGTCCTCGGCCTCGGTCGCCTGGCTCGTTTTGGACGACCCTGTATGCATACCATCTACACCCCGTTTTAGTTTGATCAGAAATTTCGATTTCTGGTGCCGCCGTCGCTCCCTCTATATTCGCTTCGCAAACCTCGTTGCGACCCTCACTAGACCCTTTCAGGGAGTTTGTTTAGCGCTCGCCCAGTCGCATTTGCGACTAAATGTGGCTCTGGGCGACCTTGAAATCCCAAAGTGCTCGCCCAATTGGCGACTGAATAAAATCGTTCATATTGTTTTGTTCTTTTCCTTTTCATTCACTTTGTTTCTCAGACATCGCCGCACACTATAATTTTCCACCAACGAGACGTCAAAGTAAACCTTACCCATTGGTATCGTCTGTTACCAAGAAAATTTTTGTTGCTGGTGCATACAAATGCCCACTGCCTAGGCAATTCGTCGGTCTATTTGTTCACTTGACTCTTCTTATTTATTCTTTTTATTTTGACATTTTATTTGCTTTTTCAATGGTTGGTTCTTTTTTCTTTTTGCAACAAACTGCGGACAAGACCTTAAATAACTTGTACATGTGTTTGCACCTCTTAAATTTGTTTTCTAACCACAGACTGCCATTCAATCAATTATGTAAAGGTTTCCTATAATTTTATATCATACTCTGACCCTTTCCTTGAACATCCAACTTCTTGAAATAGATGGTATAAAATCGTCCGGCAACATTTCGTTCTATTCAGCCTTCTATATTTCATATAAATTTGTGTACGAAAAAACGACCCTGATACATTTGATAATCCTGAAAAATTTTGCACACAATATTTGGCGGGGACAAATTGGGCTCCTGCAATTTAAGCTGGGCTCCTAAAACTTCTGTTGTCAGGGGCCCAGTTGGCGACCAAGGTTTTCAAGTTAGACAAACTCCCTGCCTTTAATACCACAGGACAGCAAAGTACGCTGTCCTTGTGGCAACGTTAACTTCAGCCGCTTCGGTTTCACCGGCGGCATGTTTGTTGTGTCGTGTATGTACACACGTGTACCGCAGCCCAATTGATTTAATACGATCTGTCTGATTCGCTGAATGCGTTCACCTTTTGACCAATCAGATAATCGATAACAAACAAAGTGAAAGAAACAGTCGGAATTCCTCGTGTCTTTCGTAACCACAGTCATGATAAACTCCGGGGAGTTCCAATCGCTAATCGGAATGCGGGGGACGTCTAAAAACTCTACTTGTGTCGGAGCATATTGGATTTTATTGATTTTGCGTTTGCGCCACAGGGCGCAGCGTATACCGTAAGTGTTGCGCCATTTTACGCAGATATGCGCGTATGGCGCAGGGCGCGGGTCCTTCCTAGGCCCTGCCGCATTTCAACGAGTGCTACCCCAAATTGAAATGCCTCTTTTAAAGTATTTTTCCTATGCACTTCTTTGTTCCAACCTGTTTATCATCATGTATCTTTTGTACACAGTATCAAATTTTTATCACCAGAAGGCCTTTCTGTGGAAAGGGGGGGGGGGGGTTGCCTTTTGAATAAGATTTCCTCATGATACATAAACATATATATCATAAAGTGCTTTCACATGATCTGGGTTTTTTTTATGCATTTTTTTAATAGAGATGAGATTTTCAATCAAATTTTCAAATAAAAGGAAAAAAATAAAATAGCCATGGAAAATTAACTCGAACCGAAAAAAAAAAAAAAACGAATCGAGACATATAAATCAAATCGAACCGAATCGAGAAGTTCCTGACTCGTTGCAGCTCTAATCTGCATGTAATTGAGCATTTTTGAGGTGTGCTCATAAAGATACATGATACTTATTGATGAAAATTGAAATTAAGAGAAATATGTCGATATACTCACTTGTGGTGATTGTCTAGTATCCAAGGAATTCTCTTTCACAGACATTTTTGACAGAGTCTCACTAATTTGGGATGCATTAAGAGGTGAAGTCTGTAAATTAGAGGTCAGATTGTTCTGATAGTTTTGTGAGGAGTAAGAAGCCATCTGACCCTGTGAGCTCGGAACTGAGAGTCCTGTCTGGGAGTCTCGCTGATATGCTCCTGACGAGCTCTGAGTGGCGTTCGCTGAATACGACCCTGGGGCCTGGGACTCCCTCTTTGTGTGGTAACCTGACTGTGAGGACTGCTGGTAGGAGCCCTGGGAGGAGCTGCCGGAGTGATATAGTGAGCTCCCCGACCCCTGGTATGAGTTAGACACTGGTGTTTGGTATAAAGAATTCTGGTTGGATTGAGATGAAGTACCGTAACTACTGCCACCAGAGTAAGATCCCTGGTTCTGGTACTGGCTACCAGACTGTCCATAACTTTGATACTGATTCTGACCCGAGTACTGGCTGGAGCCAGACTGATGGTACTGATTGGAGCCAGATTGATTAAACTGGCTCTGACTAGCTTGATATTGGTTGGACCCAGATGGGTATTGATTTTGGTAAGAACTCGGCTGAGATGAAGATGAAAATCCTGATGTATTTTTTAAGCCACTATTACCAGTTAAATTTCCCGCGTTTGAAAGCCCTGAGGTGCTTGACATGCCACCTGAGCTTCCTAAAGGAGCACTATTAGATAGACTGTCTGAATCGTGAGATAATCCTGTACTGTTCGTTAGAGACGATGAGCTCGTTAACACAGATGCACCTGACATGCCCACAGAGTCTCTTGACATGGCACTGCTATTTAATGTCGTACCATCCATAGACAGACTAGCACCACTTAAACTAACGGAATCTCTAGGAATCGACGAGTTTTGTAAAGCGTTAGTATCCCTATTTAATCCTGGAGCCTCTCTAGGCATTCCCATAGAGTTTGATAATCCTGAAGAACTTGAGAGAACGGAGTTAGATTGTTGGTGGTAGGTGGATTGATAAGAGCCTGGTGCAGTCTGGGAATAACTCAAACCACTGTCCTGCTTACTGGTACTGACGGAGCCTGGAAAATAACACAGGAAACACTCTTAACTTACACTTAGGGAAATGGAACTTTCTTAGCACTTTCTTAAAACAGGTTGCTTGCTATATTTGAGAATATAAAATGAAAGAGTTAATGGAAAAAGATACATGTACAATAACATAGCAAAACAATATCTTTGTTAAAGTTATATAAGTCAACTTTCAACTTCAAGATTAAGCCTATGTTGCCCTTGTGTTGAAAGGAAACATGAAAATGTGAGCTGACTTATCCTGCCTGATTTTTTTGTGGGCTTACACTTAAAAAATCTTGAAATGAATACAGGTGTTTCTAAACATACCCTGAGGGAGTGAGCTGTTGGAACTTGGTCTTTGTGTCGGTACCAGAGGACTGGATTTCCTGTCAGGAGGGAATGGTATAGGCTCCGGAGGACTTATCTGTAAACAAAACAGGCACTTAAATACCATGAAACATTAACAACAATTCTGTCAACAGTACATGTGTCCGTCACTTGTTTTTATCATACACATTTGAAGTAAAACACTATATTGTTTACATAAGCAAGCAATACAGAAAGACAATCTTATTTCAAATTCTTACTCGAATAACATGTAACATTGTCAAGACAGGGGTAAAATTGAGTCATGACCCATTGATAAATGTTGTAAAATAAGTCTGTGAAATATTCATATAGGCATTGAAAAGTTACCATCAGGGTAAGATTACATTGACAATGTACATCTAAAGTCATATTGACTCAATATAAATTTTAGAGTTATATTGAATTTTAAGTTTTTTTGTGCGAGAAAGACAAACTTACATTTTTCTGAGCGAGCGAGGCTGTATCTTGTTTTGTTGGTGTTGTGTAGGGGGAATTCTGGAACATGTTTTGTCGAGGCGAGTCTTGGGTAGATATCGACGATGAACCAGTGTTAGGGGGGGTCATACGATTGGACGACATCACAGATTCGCTTTGTTTATTGGCTTGAGACAAATGGTTGTTCATTGATGAGCTGTTACTAAAATTTTCATGATAAAATAAGTATATCATGTAAGTACAACATATAATATACATGTACATGTATATGTGTAATTGTATATCAAATATATAGAATATGAATACAGTACATATAGAAACCTCATAAAATATGGTTTCTTAATAACCTGAACATCAGAACACTTTATCACATAATTCTCAAATCAAAATTCAATTTAACATACATGTAGCAAAGTGAAAAGTCATGCTAATTCTGATACTACATGTAAATGAAGAAAAGAATCACAGAAAACAAATTCAATCATAGTAGAAGCAATAAGTATGCTTAGATATATACCTGCTGGATAAAGTACTGGCTATATTGTCCACTGATGTAGATTCACTCCCTCCAAATGAGAACGGGGACGAGTCAGCACCAAACTCCCAGTTCCCAAACTGTACATCTACATTTGTTCGCTGATGACCTGGCATTTCAACTGCAGAAGCTGGAATCTGTAATAAACAACACCCTACCTATAAAACTTTGTACAAAAATACATGTACGATCTATTTATAGTCAAATCAGAGGTACATGTATAAAATACTAACTCCCTGAGGAGAGGGACTTTTCCATGATCAGTAGGTTAATCCACTGAAATAACATGCAATATCTGATTTTAAAACAATTGTACATGTACTTAAAATAATAATTAGATGTATCACTCTATCCTAATGTAATTAAAACACAAACATTTTATTACAAAGCATACTAATACTTTTGAAAATTGATTTTAAGTTCACTAATCCTGACCTTTGATGGCGGTGGCAGTTTTGATCTTTGTGGTTTGGGTCTTTGCTGCATGGCCTGGGGGGTGGGGTCAGGCGTGGAGCTCTGAGACACAGGCAGTACACTGCTGTTACCAATCTGTTCTAATGCAGTGGTAGTGAGATTCTGACCTTGGGTAAGGGACGATACCAATGCGTCTACAGCTGCCGAGGCTGCAGAACTCTCCGATAACTGACTTACTAAGGTCGGTGATGGAGCTGTAAATAAAATAGTAATTTACTTTAATAATCTTTGTAATTGATACATTTAAACATCCAATCAAACCAATCTTTATAAGAGTAATAACTATGCAGCAAACTTACTCATCTTCTCCAAAAACTTAAATTTACTACTCAAGACACTTGTTCAAAGTAAATGATTGCCTTAATAAACATTAAATTCAAGAATGAAATGGAAAACACACAATTAATCAGATACTACATGTATGTAGTTTTAAATCAAAATATACAATGTATGTCTGCTATTAAATCAATCAGCATGAATCATGAAAGTTTACAATCTGCAGTTCAATGCATGTTCAGTTTTACCTTGTATCTGACTAGCTAATGACGAGGACTGTAGATGATTTGTGATGGCTGTGTTAGTATAACTCTGTCTTCCCGAGTCGTTGTACGACTGACGAGATTCCTGGCTGCTGAATGGCGATCGGGATTCCTGATAGGACTGCCGTGTATCTTGGCTGGAGTAAACACTACGGGAATCCTGACCAGAATATGGCTGCCTGCTATCCTGGCTGTATAATACATGTACATTAGTATACATTGTGTATTATCATCATAAAATAAATATATTCTGTATAACATTGATTGGTATCGTCCTCACTAATATCATTTTCACATCAAGAATATTTCCTGATGATAGTTCTACAGTACTTTCAAAACATTGAATTATTAAATGAATTAAAACTCAAGTGCTGCACAACATATCAGTATTTGAAGTCAAAGTAATGACTTGACCTTTTACATATTGACCTCAAAATGTACATAATTATATGAAAGCTTTTCCTCCTTATGTACAGTAATGTATTATTACTTTTTCAGTTCCAATTTGAAGTGCTGCACAACATATCAGTATTTGAAGTCAAAGTAATGACTTGACCTTTTACATATTGACCTCAAAATGTACATAATTATATGAAAGCTTTTCCTCCTTATGTACAGTAATGTATTATTACTTTTTCAGTTCCAATTTGAATTGACTTTTCTCCAAATGCCTCTACATTCTTCTACACGTACACTTAAATCAAATCACATTATATACATGTACGTAAATTAAGATTATAAACATGTGCATGGATCCTAATTATTAGTAATACATGTGAGTCTACCTGTTAAATGACCTAGAATCCTGACTGGAGAATCCTTGTCCACCGAACGATGTCTGGTCCTGACTGTTATAGGAGGAACGCGGGGACTCCTGGTACGTCGATCGTGAAGATTCTTGATTGGAATAATTTTGTCGGGAATTGGAACCAATCTAAACGGAAATTGTAAATGAGGTTTAACATTGCCACTATCACTCCAGTTTGATACCGTTCATAAAAATTTACATACATGTACATGTAGGTTAGGACAAATACTCAGTGCTTATGATTTGTTGCCCAATCTATGACCAACAAGTTTTGATACTGAAACAATTTCCTTCTGCAGACATGTTAAATCAATCATTATGTCAATCTCTTGTTCACTCTTCTTCGTGGATCTACATGTATTCCCAATACGAAACCGCATAAATCCATAATTCACACAATTTTATCATGATTTTTGTTAATTCCTTGCAATTAAATCATAACTTACCCCTATGGTATTTTTGATGGTCTCGGTAGCCTGTTGATTGTATTGGCTGATGTAGGAATCGGTCTCGTTTTGCTGTTTGTTCAGTAATGCACCAAGGTCTAACCTATAACAATGACATACAATTTAACAAAGGCACTCAATTCCCTCTTTGTTACAAGTTTGTGTCTATTATGTACTTTAATGTACATATGCATTTACTCTTGAAGATGTTGATTTTTGCACTTTGATTTAACTTCCTCTTTGGTAGACAAAAGAGCACTTCATTCTACATCCTCTCTTTTTTTCAAAATTTACATGCATGTACTTGTATTACATCCTCTTATGCATGGTGTCATATTTTTCAAAACTCATTTATACATTATAAGATTATTTTTGTTCCTAGTTTCTCATTTCATGTCAACCCTTTCTCTCATATCCCTTAAAATCAGGAAACTTTATTCATTGAGCTTGAAGGATTTGATAGGACTAATACATGTAGAAGTAGATGAGATCATATTGAGAAAGCCTACCTCTGTCCTATAGAGTTTGAGTCGTTAATTGCACCAGAATTATCTACCACAGTACTGCTTTGTGTTGTAGATGCTGTGAAAACTTTGGATTCTTTAAGCTGGAAAAAAACACTTCAGTGGTTAACAAAAGATTTGAATTGCCTCAACTTGAAACAAGTTTTTCTCGGATCACAGAAAATACGAAGACTAAGTTCGTTCAAGGAATACAATTAAATACATACAATGTACTTTCATAATCAAGTACATGCATATACATGAACATACATGGACATCTATGATATATTTCATATTATAAATGGAAAAAATTGTCTTGTGTAGTTGTGTTGAGGTGGGGTGGGGTACTACATAAAGCAAACTTACATTTCCAGCCCACTGGTCCTCATTCCAATCTTCCATATCACCCCAAGCACCTGTAAAAGAAACAGTAATTTGGATTGGTTTTTTAAACTTAACTAAGCTTTCTCCTTTAAAATAATCCACAAATCTCAACAAATTTGTGGTAATGTGAAGGAATACATGTACCAGAATCCAAGATTTGAATTTTGCTATACTAACCTATAGAAGGTTCTTTCTCAGCATTTTCAGCTGTCTCATTGGTCCATGTATCAATTTGTGGTCCTATGTCAAATTTCTGCTGTCCCCTCTCAAAGCTCCTAAAAGATAGAATAAAGTTTGTTTATGATCGTTAAGCTTCCAACATAAATTGCTACCTACTTGTACTTTAAGGGAATTTTACTTAAACTGAAAATTACACTTCTATGTATTTCAATTTCAACAGTTACTTCAAAAGTAATTAAGAACCTAAGTTACCTTGCAAATAAGCATCCACATAACTTTCAGAGCCAAGAAGTTAAGGGTCTATACTTTTATCAATTTACTAGAACTTCAAATAAGACAAATCATAAGTATCAATTTCACTTTAATATTACCCTTTAACAAGAATATTTCTTGTTTCATACTTTCATTATTGGGCGAACAGATTTAATTATTTATGCTACAAACCTTGATCCTCCCCTTCCACTTCCTGGTCCTCCGCCTCTCTCACGGCCCCGCCCACCTCTTCCTCGGCCCCTCCCCCCTCGTCCACGACCTCTTCCTCTACTGTCATCAAACCCTCCTTCTCTGAACGTTCCAAAATTGCTGTCACTGAAATTCACGACAAATCATTACAAACTTCTTCACATCACCAGACAACAGTATATTTTGTAGTTAGTAGGACTATTTCATACTTGAATTTTTCAACAATTTACAGTAGTTACTTTATATTACAGTCTTCACGAAAACTCACTAGCCCGATGCCCAGGGCTACAAGAAATTCTGCCTGGCTAGTAAGTACATGTAAATATTCTCTAGCAATGTATACAATCAACCAGTACTGGCAGTAAAATTTTGTTTTCAGGCTAATGGTTCTAAAAAGTTTTTGTGACAATGGCATAAAATGAATTAATGCTCATCTTGTTAAGTGTCTGATGACTATCAATTGTGAAGTATATAACTCCTATGGAAATGATGTAAGTTTATTATGTAATTTGTTCATCTATAATTTTCTTCAAGTTGTAATCTTCTTTTCATATTCTTTTTATTCACATATTCATATACATGTATGTACACTCATAATGGTGAGCAATTGTATCATAAGAAGGTACTACATAGCAAAATACATTATCTAAGAATGAGAAATGTCGTACAGCCTACCTATTATCATTCTCTCCATTCATTCTTTCTCTGTCTCCTCTAAAGAACTCTGGTTTATCTCTACCCCTCCCTCGAGATAGGCGAGGTGGTCGACTGTCAAATCGTCTACCTTTTCTGTTATCTTTATTTTCCCTATCCCTTCGGTCAGGTCTCTCGGAATCTGTATTTTGTTCATTCTTTAGTGGTTTTTCTTCCACGTGATTTGACAGAGGCTCTGGCTTTGAGGGTGTAGGTGTTGACTGTTGTTGACGTTTTTTCTTCTTACCTGTTTCTTTCCATTCTCCTACACCCTATAAAATATGATGTAATACTTTAGCTAATTCTTCTTTAACATAAACTTAAAGGTTATTGTGCAGCAATTCCATGTTTATGTCCCCATAAAAGTAATAATGAAATACCTTTCCTCTATTTCATTCAATAAAGCCACAGCAGCATAAAGTTTTAATTTCAAATATAGATTTTCTACTTTCTAAAGTTCGAAGCCAAACCCTCTTAAATTGATATACATGTGTATATCAAAAATTTATATACATGTGTATATCAAAAATTTGGTGTGATACAGCATTATCAAGCATGTTAAAGCATTGTGATTTATAAACTTACATCGTTTGTAGCTGCTTCTAAAATCATATCCACTGCCCTGTCACTGTCATTCTTACAATCTTGTAGTGCTATGGCACAAATTTCTTTGGATTTTCCTGTGATTTCCATTACCTACAAAGTAAACATCAGTTATGTGACCATCTCTCTTTACAAATGATTCATGTAAGAATCATCTATTACAAGTCAAAATCTTCATTTCCAACCTTCTTTGCAAGCTATAATAATGGAGATACAGTATTTTGTTACATGCTTTGTCTAGAAATCAATAATTTGTACCTGTTCTAGCTTTTTCTGAAACTCCAAATCATCTTTATGGTCGTCTGAAGTAATCATAGCTATTCTCAGCTGTTCTGGAGTCGCCTAAAGATAATATTGTGATAATCAGCATAGTTATGTTGCTTTTCACATGTATATTTAAAAGGAATAATTTAAACCCAAAAACATACATATAAAAACATCATATAAGAAAAAGATGTGTCTGATATATAGCCTGTAAACTTCATGGAAAATCAAGCAACTTGGCAGAAAATTTTATATCTAAAGAAATTAGAGTTGCCTTTATCTACAGAGAATTTCTCAACTTATAAAGTAGAGCATTACCTTGGCTTGTGGAGGGGGACAATCTGCCTTTGGCTGTGTTGGTTGACTAACTGTCATCTTTGCGTGTTTTTCTTTGCTAGGCCTATGATTGGCACGGTTAGAAACCGCTGCACTCATTTTGTACAGTATTTACACTCTCTATATACAAAGTATGAATCTGTAATAAAAGATAAATGTGATGTGAATGTAGAATAAATTCCATTTATATAAATTCTTAAAAATCTAGATTAGATCAAGGACTTAAGGTCAAAGTCCAAGGTCAAGGTCATTTGGTCAAAGGTCATGGTCTCAAATGAAAGGTCTCATCATAAGAAATCTACATGTGGAATATCAGAGCCCTACCCCTTTTAGTTCAAGAGATATAGCCAAGATTAAAGATTTTGAAAAGTAGGTCAAAGTCTAAGGTCAAAGATCATGGTCTCAAATGAAAGGTCTCATCACAAGGTATCTACATGTGAAATATCAAAGCCCTACCCCTTTTGTTCAAGAGACATAGAACAGGTTTAAGTTTTTGAAAAGTAGGTCAAAGTCCTAGGTCAAAGGTCGTGGTCTCAAGTGAAAGGTCTCAACACAAGGAATCTACAAGTGAAATATCAAAGCCCTATTACAGTTCAAGAGATACGGCCCAGGTTAAAGTTTTGTCTACGGGCTAGTGTTGTACATCGGAAGACTTTTAAGAATCGATTATCGGAAAATAATCGGAAAGAGTAAACCGATCGATTACCGATTTAAATCGGAAAACAAAAGTCCATGAAAAATGGAAGAAAAAAGATAGAAAAATAGTATTTTTCTGCATTAAATTCAGAAAACTTTGATGAAAACAAAATATAAAGCATTCAATTTCAAAGTGTCTGCCTGTTTACATGCAAGACAACAAATAACGGTTTATGTTACATAAGAAAAGAAAAAAATAAATACCTTTACACAAAATACCTTTCTTTCAGCGACAATCGATTGTAAGAAAATGAAATCGATAATCGGAATCGAAAGAGTTTTAGCGATCGACAATCGATTGTCGGCGACAATTGGTTCATCACTACTACGGGCAACGACGACGACAACAACAACTCCAAGGGTATGGCATTAGCTCTCCAGACTTTTTTGTCCCGGCGAGATAAAAATCACAGGAAAGGAGACTGTAGATCCTAGACTGTGTGGGATGTGTTTCTTTGGCTCACTTGGTAGAGCCTCAAACTGCAGACATACATTGTGGTTCAATCCTTGGAAAAGTCTTGTATTTATCATAGTATCAGAGAAGTGTACTAGGTACAGGATCTCGAGCTTCTGTCTGCATGGCTCACTTTAGAGACCACATGTACAAATTGGCCTTCTTTACATTGGAAAATTTTAAATGAAAAAGATATAATATCGACCTTGTCAAATCGTAAAGGAGCTGATAAGATGAGACGTAAAATCTGCCCTAAAAGTGGAATTTTGAAAATGGAAATTTTCAGAAAAATCGTTCGTTAATTTAATGCAAATACATTGTCCTATCAAACTCTGAAGTTATTTTAGATCTATTATGTATAATATTGCTAATATTTGGGTCAAAACTTGTCTTTTCCCCATAGAAATCAATAGAAAACGGAAAAGTTTTTTTGAACATTGTTCCCCCCGGAGATACAGAATGCCACTTATACTGGAGGTGTATATCCATGATACAACTTTTCTGGAAAAGTGGGGTTCTGTATCTCCGGGGGGAACACTACCCCAGAGACGAAAAACCGAAAAAGGAAGGGGGGTGCATTTGTTAAATAATTGATCATTAAATATGGAAAATTTGACCATTTTTCCTCCTTAATCCATCAAAAAATGTGTTCTAAATACGATCGAATGAAATATACAACAATTAGGAACGAAATAAGCAGGAGCGATGTTGATTTCTCCGCTAATGTGTATTTCGCGCTAAAAAGCTTCTATTATAGCCATTACATACAAAATAAGACCGTATTTTGAGTTCGGGATTTCATTTTTTACCGATTAGAGGAAATAGAACTTTCGAAATGTATTTCTGATATACAATGTAGATGTATTTGATATCTTTTAGTTAATATTTATCCATTTCAGGCAAAATATTCTAAAATTTCTACGTTTTTGGTCGATATTATCAGTTTTATTACCAGAGTACCCCCTACCTCTTTGAACCTTCATTTTAGAATCTTATTAGTATTTCATCGAAAAGTAAAACATACAAAAAGTCTTCAAATACATTTTATTTCAATAATGATTATCTTTTGTCTGCATATGTACCGTCATGTGGAAGAAATACGGCACGAGATTTAGGGCTAAAAACGGCCCTTATCTTATCAGCTCCTTATAATATCATATAATTTATACATGTATGTAAGGCATGCTCATGAGGGGAGTTTAGTAAGCACTTGCCCTGTAGCATTTGCAACTAAATTTGGCTCTGACTCCGTCTGAGCAACCTTGAAATTGCAAAGTATTCTCCCATTTGGCTACTGGATAAAGTCTTATCCTGTAAAATGTCTTTTACTTTCTTTAACTTTTGCATGTATATAGTCAATATTGTTGTGAAATAACAATAATTCTTATTTTGCTTTGAGAAGTACATTTGTATCAAGCAGCGCAGTATATGGCACTTTATCTATAGCATAGATAAGCCCAAATGAAATGTTAATCACCAGATATCTATAATTACTATAATTACATGTTTGGTAACCTTGCAACACATAACAATTAACATTCAGTTTATCTTTAGTTTCGCATGATATAATAGATTATTATCTACAAAAATAGGAATGTGATGAAGTGTAAAGATGGCTCACAGTCAGATTAGTGATATAAAGGGAAACTTGCATTTTATAATGAACAAAAAAGATCAACATTGTACTTTCACTTTAATCTATAGAAAACATGCTGATTGATTGTGTTTTATAGAGATATTCTCTTACTTGGATACAACTCATAACTAAGCTTTCACTGCATCGCATTCCCGTTTTTGTGATAAATGATCTATGATACAGGAACAAAAATTTATATATATATCAGTCCTCACGAAAACCCACTGGCCTGATGCCCGATGCTAGTAGAAATTTTGCCAGGCCAGTAGAATTTCACTGATAAACTAAACAATTATCTGGTAAAAATTGTCTTCGGGCCAGTGGTTGAAAAAAGTTTTTGTAAAGACTGATATATATAAAACTCTGAATGTTCTGCGTTGCAAGACCTCCAAAGACATGTAAAAAATACACAGACAAGGACATTTATTCAGTATATCACACAGAACATAGATTAATCTTGTGGTCCTAGCAACCTTTCAGTCAGAGGCCTGACGCCCCAGTCACTAGACCACGGCCCTAACAAGATCATCAAATGTATATATTGTGATGACCAGGGATTTTCAAGTCTGTTTGTGGGCCCAATGCCAAAGTGGCCTGTATTTTCCAAATTTATGGTTGAATTTTCCCAATTTGAATCTCTTAAATTTTTTTTTAAGTGATCTTCGATAAAGAGCAAAATAATGACGACTGAAATACCTAGCAGAAATACATTAACGATCCATATGTATCTTATACCCGGTATAGGTTTACGCTTTCAGGGGTTTTTTTTCCTTGTTTTGGGGCCGAATTTCGGCCCCCTCCCAATGCCAAATTTCCTCTATTTTTCCCAAAAAATCACCCTGAAATTCCCAGAGAGGAATTATGAAAAAATAGCAATCCAAGGAATGCTTGTGTCGCCTGCGAAGCGGTTTGATTATTATTCTAGAAAGTGGATCAAAATTCTTGAAAAGTAGGTCTAGGTCAAATATCTAGATCAAGGTCAAATTTTATGGTCTGTGTAGAAAGGTCTTGTCACAAGGAATAGACATGTGAAATACCAAAGCCCTATCACTTACCAATCAAAAGATATATCCATTCTTAATTTTTTATGAAAAGTAGGTCAAATATGTAGGTCAAGGTCAAAAGGAAAAAAAAATAATGGTATGTGTAGAATGGCATTGTTACAAGGAAAATACATGTGAAATATCAAAGCCCTATCACCTACCAATCAAAAGATATAGCCAATATTACTTTTCTTGAAAAGTAGGTCAAATATCTACATCAAGGTCAAAAGGTCAAATTTAATAGTCTGTGTAGAAAGGTCTTTTCAGAAGGAATACACATGTGAAATATCGAAGCCCTATCACTTACCAATCAAAAGATATAGTGAATCTTATCTTTTTTCAAAAGTAGGTCAAATATCTAGGTCAAGGTCACAAGGTCAAAAATTATGGTATGTGTAGAAAGGTCTTGCCACAAGGATTGCACATGTGAAATATCAAAGTCCTATCACTTACCAATAAAAAGATATATCCATTCTTAATTTTTTTGAAAAGTAGGTCAAATATGTAGGTCAAGGTCACTAGGTCAAAAATTATTGTATGTGTAGGAAGGTCTTGTCACAAGGAATACATATGTGAAATATCAAAGCCCTATCACTAACCAATCAAAAGATATAGCGAATCTTATCTTTTTTTCAAAAGTAGGTCAAATATCTAGGTCAAGGTCACAAGGTCAAAAATAATGGTATATGTAGAAAGGTCTTGCCACAAGGATTGCACATGTGAAATATCAAAGCCCTATCACCTACCAATCAAAAGATATATCCATTTTTAATTTTTTTGAAAAGTAGGTCAAATATGTAGGTCAAGGTCACCAGGTCAAAAATTATGGTATGTGTAGCAAGGTCTTGTCACAAGGAATACACATGTGAAATATCAAAGCCCTATCACTTACCAATCAAAAGTTATGGGCTGTGACACCCAAAGTGTGACAGACAGACAGACAGACAGACGGACGGACGGACGGACGGACGGACGGACGGACGGACGGACAGACGGACAGACGGACAACGGACAAAGTGATCCCTAAGTGTCGCTATGCTTCGCAGGCGACACAAAAATCACCTTACAAAATAAGACCGAAAACCTGGAAGTCAGCACAAAATGTCCTATATCTAAGTGCATTTTTTAAAGTTTTTTATTCATCCCATGTTCAGTTCAAGCAAATCAATGGATTATCAGTGTTCATAAATGATACTTTAAGGTTATACTTTGGTGAGAATTTGTACAAAAATTTTCCCAATTTTAGCAAAATGTCGCAAATTTTCCCAAATGGGACAGGCACAGGCACCTTCCCCAAAATAAAAAAAAACCCTGGCTTTAATCATCAAACCTTATCTCCAGTATTGGGAACCCGGGACCATGTCGTCTCACAACAGCAAAAATGACAAAAGGGAGTACATCTTCTTGTAGAGGATAGATACGTTCTTCAAAATAAAATTTTGGATAGTGACTATAAAAGAAACAATAGAAAGTAGTTCATGTTCAGTAAACAGAATGGGGGCAACTCGGACAGTGGGAATGTCCCCCATCAAATACTGACTTTGCATTAAAGTAGCTCCTCCGACTCTGAACAGATCCTAGAAGATTATGTCCTTTGAAGTACAATCTAAAGTATAGATGGCTTTACTAGTACTTTGTTTCTTTTATTGAAGACACTTTGAATAAGAAGGAGTTATATCTCTGTGAAATGATTTATTCCATTAAGAATCAAATTAAACTGTTGGAAATTCCCAATTACATTAAAACACAGTGTTTCTTCCCAATTTTACCGGACCCTAGACCCAAAGTAAAACACCCTGAAAAATCCTGGATGACTAAAAAGATGGACTCCTATAATTAAAGCTTCACTCCTAAATTTTCTGTACTATACATTATACGGTAGACCAACTTGGCTACTACATGTACTGCAGTCAAACTCCCTGAAGTACACACAATCAAATTTGACACACTAAACTTGTACGAGGTATATTTAATATTACTTCTAGTGTATATTTGCCTACTATTAATATTGAGTCTTAATCAACTTGTAACTTGTAACTTGTATACAGGAATTCCCTCCTTCATAGGAGCACCTCCGTAGAGTGTTTTAAAAAAACATAATACATAATAACTTGGTCCAAACTCTACTGTTACTTAGATGGTGCATTTCCTTGGCTAATTCCTCTGGCAATGTCGTTCAGTTTGGAAATTTGGATATTGACTATGTACATGTACCCTACTATTTGGAGCAGAATTATTTCATTCAATTGTTATTTTTTTTGGGGGGGGGGGGGGGGGGCAAAATCGTCCTACGAAGAGACAAAAGTGAACCGAATGGACATTACTAGTCATTAGCACGAAAGGCTCTATAAAAATTGGTACTTTTCTAAACCAGATCTCATCAAAGTTGAACTTTGCAACTACTAAGTTGCTTTCTTGTAGGGGTGAATGGATAACGAATAACATGGTCAGTATAGAAATTGGAAAGCGATATAAACCCCTCTGTGCACGAGATGAAGTGATTTATAGTATACGCGGTAGAATTAGCCTTTTTCACATAACTGTGGTCCAGTTGTTTTGGACGGCAAAATAAATACTTTTCCCGAAATATGACGTCAAGGACAATCAATTTTTAACTGCGACGTAAAGAGAGTCGGTACTTGCCGACCACAAAATGCTAGTAACGCAGTTACGTGAAAAAGGCTTATTAACCCTACTAGTTAAATCGCAAACTGGACATACCAGCACCAAAAACTTGCGACTAAATATGATCTATCAGGGAAAAAAAAGAATAGAGTGCTATGTTAAAGAAGACAAGACATAATAATTGTCTATACAAACAAAAATAACAGTTTTCTATGCAAACAAAAATAAATGTTTCCCTTCTCAGGGGTCAATGACATAAATAATAGGCCTTCATCAAAAGGAAGTAAAATACATCTTTCGCTTTCGACAAGAAATCACAGACAATTTTCTTTTAACAGAAAGCAGAAGAAGAAAGAGAATTTGTTGAAAAGCAAGGATAAGACCTATGCTATATACATGATCTCATCTATGACAATGAGTAAAGACGATGAGCATGCCAACATGTGACGCCATGCTTGATATTTTTCCTCGAGAAAAGAGGACGTAAACAAAGAAATCGTGGGTAAATAAAAGCCAATGTTTACTTCATTATATTCTTTGAATATTTCTCTTTGATTATTATTCATGTAAATAAAATATAGTATTTTGCTTTACAGCAAAAACAAAGCATTTACTGTCTTACGTTCGTACCTGGGATTACTCTCACAATGGCATCGGGTCACGTGATTATACCTAGAATTCGCGCCGCCATATATAAAATTTTCCGAATATGACGTCATCAATTGATTTTTGCAAGATTCATGCTGCCCATACTTATCTTTTCAAAATTTTTAGTCTTATTAAGACACAAAGGATAAAAAAGAAGGTAATAGGGACGATATATTTTGATGACATAAAGCCTGTTTACCAAAATTCATAACATAAACTCATCTTCCGGTCACTCATACGGAAAATGCCGAACGTTAATTTATGTAAGGGGTACGCAACTCCTGAGCAACACGTGAAAACATGAATGAATCAGTGGCGTAGCTGTATTCTGAAAAATAGGATCGGCATGTCTGACTTCACATTTGGGTTCTTGTCATGTCAATACAAAAATAAGTTCTACATGTCATCAACATTTCTAGAAAAAAATCATTAGAAATTTTAAAGTTATAAATAGCATTCTCTAAAAAATAAACATTTCAGAAAGACTTACAGGTCTATCGTTTCCCCTACTACAGTAGCTTTTTAAAATGTCAATATTCTCTGTAGATCTACATGGACCAAACAATTTTAAATAGCGGCAACATTGAAAAATAGAATGTCACAGAAATTAAAAGTTTTTTGGTACATGACTTATATATATCTGTCATATTTGGTGTGTTAAGCTGCGTTTACACTATCAAAGTTTTCTTCGTCAAAGTCCATCAAAGAAAACTTGGTCGAAGTTTTCTTGGACAAAGTCGTCTGTTTACACTATCAAAGTTCTTGGACTTGTACAAGAAAACGCGGTTGATATGCGCAAAAAACAAAGATGAATCCCGTAAATGTTGTGAATATTTCTCATGACAACATAATAGTTTTTGTTTGTGATATTTATAATTACATAATATGGACACGATTTCAAGGAAAGTTTCCCGTGATTTCTAAAAAAAAATTCACTGCATCTCATTGGTCGTCTAACTCTTTGTCTCTACATTCTTGAGCAATGGCGTAGGGGGGGGGGGGGGAGAGGAAGAGATTAAAAAATAAATATTGGGTTTTCATGTTCTGTATGCACAAATTTTAACATTTCTGGTGAAATTCTAAATTTTAAGTACATGAATAAATGGCTGGCGAGCGGTAGCGAGCCAGGAATTTTTTTAAGCAAAATATTGACTAATCAGAAAATACTGTCTGTGTCCTCTATCATTAACATATACAATGTAATGATATTCTATATAGTTTGAGTTAAAGGTATTTTTCAGTTTTTTTTATATCTGTATGACCAAAAATTACGTCAAAAAGTGGGGGGGGGGGGGCACAAACATACTTATGCCCCCCACTTTCAAAAGTGGGGGGGGGGGGGGGGGGCACGTGCCCCCCCCCCCCCCCCCCCCCTTGTCCTACGCCAGTGTTGAGTTTTAACGTTTCTAAATTGCTTTTACTTTCTTCTTCGATGCTTAAATAATGTTGGAGTCATTTTGAATCTTTATTCTGATTGGTCGATCCCCATCAAAGTCCGTCAAAGTTTCAAGAAAAATAGGATGGAGTTCTATTCCGTCAAAGTCCATCCAAGTTCTTTGACAGACTTTGATCAAAGTTTTCTTGGATCGTTTACACTATCAAAGTTAGCGTCAAAAACTTTGACCAAGTTTTCTTGTACAAGAAAACTTTGATAGTGTAAACGGGGCTGCTTTAGGCAAGAAAGAGAGTATCATTAAAGTTGACATGGTAAACACGTCTAAAATTTCGGAATATGGAAGACTTGATGAACGATTCATTTTAATTATCCATCATAGTATTTCCATGGAAAATATACATGTAGATATGAAACTTCCTTCCACAATAATATCGAATTTAAAAAATGTAAACCTAAACCAATTATAATTATTGTTTTACATTTATTTGGGATCAAACTTAAAGAAAATTCAAGCGTTTGTTAGGACAATTTTCAACCCCCCTTTTAGCCACTTTTTGCCAGTTTTTACAGCGAAAATGCAGAAAGGACCATGGTTTTTAAGTAATAAAGCCTCTGATTTATTAATATCTATTTGTGGTCTTCTGAAAATGAGACAATTTGGAGTGGGGAATTCCTGGTTTTCATTGCATTAGTTGCCGAAATAGGACATCATGGCAACATTTGGCACATACTAGTATGTTTAATCGCAAACATTAATGGGCTATTCTGGAGATTGTACATATCCTGTCTTTTATAATCGATCTTCATATCATAATTAACCAATCACAAAAGGAAAGCTCATATGGTTTAATTTGAAGGTCACTGAAACTTAAACATTGAATTTCAGCGTTTTTCTTGGATTTTCAAAGGAAAAGATATCACACTTTGGAATCTTTAGAAATTATGGAGAATACATCATATGATATTGAATATGCACTTAAGACTGTATATACTCCCTATATTTCATTGGCATTAGAAGGGTTTTTTTTTTTCATTGGAAAAAGTTGCCATAGCAACCACATTTTGCCATATTTGCCATCTGCTTTCAGAAGAAGCCATAACAAAACCACATTTTGAGCTCAAAAACAGAAAATTTGTGCATTTCCCCAATAAGATTTCCCCTCAAGCTTTAAAATAGATCGATCATCGGTGTCCGCCCAGTATTCCGAAGGTCCGATAGTTCGAGGGCCCATAAAGCCGAAGGTCCGATAAATCGACGACCGATAATCCGAAGGCCCGATAGTCCGAAGGCCCGATGGACCGAAAGTACTGCATTCATATATACAAAAGGATCCATAAACCGAAGTACCTAAAAAATCGAATATCCGATATTTCGAAGGTCTATTAGACCATAGGTTTAAAGGTCCGATAGTAAGAAGGCCTAATGGTTCTATGGTCTGATAGTCCGAAGGTTTGAGAGTCCGAATGCCCTGTAGATTACAGATCACAATTAATTTTAAATGTTCGTTGACCACGCAAATAGTTCCTGATTATTTCAATCCCTCGTCTTCTTACATTTAATTTCTACGACTCTTTTTACACTAGATGATTCGTTTTTTACGTCAATGAGTCGCAGATGAGTTGAAAAAAAATATTCTAGCATGTTGAATGATACTGCATCATTCTAATCGCGGAATGACAGATGTGTTATGAGGCTCTAGAATTGATAGATTGTAGAACATTAGAGCCACAGATACCCCCTTTCGGGTTTAAAAAGATATTAAAAGTCTACTAAGCGACAGATTTTTGCATGAATCCATTTCTGAGCTTATTTTGATGCTATCTAGCAGATATAAAAGTTTCAAGCAAAAAATGGTGGTGCGATTCGAGTATTTAATCGTCATATTAGTACGTTTTACAAAGGAATATATAGGAAAAAATAATTGGGGTCTGATACCTGTAGATATGAACTTGATACAAGATACCTGTACAATTGATATTGGCAGATTTAGAAATCTAAATGGAGGGGGAGCTAAGGGGCTGAAAAGATATTATCAAAGATATACCCAATTATCAAATCAGATTTTAAAAGGTAACAAGAAATGATATCATCACAGGGACTGTTGTTTGAAATAGATCTCTGCAATCGCACGTAAGTTAAAAATAGCAACGCCAACGCTGTGAAGATACGCGCGTCGCACCGACTTAGGGAGGAACAATTTGATTTTTATGGGGGGGGGGGGGGGGGGAGGAAGACTTTGCAAAAAAAATTTCCGGATCGAAATTTTAGGGGGAAAATTTTCCGGCCCTAGGGCCGGCCAAAATTTTTCTGGATCAAGAAATTGCCCCTTCCACCATCTCTTCCAACCTTTCCACATGCCCAGTAAACACTTTTTTGTGTGTCACAAACTAAGTACAAATAAAAATGGAACAAATTTTATGCAATTTGGAGTTAATCAAATTCAAAAGTCATTAGCACCATATAGCCTGAGCATAGGCGGATCTAGGAATTTTTCAAAGGAGGGGTTGAAGATTTTGAAAGGGGGGATGTTGAATGCATACTATCAAAAGCTTCTGTTTTGCAATAATACCTTAAAGGGTGCATTATTGACTACACAAAGATAATCTACATCGGTTTTATTATCTTTTAAAGGGGGGGGGGAGAGATTTTAAAATATGGGATTTAACATTTCTGGCGCAATTCTAAATTCTAAGTACATGAATAAATGTCTGGCGAGCGGTAGCGAGCCAGGAAATTTTAGCAAAACTTTGATATTGACTTATCAGAAAATACTTTCTATACCCTCTATCATGAAAAAGTACATGTAAGTTTGAGTTAAATGTCTTCATGTAATATGTATAAAGGATTGATCAAAGTAGCTAAATTATTCAGAAAGTCTATAAAGAACTGGCGAGCGGCAGCGAGCCAAAGAAAAATCTTGAAAAATTAACGAAAAATTGTAGATTAATGGTACAAAATGTTGCTATTTTAAACAATGTTAATGCATCATAAAATTTTGTGATTGAAAAGTGGGGGAAGGGGGGGGGGGGCACAAACATGGTTGTGCCCCCCTTTTTTCAACCGGGAGGGGGGGGTGTTTATAACTATTAAACACGCATCGGAGCAAAGATTATTTTATAAGCCTCAAATCTTCAACATTATGATATTCAGACTTCAGGTCACAAATGTTGTACACCTTGGTGTTGAAAGCTTGTTAAGTAAGAAGAGCTCTCTCTCTCTCTCTCTCTCTTCTTCTTCTTCTTCTTCTTCTTCTTCGTTTTTTTTTTGGTCGGACCAAGGGGGGGGTTGCAACCCCCCTATCCACCTCGCTAGATCCGCCAATGCTGAGGCTGTAGACCTCCATTGAGTATGATCGATAATTAAGTGAATACATTAAAGGTATCATATGCCATTCAAGAAATTAAAATGAAGTGATCTGCTGGCAAGAGATGGACTCGTTCTGTATTTGATGTTTAATATGGCCGAAAAATCACACTGAATTATGTAAACTGTAGAGTAATTTTCAACTTTGGAAAATTACCAAAAGAAAAAATCGGCTCTTAAATGGCCGGTAAAAAATTTCCGGCTGGAGAAGTCTTCCTGCCCCCCCCCCCTCCCCTTAAAAATCAAATGGTTAGTCCCTTATGACAAATTTAGAAATTTTATTGGATATTCGGACTATTGGGCCTTCGGACTATCGGGCCTTCGGACTAAAGGGCCTTCGGACTATCATGCCTTCGGGCTATCGGACCTTCGAACTATCAGTCCCTCGAATTATCGGGCCTTCGAACTATTGAACCTTCGTCTTTTTAGACCTTCGGAATACTGAGTGGTCACCCGATCATCAACATAGATTATAGCTCATTCAACAGATGTTTTACTTATCCATTATTAAATTTATTCAAACGTAAAAAATGTCAAAATGCAGACCTCGTTCATTTCCTGTACATATTGATATACTTCGTCTGGATTTTGCTGATATACTGTATCAAAAGAGTGTCTATGAATTTATCATAATTTATATTGATAAATTGTGTAACTAATTAATGTTATTTGTGAAGAGAAAATTTATTTGATACTGGTTCCCATGGCAACCACATGGCTGAAAATCTCTTATTTTAGACATCAAAATGACTTGAAAACTTGGACCATGTTAGGCACGGTCCATTTGATATTCTAGGGGGGGGGGGGGGCTTGGGTTTTTTGTCGGAGCAAGATTATTTTTTTCGCCTCGGACCGGGGCAAAATCATTTTTTTCTTGCAAAATCGGAGCAAGGAAATTTTTTTTAACAAAGTGATGTGCATATATATTAAGAATGTTTGTGTTTTATCAATAGATATTATTTATATTTTTACTCAAAACTCTAAATGTTAATTTGTACTTTATTTTTATGCAAGTATTCAATTCAATTCTAAATAGAGAGACAAAAGATTTCTACAATACAATTCTAAATAAACAAAATTTATATAAGGTACATGAATATAAGAGGGTCTTTGGGGAAGGTCTTGTAGACAAATTTAAAAATCAAATTCAAGGAATTGTGGTCCCCCGCTTTTGGGTGTTTGTCTTTAAAGAAATGCTTACAGACATCCCCCCATTCTTAAGTTTTAATAATATATCTCATATATTATCAACATTCTAAATATGAAAGATTAACTCCAAGAAAAGGTCAAAAGGTACCAACTTTTGTTTTGTTTCCAAGGGACAGGGCTTATAAAAAGGTATGCACATGTGAAATATTTAAGACCTATGATTTAAATTAAAATCAAAAACTTATGGTCGAGGTTGAAGTTTTTAAATGTGGGTCAACCTCCATGGACAAGGTCACAAGGTCAGGTTGTTGTTACCAACAGAAAGGTCTCATCACAAGGAATACACATGTGAAATGTGAAAGCCCTATCATTTTCCATTAAAAAGTTATGGACAAGGTTATAGTTTTTTGAAAAGTAGGTCGAACTCAAAGGTCAAGGTCACAAGGTCAAAAATTTTGGTATCCATGGAAAGGTCTTGTCACAAGGAATACACATGTGAAATATCAAAGCCCTATCACTTTCCATTCAAAAGTTATGGTCAATGTTAAAGTTTTTAATAGGTAGGTCAAAGTCCAAGGTCAAGGTCACAAGGTCAAAAATTTTGGTATCCATGGAAAGGTCTTGACACAAGAAATACACATGTGAAATATCAAAGCCCTATCACTTTCCATTCAAAAGTTATGGTCAAGGTTAAAGTTTTTAATAAGTAGGTCAAAGTCCAAGGTCACAAGGTCAAAAATTTTGGTATCCATGGAAAGGTCTTGTCACAAGGGATACACATGTGAAATATCAAAGCCCTATCACTTTCCATTCAAAAGTTATGGTCAAGGTTATAGTTTTTGAAAAGTAGGTCAAAGTCCAAGGTCAAGGTCACAAGGTCAAAAATTTTGGTATCCATGGAAAGGTCTTGTCACAAGGAATACACATGTGAAATATCAAAGCCCTATCACTTACCATTCAAAAGTTATACACAAGGTTAAAGTTTTTGTGACTGACGGACAGACGGACGAACCGGTTTTAATGTCCCCGCGCTTTCGCGAAAGCGGGGGACAAAAATGCAGAATTGTAAAATGGTGAATAACTGAAGTTCTCCTTCCAATTAAGCTTACAAGAACATAAAATTGAGACTCTATGGGATACATGCAACATGTATTAATAGTTATACATAAGTATTATTAACACTTTTGATATCTTAAAATATATGAATTTTGACATTAGCAAGTAATGATTGATAGAAAACTATGGCGAGCGAAGCGAGCCAAAAATTTTTAGATAGACTGAAAACTGTGGCGAGCGAAGCGAGCCGGAAAAATTTCAAGAATTTTAGCAAAATTTTACGGTAATTCTTCAAATTCAGATTATTTGTAAGAGCAAGATTATTTTTTTCTGTCACACCATAAGCAAATTTATTTTTTCACCAAAATTCAGAGCAAAATTATTTTTTTTCGAAAAAACCCCAAGCCCCCCCCCCCCCCCCCCCCAGAATATCAAATGGACCGTGCCTTACCACACGGCAAAGGATGGCCATTTTCAAAGAGATGCATTTTCATTCTTAGTTCATCAAAAATCTGTGACATCATGGACATGCTATTTTCGACTCAGTTTGGTCCTTTCGCTCCCCTTAAAAAGGACTGTCAAACAAAATTGATTTTTGCAAAAAAGCTCATGAAAAGCCCGGCTCTACCGACATAAATACCAATTGAACTCACTGGATGACAATACAAATATATATAGCTTGTGTCATTGCGACATTCATGCATTATGTTGCAATAAATATATTTAATCCAAAAAACTCTTGGTCATTCAGGACTATAATACTTTCAACATGTAACATAGAATTTACATTACAGATATTGTATAAAGAGGGCGAGATGGAAGGAGGAGCTAGCTTCACGTCCATGCAATACCTACATGTATAAACCATGATAAACGTACGTTTGGAAATCTTCATTCTACATGTATATGTTCGAATTGGGAAATTTTTGTTCATAGAGATGAATTTCGAAAAAAAAATATCTAATGTATGGCATAGACTTAACTCAAACACAGATATTTCTTGTCCATATTTTCACAATAACAGGTGAATTGTAATAATAGGTGAATTATAATGAATGATGGAAATGTGATTCTTTTTGTATTATGATTGTGCTTCGATGGCGTGGTTGACTTGTGCACCTCATATTTTTGAATTTGTCAAAAGTTGGATATGAAAATCTGCAGTTTTGTACTGGACAAAATATGCTCTCAATTTTTCATCGGAATTAGGACTGTTTCGTCAACAATACGTGACCTATCAAGGCTATCATTGACAGTCCTGGTTTGTGACGCTAGAGGAAATGTGGGATGCACTCAAAATTCCATCTTACTGGATCTTACTGGACTCGAGATCTGTTATATGCTGTGTATCTCTGATCCTTCTCTATGCATTAGTAGCGGATTCAGGGGGGTGCGGAGGGGGCGTCCGCCCCCCCCCCCGCACTGACCCAGAAATTCCAAAAAAAAAGACCTATATTTTGGCCCATTTTCAGTAAAAATCGGCAAAATTCGCCCCTTGACCCCCGGCAAAGGGGGCGCTGGATCCGCCACTGATGCATCGTCGGATACCCACGCTCGGTCACGAAAGCTCACATCGTGAACTTGCGTGACCGAGCGTGGGTATCCGACAATGACAGAATTTCTCAAAAATGCATGTTTCCAGCATGCACAATATAAAAATCAGATGCCAGAATTCAAAATTTTAAATTCAGTTGCCAACAGCATAGCTAGCTACCCAGGCTGGCGCAGTTTGCTGTAACATTATACAACGTCTATAAGAATCTGATTTGCTTTATAACGTCTCTGTTTATTACAGTCTTATGAATATGAATAATTATCATTTACATGTATTTTGTATTTTTCTTGTCTCCCCGCGGCCCCCCAACCCCCCCCCCCCTCCCCCCTCTGGATCCGCGCATGATGTATGTGCGTGGCTAACGCCATGAATATCATGGTTCTTACCAATAAAGAATTGGATTGAATTGAATAATAGCTTGAAGTTGTGGACAGTGACACAGCGGTGTGCACAATTGACGAAGCATTAGCATGACAAGTGTACGTAATATCTTCTAAGATATTACGTACACTTGTCTCGAGAAGATGTAGAATGATTCAAATTCATATAGCTTGAATGAGTTTTTGATATGTATTTGTACAAACTATATCGTATTTTAGTTCGAATGATAAGCTCTAAACAGATGCCACCCTCGGCATTAGAGGCTCTTATTAATCAGTAACATCACGAAGAGGGACGTCTGTAAAGTCAAGGACCGGCTCTTCATATAACAAGTAAAAGTTATTAGTTATATACGTCCCTGTCATCGATTATTCATGAAGTATTAAAAAGACTTGTAGAGGGGTATGAATCTTATTCAACCCGTACTAATTTCAATGGAAACCAAGTCAAGTTCACATCAAGAGATGCTCCTCAGTTTCCACTGAACCTAAATTAGCACGAGTCGAGTTGTTAGATGTAAGCCTAAAGACTTCAAGAGTTTCCCTGTGTTGAACAGTTCTGTGGACTGTGTTATTCCAGTGTCCACGGCCTGCGTTCGGTTAAAGCTGGACACAACACGAAATATCTACAAGCAGTTTTTTCTTGTGTAGCTTCTGTAGGGACCGCGCAGCCTAAAGCTGAATTGTTCGCTGTACGACTTGTCTTTAAACAATACAAAAGTACGAATGAGACACCATACAAAGTGTCTGATAACAACAAAACAAGCATGATGGGGCCAGGGGGAATCATCGTTTTGAGTAAGTATTTTCCCTGAACCGAAGAATATAGATCATTAAAAATGAGTTCACAATGTTCTGATTATCATCATCTTTTACTTCAGATCAAAACACGAAGCGAGAGTCTGGCAGAAAAGTCCAGCTTGGAAACATCGCGGCGGGCAAGGTAAACAAGCATGTCTTCACATGGTCGCCATGTTCCGAAGATTCTGGAATTTTTTTTTTTTTTTTTAGAATTTGGTTCGACAAGTCAGACGTTGAACAACCTTTTTCTATTTAGTTGTTTCTATATTGTTCCTGCTCACATATTTCAAAAAGACAAGATACATCAAAATTAACAGCAAACAAACACCACGGGCAGATCTAGAAAAAAAATCCTGGGGTGGAAAGGAGGGGGCAGTTGGTCCAACATTTAGTTTTTAAAAAAGGAAACAGGAAAATCATTCTTTCAGCCTTGGCAAATTCCTTGAATGAGTGTTGGTGTCTGAATCCCCTACCCCTAGTACGACGGTGTTCTCTGTATTTTCGAAGAGGAATCAACAGATAACGCCGTTGTATGTCTGCAAGTCAGACCACCCTACCCCCATCTCTAGATCTATTCTTGAACACAGGATCTCATAATACGTGTAGATACTGCATTTCCCTTACAGATGCAAGTATAATGAGCTCTTGCTTTGCATTTTTCAATGCCAAACATTGACACACACATGTTTTGACCATGTTGACTCTCAGGTGCATCACATTCAATGGCCTGTGCATAAATACAGGCAATTTGGGGGTTCCAGGTCGGCTTGTGTGTTCAGAATCGAACCTAAATTTTCACTTATCAGGGTTTTTTTTTCCCTTGTTTTGGGGCCGAATTTCAGCCCCTTCCCAATGCCAAATTTCCTCTATTTTTCCCTCAAAATCACCCTGAAATTCCCAAAGAGGAATTATGAAAAAATCACCTGAGAAAATAAGACCCAAAACCTGGAAGTCAGCACAAAATGTCCTATTTCTAAGTGCATTTTTTAAAGTTTTTCATTCATCCCACGTTCATTTCAAGCAATTCAATGGATTATCAGTGTTAATAATGATACTTTCAGGTTATACTTTGGTGAGAATTTGTACAAAAGTTTTCCCAATTTGAGCAAAGTGTCGCAAATTTTCCCAAATAGGAACAGGCACAGGCACCTTCCCCAAAATAAAAAAAAAACCTGCTTATTTAAGATGGCAAATAACATTTGGTATTTTTCTACAAAGAAAGCTATCAATATTGAATAATAATATAATCACTACTTACAAAAAAATAGTTCTCATTTCAAAATTACAAACAGTTTGTGCGACCCAGAACTTCCAAAACAGGCGACTCAGAACTCCCAAATGCCCTGTATGTGTAACCAACCGGGGATTCCCCTTTATCAATCAAGTGTTTACATGGTTTCTCGATGATAAAAAATACTCATAAACAGGCTTTCTACTGTTCCTACTTTTTCCTACTATTTCCTACTTTTCCTACTTTTTTATTTTGATCCTATTTTTCCCTACTTTTTCTTCAAAACCTCCTACTATTCCTACTTTTTCATCTCAAAAGTAAAAAATTACTTGCTTCACTTGTCATTGACATCTGTTTCAAAGTTTTTTAAAAAATTCGAGCACGCTTCGCTCGCCCATTCTGCATATTTTACATGAAAAATCAATCTGTCCTTATTTCTCTCTGTGATTTCCTCAAAGATGAACATTACCAGTCTAAAATCATTGCTTGCTGTGATTTGTGTGTCATATTTACTGAAAATTGTCGCTAAAAGTGATTGAAAATGTCCTTTTTTCCCCCTATAAATTCCTACTTTTTCCTACTTTTCTCCTACTTTTTTTCATTGACTACTCCTACTTTTTTCCTACTTTTTCATCAAGGTAGAGTAGAAAGCCTGCATAAACAGGGAAATTGCGATTTAAGCTTTTAAAAAATATTTGGATGTCTAATACATATGTAGAAGAAAATTATGCATAGAGTACTAGACATTGTCAAAGTTCAAACACAAAATTCAGGTTAAAAATTCTTCTTTGAGTTTTCTTTCTTGTTTACATTGAATCGATAAAAATGGTGCCCAGTTTAGAAGATAATCAGTCTAAGAAAAAAAAAACAGTGGTACTTAAGATTGTAATTTGTATATTATATTATTTAATCCAACAAATGGACCAAAGTCATAAAATCATTGATGAACAGTCAAGTCAGCGGCAGGCCTGACAGTGATAAATCTGATTTATACCTCAATACTATCAGCAAATTTCAAGGCTGTTCGTCTCCTCTGAAAGTCTCGGAAGATCAATAATTTTTATCAAGCATTGAATACTTCTTATTTCATCAGTCTTCATGAAAACTCACAAGCCTGACGCCCATGGTTAGTAAAAATTTGTTGGGCTAGTGGAATTAAATTATACATTTATGAAACTATACAAAAAACTTGTAGAAATTGTCTTCCGGCAAGTGGTTTCAAAAAGTTTTTGTGAAGACTGTCACATAATTTTCGTACAGATAGAAATCCATTTTAAATATACACATGTCAAGTCTCAATCTGTATGGTCAGTGACTGACATACCAGCATCACTGAAAATAAAAATATTGTTTTGCAACCAATTTTTCAATTTTTTCCCATGTCAACTTGTTAAGTATAATGAAGATAAAAACAATTATGTTTTGATATCTTCTTCAGGCAATTGCAGATATTATACGAACATGTTTGGGACCCAAGTCCATGTTAAAGGTAAGAAATCCTTTCAATATGATGCCGACTTTCATATTTCTGTCATGTGACTTGTTGTATTATCGACAACACAGAATATAATATGTTCTTGCTCGGATTTGATGAGAAAGTTGTATTTTTAGATGTTAATGGACCCCATGGGCGGTATCGTGATGACCAATGATGGTAATGCAATACTCAGAGAGGTTAGTAACATATATGTGTAGAATGAAAACATAGATACATTTTTACCAGTATATTCTTTATATATTTTTATATTTACCCTTATTAGGGTTGAGTCTCTTTAGGTAGCTAAAATAAAACGGGCACGATATGAATTTTTAGAAATCTAATGAGGTCAGGAACTTTGTCTTGAGGAGGGGGAGGGGGGGGGGGAGTAGGAAGTGAATATCCCAGTCTGTGATAAGAACCAACACACCCCTCTGATTTATGATACGTTTCTTATTGAAATTTTGAAAGAAAGTTGTAAGGCTGAAGGTCCCCACTGAATCAATTGATGTTTTGATATGCTTACAGTTCTATGCTTATGAATTCCATCATTTTGAAGTCCATGTACATTTATTACCATATATTTGCATCAACAGATTAATGTACAACATCCGGCTGCTAAGTCCATGATAGAGGTAGCTAGGACCCAGGATGAAGAGGTGGGAGATGGCACCACATCTGTCATTATCCTAGGTAACTGTGATATCAAGTCATACTTGGTCATAACATTTGAATGATCAGTGATAGGGCATTCATAATTCACTTGTCCATGCCTTGTCATAAACTTGTATTACATGTATATCTATCGGTACCAAAATTATTGACCTTGTGAAGGATTTTTACCTTCATTAATTGTAAAAATGCACAAAAGAAGGTGACTAATACTCTTCAGTTTGCTGGTGTTGTAAATGCTTCTTTTCACTGTTACACAAATGTAGCTTCATTCTGACATCTACCACATATTACTGGTAGTAAAGTACAGGTATGGATTACTTCGTTTGTCATTCCTTTTTGTTCATGGCATCTTTAGCATTACTGTTTTGATTTGTTACCTATTGAATATGGCAACAATTTTATTGTTAACAACAGGTGGAGAGGTGTTATCAGTAGCCGAGCCATTCCTAGAACAACAGATGCATCCAACAGTTATAATCAGTGCATTTAGACAAGCGTTAGAAGATCTGATAGACATCCTTAGGGAAAAAGTCAGGTGAGAAAAACCTACATGTATGAGCCTTCATGTTTACTCTTTAAAACAATTAGACATGGATTCGAACTTTCTCCATTTTATCATAAAATGGTAATCTTTGAATTTGTATGATATATTTTAGCACTCCAGTAGATGTAACAAACAGATCAGAGATGATGAAAATTGTCAAAAGCTGTGTGGGCACAAAGTTCATCAGCAAATGGTAAGCATGCTTATAAAACAATGTCTGAAGAGAAAATTTAAAAGATGCCAATTTACCGCTGTTTGATTGCTGTTACTGTTTGTGAACTTTGTTGTCCCCCGCTTTCGCGAAAGCGCGGGGACATTAAAACCGGTTCGTCCGTCCGTCCGTCTGTCCGTCAGTCACAAAAACTTTAACCTTGTGCATAACTTTTGAATGGTAAGTGATAGGGCTTTGATATTTCACATGTGTATTCCTTGTGACAAGACCTTTCCATGGATACCAAAATTTTTGACCTTGAGACCTTGACCTTGGACTTTGACCTACTTATTAAAAACTATAACCTTGACCAAAACTTTTGAATGGATAGTGATAGGACTTTGATATTTCACATGTGTATTCCTTGTGACAACACCTTTCCATGGATACCAAAATTTTTGACCTTGTGACCTTGACCTTGGACTTTGACCTACTTATTAAAAACTTTAACCTTGACCATAACTTTTGAATGGAAAGTGATAGGGCTTTGATATTTCACATGTGTATTCCTTGTGACAAGACCTTTCCATTGATACCAAAATTTTTGACCTTGTGACCTTTACCTTGGACTTTGACCTACTTATTAAAAACTTTAACCTTGACCATAACTTTTGAATGGAAAGTTATAGGGCTTTGATATTTCACATGTGTATTCCTTGTGACAAGACCTTTCCATGGATACCAAAATTTTTGACCTTGTGACCTTGACCTTTGACTTTGACCTACTTATTAAAAACTTTAACCTTGACCATAACTTTTGAATGGAAAGTGATAGGGCTTTGATATTTCACATGTGTATTCCTTGTGACAAGACCTTTCCATGGATACCACATGTGTATTCCTTGTGACAACACCTTTCCATGGATACCAAAATTTTTGACCTTGTGACCTTGACCTTGGACTTTGACCTACTTATTAAAAACTTTAACCTTGACCATAACTTTTGAATGGAAAGTGATAGGGCTTTGATATTTCACATGTGTATTCCTTGTGACAAGACCTTTCCATTGATACCAAAATTTTTGACCTTGTGACCTTGACCTTGGACTTTGACCTACTTATTAAAAACTTTAACCTTGACCATAACTTTTGAATGGAAAGTGATAGGGCTTTGATATTTCACATGTGTATTCCTTGTGACAAGACCTTTCCATGGATACCAAAATTTTTGACCTTGTGACCTTGACCTTTGAGTTTGACCTACTTTTCAAAAAACTATAACCTTGTCCATAACTTTTTAGCTCGCCGGGACGAATGTCCAGAGAGCTATTGTCATACCCCCGGTGTCAGCGTTGGCGTCTGCGTCTGCGTCTGCGTGCGCGTGCACAAAAACTTTAACCTTGCTTATAACTTTTAAACCAATACAGATTGGGCTTTCATATTTCACATGTGCATTCCTTGTGACAAGACCTTTCCATGGATACCAAAATTTTTGACCTTGTGACCTTGACCTTGGAAATTGACCTACTTTTGAAAAACTTTAACCTTGGCCATATTTTTTGAATGGTAAGTGATAGGGCTTTGATATTTCACATGTGTATTCCTTGTGACAAGACGTTTCCATGGATACCAAAATTTTTGACCTTGTGACCTTGACCTTGGAGATTGACCTACTTTTGAAAAACTTTAACCTTGTCCATATTTTTTGAATGGTAAGTGATAGGGCTTTGATATTTCACATGCGTATTCCTTGTGACAAGACGTTTCCATGGATACCAAAATTTTTGACCTTGTGACCTTGACCTTGGAGATTGACCTACTTTTGAAAAACTTTAACCTTGGCCATATTTTTTGAATGGTAAGTGATAGGGCTTTGATATTTCACATGTGTATTCCTTGTGACAAGACGTTACCATGGATACCAAAATTTTTGACCTTGTGACCTTGACCTTGGAGATGATTGACCTACTTTTGAAAAACTTTAACCTTGGCCATATTTTTTGAATGGTAAGTGATAGGGCTTTGATATTTCACATGTGTATTCCTTGTGACAAGACGTTTCCATGGATACCAAAATTTTTGACCTTGTGACCTTGACCTTGGAGATGATTGACCTACTTTTGAAAAACTTTAACCTTGGCCATATTTTTTGATTGGTAAGTGATAGGGCTTTGATATTTCACATGTGCGTTCCTTGTGATAAGACCTTTTTTATTGTTGTTGTTGCAATTTACTTATGGTTGCCACCGGCGAGCTATGTTGTCATTCTGACAAGTCTGGTTAATGGAAAATGATAGGGCTTTCACATTTCACATGTGTATTCCTTGTGATGAGACCTTTCTGTTGGTAACAACATTCTGACCTTGTGACCTTGTCCATGGAGGTTGACCCACATTTAAAAACTTCAACCTCGACCATAAGTTTTTATGCCCCCGGAATCAAAGATTCGGGGGCATATAGTTTTTGGCCTGTCCGTCTGTTTGTCTGTTTATCTGTTTGTCTGTTTGTCTGTTTGTCTGTTTGTCCGAAAAACTTTAACATTGGGCATAACTTTTGAATGGGAAGTGATAGGGCTTTCATATTTCACATGTGTATTCCTTGTGACAAGACCTTTCCATTGATACCAAAATTTTTGACCTCGTGACCTTGACCTTGACCTTTGACCTACTTTTCAAAAACTTTAACATTGGGCATAACTTTTGAATGGGAAGTGATAGGGCTTTCATATTTCACATATGTGTTCCTTGTGACAAGACCTTTCCATTGATACCAAAATTTTTGACCTCGTGACCTTGACCTTGACCTTTGACCTAATTTTCAAAAACTTTAACATTGGGCATAACTTTTGAATGGGAAGTGATAGGGCTTTCATATTTCACATGTGTATTCCTTGTGACAAGACCTTTCCATTGATACCAAAATTTTTGACCTCGTGACCTTGACCTTGACCTTTGACCTACTTTTCAACAACTTTAACATTGGGCATAACTTTTGAATGGGAAGTGATAGGGCTTTCATATTTCACATGTGTATTCCTTGTGACAAGACCTTTCCACTGATACCAAAATTTTTGACCTCGTGACCTTGACCTTGACCTTTGACCTACTTTTCAAAAACTTTAACATTGGGCATAGCTTTTGAATGGGAAGTGATAGGACTTTCATATTTCACATGTGTATTCCTTGTGACAAGACCTTTCCATTGATACCAAAATTATTGACCTCATGACCTTGACCTTGACCTTTGACCCACTTTTCAAAAACTTTAACATTTGGCATAACTTATGAATGGTAAGTGATAGGGCTTTCATATTTCATATGTGTATTCCTTGTGACAAGACCTCTCCATTGATACCAAAACTTTTGACCTCGTGACCTTGACCTTTGACCTTTTAACCCAGTGACTTCACATACATGTACTTAACAGAAAATAGTGTTCATACTAACAAAGATGCCACCGGGGGCATTCGTGTTTCACAAACACAGGCTTTATTGATTTTAATTTAAATCATAGGTCTTAAATATTTCACATGTGCATACCTTATAAGCCCTGTCCCTTGGAAACAAAGCAAAAGTTTGGACCTTTTGACCTTTTCTTGGAGTTAATCTTTCATATTTAGAATGTTGATAATATATGAGATATATTATTAAAACTTAAGAATGGGGGGATGTCTGTAAGCATTTCTTTAAAGACAAACACCCAAAAGCGGGGGACCACAATTCCTTGAATTTGATTTTTAAAGCTTATGTTGCAGCAATGCTACATTGTAATACAAAAAATTAGATAAATACATTTGGATTTTAATGATAATAACATATTTCTAGAGCACTGTAAGTTTCATCCTTCCATTATTAAGAAACGTTTACTTACATGTATTTTGAATTTTCACTGCATGTATTTTAGGTCGGACCTTGCCTGCCAAATTGCATTAGATGCAACTTCCACTGTCTTACTAGAGGAAAATGGAAGGAGAGAAATAGATATAAAACGTTACGCCAAAGTAGAAAAGGTGGGTGTAGATTGTAAAAATGAATTTTCACCAGAAATGATGTATGGCAGAAATGAATGATATACAAAGTCTGTGAATGAAAAGCAAGTCATTGATGCATTTTAGTTGTTACATAATGATATTTCAGAAAATATGACATACTTTTTATATTTCAGAAAATATGACATACTTTTTATATTTCAGAAAATATGACATACTTTGTATATTTCAGAAAATATGACATACTTTTTATGTATCAGTTTATACTCTATGATATACATGTATTTGTTGTTCCTTAGATTCCTGGTGGGACCATAGAGGATTCCAAGGTGCTTAATGGAGTAATGATCAACAAAGATATTGTTCATCCTAAAATGAAAAGGTAAACAACTTACCATACTGTATTGTCTTATAAAACTTATCATTAATAACACATTTTTGGCCGGATTGCAAAGCAATTCAGGTCTATAGATTGACGATGTCCGTCTGTCCGTCCGTCTGCCGTCAACATTTTGGTTAAAGTTTCTGGTTGAGGCAAAATCTAAGGAACTGTATGCAGTAGAAACTTTATATTATACATGAAGGTTGCCCGTGACAAGACCTTTCAATTTATGCCGTAACATTGGACCTAGTGACCTTGACTGTGGACTTTGACCTAGTTAAAGATTTTGGTTAAAGTTCCTGGTTTAAGCAAAATCTAAGGAACTGTATGCAGTAGAAACCTTATATTATACATGAAGGTTGCCCATGACAAGACCTTTCAATTTATGCCGTAACATTGGATCCAGTGACCTTGACCTTGAACTTTGACCTAGTTAAAGATTTTGGTTAAAGTTCTTGGTTTAAGCAAAATCTAAGTAACTGTAAGCAGTAGAAACCTTATATTATACATTTAGGTTGCCCATGACGAGACCTTTCAATTTATGCCGTAACATTGGACCTAGTGACCTTGACCTTGGACTTTGACCTAGTTAAAGACTTTGGTTAAAGTTCCTGGTTTAAGCAAAATCTAAGGAACTGTATACAGTAGAAACTTTATATTATACATGTAGGTTGCCCATGACAAGACCTTTCAATTTATGCCGTAACATTTGACCTAGTGACCTTGACCTTGGACTTTGACCTAGTTAAAGACTTTGGTTAAAGTTCCTGGTTTAAGCAAAATCTAAGGAACTGTATGCAGTAGAAACCTTATATTATACATATAGGTTGCCAATGACAAGACCTTTCAATTTATGCCATGACATTGAACCTAGTGACCTTGACCTTGGACTTTGACCTAGTGAAAGATTTTGGTTAAAGTTTCTGGTTTAAGCAAAATCTAAGTAACTGTGTGCAGTAGAAACATTATATTATTCATTTAGATTGCCCATGATGAGACCTTTCAATTTTTGCCATAACATTGGACCTAGTGACCTTGACCTTTGACTTTGACCTAGTTAAAGATTTTGGTTAAATTTTCTGGTTTAAGCAAAATATAAGGAACTGTATGCAGTAGAAATCTTATATTATACATTTAGGTTGCCTATGATGAGACCTTTCAATTTATGCGGTAACATTGGACCTAGTGACTTTGACCTTGGACTTTGACCTAGTTAGAGATTTTGGTTAAAGTTTCTGGTTTAAGCAAAATCTAAGGAACTGTATGCAGTAGAAACTTTATATTTTACATGTAGGTTGCCCATGATGAGACCTTTCAATTTATGCCATAACATTTGACCCAGTGACCTTGACCTTGAACTTTGACCTAGTTAAAGATTTTGGTTAAAGTTCTTGGTTTAAGCAAAATCTAAGGAACTGTATGCAGTAGAAACCTTTCATTATACATTTAGGTTGCCCATGATGAGACCTTTCAATTTATGCCGTAACATTGGACCCAGTGACCTTGACCTTGGACTTTGACCTAGTTAAAGACTTTGGTTAAAGTTTCTGGTTTAAGCAAAATCTAAGGAACTGTATACAGTAGAAACTTTATATTATACATTATGGTTGCCTCTGACAAGACCTCTCAATGTATGCTGTAATATTTGACTTGGTGACCTTGACCCTGTTGGTGACAAAAACTTACTTTGCAATCCGGCCATACCGTCTTTAGCGGTGTTTTATTTAATGATGAATTTAAAGATTCGTCTTCAACATCATATAGCATTAACTCGAATCAAGTATTGTAAGTGTAAGAAATACCTTACTTTTTTGCAGGCGTATAGAAAAACCTAGGATTCTATTATTGGATTGTAATTTAGAATACAAGAAAGGAGAGAGTCAGGTATGTCTTCAGTTTCTTCTAACTAATTTACTCGTAAACATTACTTAGGGAATCACTCTTTTGCTAACTTAGATGGCAACATTTGAGCTAGCCAATTACAGGCTCTGAAATTGCTGGTCTTTTTTGTGAAGAATCTGTGAAGAAATCGTCTTCATGGATCCTGAAGGATGAAGTAGTAGTATGATCAAATCAGGCCTGAGGGACAAGTGCTGATATTGCTTTTATCTGAAGCAGCATGGAGTTGAAGTTTTCAGGTTGATGGTTAATTTTGCATCAACATATACATGTATGTAATTAAACTTGACAATTTTGATTTTTCAGACAAACATAGAAATAACTAAAGAAGAAGATTTCAGGTATGTCACTCAGTCACTATGTGACATTGTTTTGAAATGATTTGTAATTATCGGACTGATAAAGCTGAATATGACATTGTTTTGAAATGATTTGTAATTATCGGACTGATAAAGCTGAATATTAAACTTAAAAAGGTTTATAGCTTTGTTGAATTATTTCAACTGGAAGAAAATACCATTTTAAAGTCTCTTTCTTATTTGTCAAACTTGGATGTTATGCTAATCTGAAACACATTTTCTGTCATTTCTCAAATTTTTAATTAATAACTGCATGTATGAAAAACTCCAGCTTACGATGATTTTCCTGTGTATCTGAGCGTAATATGAATACCATCAGCTTATTTAGTCAATTTTTCCTTATGGATACACATGTGTTTTCTAGTAAAATCCTTCAGATGGAGGAAGAATTCGTAAGGAAGATGTGTGATGAAGTAATCGCCGTCAAACCTGACTTAGTAATCACAGAAAAAGGCGTGTCTGATCTGGCTCAGCATTTCCTGGTCAAGGCCGGTATAAGCTGTATACGACGTGTCAGAAAGTCCGATAATAACAGGATAGCAAGGTACGGAGAGTAATCAGCAGGAAGCGGTGTGAAAATTGAAAACTTCTGTTATATACATGTACCTGTATGTAGATATTTTGTGGAGAAAAAAACTATTACATGTATTCAGACATGGTAAATAGAAGTATAGGAAGGTATAAAAGGATTACTTGATAAAGTATGAAAGTAAGGAATCAAAATGTTGTCAAATTTGTTCTATTGAAGAAGCAAAGGAACATTCAAGACTGCATTTAGTATTCAAATATTACATATGATTGCTAAAGATGTAGTCTTTGTCATTTACAAATTATCCAGTCCTTGAATAGTAAAACTCATCTTGATGTGCTCAACTTAAATCATTTGCTAGACAAAATGTCTGTCTTTACCAGGGTTTGTGGAGCTACCATTGTAAATAGGACGGATGAAATCCGTGAGGAAGATGTTGGTACAGACTGTGGCTTGTTTTACATCGAGAAAATAGGAGATGAGTGAGTTACTTCAATTAGATTCATGTTAGTGATATTGCTTCAATACTTACAACAGTTCCTGTAAACATTCTTTGTCGAACCTTTTGTTCAAATTACACGTAATTTTAATTTTAAAAACATTTTTTTTGTCAATCACCTTAATTTTGTCCTGCCTTTCTAGATATTTTACCTTCTTGGTTGAGTGTAAGAATCCTAAAGCTTGTACGATCCTGCTCCGAGGGGCCAGTAAGGACATCTTGATGGAGGTAGAGAGAAACCTCCAGGATGCCATGAACGTGGCTCGTAATGTTCTGTTAGAACCCCTCCTTGTTCCAGGGGGAGGGGCAGCAGAAATGGCAGCTGCTCAGGTACATACATACAGTAAATTCACTGTCAGCCAGTAACAGAGCAGCTCATCATAGAGAACTTATAAAAATGTTGTAGTGTTCACCTTAAATCATTTTATTAAATGATCAGGAATTATTGCCGATTTTGCTTATTTCTGATTGGTGGTGATGCTGTTTGATAGAGTACCTCAGAGTGAGTTGACCACTAACGCTCCAAAGCGGTCTATTTGGGATTTGCGTGTGTGGTTCCAGCGCTTGCGTTGATTTTTGTAGTTTTTGATCTTTGACTTCGCGTATTATTACAATGCAAATTTTTATAAAATTCTGATAATTTAATAAAGCAGTTATTGACTTTTGATTTCGGTCTACTCGTGACTATACAGACCTGGTCAGGCATTGGTTAACCTCGGCCTTCGGCCTCGGTCAACCAATACCTGACCATGTCTGTATAGTCACAAGTAGACCTCATCAAAAGTCAATAATTGTATAGTATCAAACTTCTCCCTGAATTTGAATGGGTATCATTCCTTTGAAGGACAAGGCATACCAGAAATGTTTGAATGAGTGGTACTCGTGTAATATTTAGTTTGCAAATGCATAGAAATTTCTGATGAGCAAAATCAAAACTTAATTCCAATTTAGGGATTGGTGACTTTAAGATTTTGAACTATGATAAGCTTGAAAATCTTGAGTGTTTCCTGCTCTGGTATATTTCTATTTTTTATTTATCCTTCCTCAGGTATTGAATGAAAAAGCCAAGAGTATCAAAGGTGTTCATCAGTGGCCGTACAAAGCCGTTTAGTCGAGCCCTTGAGGTCATCCCTCGTACACTCATACAGAACTGTGGAGCAAATACCATCAGAACTATAACTGCATTAAGGGTAATTTACTTTGTGTATTTCTATACCTTCACTTTGTGTATTCATTATAGCTATATGGGGCAATGTAATAAGATGACCCATGCTATGTACTATTACTTCAAGCCTGCTAATGATGACATATTTATCAAATAATAAGACCTTTATCATTTCACCAACTCCAGAAAACAACACAACAACTTTTGTTGTCACTTGCTGTCTTTTGACAATAAAAATGCTTGACATTTTAAAAAAAATTATATGGCATGACTGACATTGTTTGTAGGCTAAGCATGCATCACCAAACAATACAACATGGGGTATTGATGGAGAGACTGGTAAAATAGTCGACATGAAGGAATATGGAATCTGGGAACCTTTCGCTGTCAAGTCTCAAATTTACAAAACTGCAATAGAGGTACTGTTATATTCTATATTGACAGATATACTTTGATGTGAAATGTTACAAAAATTCTAGCATAGTTTTGAATCAGTGTTCTCAAGAGGTCTCAGCTAAAATATGAATTTCCTTAAAATAAGTACACATACAATAGTAGACATTTTACACAAATGATTTATTCTTATTTGATACATCAGACAATACCTTTGTTTTACATTACCTTGTTACAGACAGCAGTATTATTACTGAGGATTGACGACATCGTATCAGGAACAAAGAAACAGAGTGACGCTGCTGCTGGCGGACGACCCGCTGGACCTACCGGAGAAGACGCCCCTCAAGCTTCCGAGGGTCCTGATCCTTGAAGAGTGAAATCCACCATTATAGATGACTCTATATGTCTGCATTGTTCCTAGCTACATTTTGTGATTCAATTGACTTCTACATTTTATACCTGGCTTGTATCATGAATAAATTATGATTTAACAAGAAAAAAATAATTGCTCAGAAAGTGCTGTCATTTCTTACAATATTTTGTGTTGTCTGCAAAGTATAGCAGCATTTTGAGCATAGTGGCCTTTGAGAGATCGCTTTCTTTAGAATTTTCCCCCTTTGTTAAAGACAACAACTTACCTTTGGAAATATAATCCATAGTTGTTGATATTTTGCTGTAGTATTCCCTGTGACAAGACCTTTTTGCTCATAGTATACCAAAATTTTACTGCATGTCCATGACTTTATTGTTCCTATTTTAACAGTTCTTATCAATTTTGCAAAATGAACTGCACTTCCGAGGCAAAGGTACCACAAGGACACTTGTCCTTGAAAACTGCTGAGTTCGAAATGTTACTCTTGGCAGATCAGACTTTGTTCTATATAATAGTACACTGATGGGCAATATACCAGTTCTTTAATAGACGTGCAAGTGTGAAACAGAGTTGCAGTTGGTTCATTGAATAAAGCTGTATAAATTGGGTCAAGTATGAAGCTCGGCTTTGTGACCTTGAGAATGTAGATTCATTTGTTCTACCCGAGTTGCAAGGTCATTCCTTGGAATTATCTGTAGTTATCATATGCTTTTTTTAGACCGGATGTATTATGGTATGGCTAAGTCAGTCTGTCCATCCATCTGTCTGTCCCCTTGTAAACAAGATAGAACCAAACCGTTTGAGCTAGTAACTTCAAATTTGCTTTGTAGATCGAGTTAAGCAAATAAAATATTGATTTTCAAGGTCAAGAATAAAAGGTCGGGGTACCTTTGGGGTTTAAAATAAATTTAGTAAAAATTCATTGAAAATCTATTTTTGGTCAAAATGTTATGAAATCTTTCGCATATGTAACAGATATTTATATTTCTTCTTGTCTCACATTTGAAAAATTGTATGAGTGGAAGAGGGCTAGATGCTATAGGTCTGGTAATCAACAGATTCAATAGCATCATTTTAGACCAGATAAATTTGCAGCATGGATCAGACATGCACGTTTCGGGTACTTAACCCTCGTCAGTGATCCTCAGTCTAAAAATGTAATATGACCAAAAAAGTGTGAAAGTTATGTCCAAACATGTACCGAAAGACATAGCAGAATGGGTGGGATATTATGCTACAGGACCCACGTTTTAGAAATTTCAAGAAATTGTGTAACAGAAAAATTTCAAATGCGTTGAAGAGACAGACGATCAACCAAGGTTGATCGAACTTGGCTACATGTGCCATCAGGGACTCCTGGTCCACCAGCAGTGACACTCGCCAAGTTCTTCAAATGTTAAAGGTCTTCAGATTCAATAGCATAATTTAAGACCAGATATATTTGCAGCATGGATCAGACATGCACGTTTCGGATAGAGACCAAACCTTCAAATCTGCCATGTAGATTGACCTTAACAAATTAGAGAGCCCTATAGATTTTCAAGGTCAGGGGTCAAAGGGAAAGGTCAATTGAGGCTTAAAATAGATGATTTGGTGAAAATATTTTTAAAATCTATTTTTGATCAAAATGTCTTGAAATTTTGTATACTTATATGAGAAGGCATGATCTTTCACATATGTAACAGGTTTTCATATTTTTGTTCTTATATTTGAGAAATTATGCAAAAGTAATGTAGGTCTTGTAAATAAAATAAATACCAAACTGTCTGAGCTTCAGAATTGCCATATAGATTCTCCTTAGCAAGTAAAATAGCCCTAATGATTTCAATGTCGGGGCAAAGGTAAAGGTCATATTGGGGCTCAAAATAGAATTTTAAAAATCAAACGTCTTGAAACTAAGAAGACTTAATGAAGAAAGCATGTTCTTTCACATATATTACGGACTTTCATATTATATGTGATATAATTAAGAATTAAAGGGAAAAAGGGTTACATAGAATATTTGTGCTGTAGGCCAAGTCTAAGCTCAGCCTGGGCCTTTAGATTGTAGCTTTTTATTTCTCATTTAACTATCCAGAATAACCTTTGTAGAGTTTCAAGGTCAGTTATCAAAGGTCAAGGTCATTTTAAGCTGAAAATAGCACTTTTAAGTGAATTTTTGTAAAATTCATGAAAAATATTTATTTGCTTGTTTTCAAAATGGAATATACTGAACAGTTTTTAACATTTTTTACTAACATAAATGATAATGAAAAGGGTCCTGACTTGGGTATTTTGCAGCGTTCATTTTTAATAATAGATAAGAAATTAAAAATTATACTGTTTCATACTCTTTGCTGGGACTTGAGAACATCAATATGTCACTTTTAAAGTGATGTGTCCAATTAGCTTTCAATTTTCACATTAAGAATGATCGTGTAAAAGGACAAGCCTTTAGAAAAATCCTTCTAACACAATAACTTGAAATGTTCTCTTAATGTTCTTTTCATAATTTATGATGTTTAAGTAGCAGATGTTGTTAGTAGTTTATTAAAGAAACAACCAGTGATATAGGTTTGATACAATGTACATGATGAGGAAAATAAATAGCATAGGGGTATATACATGAATTTTTGGCAAATGCAAAAACTTCTTTAAAAATACCGGTATTCTCATCTGCTTACATACTCTCAATCCTTAGTAAGTTATAAGGTAGATATAATGAGATATAGAGCTACGGTCTTCAACATTTATACAGCACATTAAAAAATAAAATGAGTGTTATCAAATACAGATAATCATTAAATCAAGTTCTATGAACGAGTTATAAAACATGTATAAAATTATATAAAATATTCATGGTGTTTTGATCATTTCTATGAAAAGGGGTTTCTAATTCAATTGAGGACGTTCTAAAAATGATAGTTTTACACAAAGCAACTAAGGCACGATAATCACTTGAATTCAATCGAAAGTGGCATTCTATCCGATAGTTGATTTCTAATTTGAATTTGTCAATTTTGCCTACATGATACTTGTACTCAGACAAAGCCAAGGATTTTGAGTATCAAGAGAATCATAGTGCAGTAAGTTATCACTGAAGTTACAAGTCCGATATTAAAGATGTCGATGAAATTTTCAATAACGGTCAATATAATTTTGAAACTAGAAAGGTTTCTTGTTGCGGTTGCAACAAGAGTGTCTTCCTCCTATACAATTTTTGGTTTGGAAATATGAAGGACGTCACATTACATGTATTTATATTATATATTTAAGTTTTCAAATAGCAGTAACATTAAATTTTCAAACCGATAATTGTTGGTGAGCAACCATTTGATTTTTTTTTTGGGGAGGGGGGGGGGGGGGGGGGGGGGGCAGGAATTCTATTGCCAGCCGGTAAAATTTTTTCAGCAATTTTCTGAGCAGGCCATTTTTTTCAGCCATTACCAGAGTCGGAGAAAAATTTTCGCCGGTTCTTCGGGCCGGATTTAAACAAATTGTCAAATGTTGTGAATGTCTGTGTAAGTTAAACTCCCCGCTGTTACAGAGTATGAGTTAATAACCGTTCCTTCAGATGTCTCTTTGCAATTAGCGAATTTCAGACAGATTGTGTGATGTTTAAATAGAACCTTTTCTAGACTTTTGTGCCTATGCGTATTAGGTCTCTGGTAGATACAGCTATGTGAACAGTTTGTATTTATATTAATTAATTTTTTGACTTTAAATTGTCTGGCACAAAGGGCCAGCAAAAATTTCCATATCATGCAATGTATCCTTACTTTTGCATGGTCCGGGAAAAAAAAATTGCCGGCCCTTTGGGCCGGAATATTTTTTTCAGCATTTTTCAGAGCCGGGATTTTTTTTTTTTGCAAATTCTTCCTGCCCCCTTCCCCCATAAAAAGGCGAGCTCGTAGCTGTAGAACCAATTTACTTGAGAAGAGAAATGGTAATAACAAGTTACGTTCAATATATATATATAAATACCATGAGGTTCTCGCTGTGCAGGTGCAAATTTGGACCCCCCCCCCCTTCCCTTTTTTCAAAGTTTATTTTGAATTTCCATCATGGCGACATCGTTCAATATAAACAGAACTGTTTTCGAAAAACGAGGGGAGGGAAGAATGTTGGAGACATCGTTCAATATAAACAGAACTGTTTTCGAAAAACGAGGGGAGGGAAGAATGTTGGAGAAATTGTTCATCAATTTGTAAATAAACCAACCGAAAATTATGTTCGAACGTTTGCTAGAATTAGAAATTAAACTTGATGTTCAAAATATAGTTATTGAAGTTTAGAAACAGGTTTGTAGGTTAGAAATCGGAATCAAACTACCACTTTTTGTGTGTAAATTTTGGTTTGTAGCTGATCTCTTCTAAATTAATCAACTGTTTTAAAATCAAATTGTGTATATCGAAATGTATTTATGAAATGCATATTCATCATTGCCGTGAAATCGGAATTTGAAAATCTCAACACTGCTTTTCTCGAGTCGGACTCGGACTACCAATTTTAGTGTGCGCCCGATCTGTTGGCGTGAAGGTGTATCGAAATACCCAACTCAAAATTTCGATGCTCATATCTTTTCAACAGTAAGAGATAGGAAAAATCAGAAAGACTAAATAAGACAGATATATGGATAAAAAATAATAATATTGAAATTTTTAGGAAACTTCATAAGCTTAATTTTTGTTTACTATTATAAGCAAAAAAGTGTCTTCCTCCTATGAACTTCTGAATTTGGAAATATGAAGGACGGTGAAGGACGTCATCGTAATAAATCGTTACAGTGTGCATCTAGCATTTCATATCTTGCATGGCTGTCGACTTTCAAAAAGAATGGGAATTGTAGATAGCAAAATACGAGATATTTAAGCTTACAAATAGCAAAACATGAAATTTTCGGTCCTTTTGAGTAATTCGACGCTCCCGTCAAATATTTGAATCTACTAAAAAACATGATAAAAAATAACAGAGACCAAAAATAAAAAAGACCAATCTAGCTTTTACTCCAAACGTAACGTTGGAGAACTTTCATTGTCCTAGCTTACAGGGTTCTTGAGAAATCGCTGATCCAATTTTCCACGGTTACGAAAACAATAGGTCTTCCGACGGAAGTCGGAAGACCTAATTAGCTGTCTAAAGACATATCTAGAGTTTTCAGTAAAACCGTTAGTGAATTTACCGTTTTTAAGCTTGCAATGAAGTTGTCGCAGTTAACCTGTCGGTAGTTCAAAGTAAACCTATCTGCGGTTCTCGGTGAAGTTGAATTTATCATTGAAGCTGAAAGACCTGCACGCTTCCTTGCTTGTTTCCTACCCATAATAATCCGTCAACACCTACTGAGACGGACCATGGCTTGTGGATGCCGTCTGCTTTTGTTAGCACCGTCTGGAATATCTGACCGGTTTCATCGATCTGAATTATACGACTGGTGTTATAGTCGGCGACTAGTAGCCTGCCATCAGATTTGCTGCAGCATATACCACGTGGACAAAAGTGGTCGTTGTCTCTCCCTTTCCGAAGTCCGAAATATTCTGTCTCGATGTGTCCTGTACCGTCCAATATTGTCACACATTCTCTTTTCCAGTCAGATATCGCGATGTATCCGTTTTTCGTGACGACTGCTCGAGCAGGGTACTCGACTGTTGGACTGGAGGAAAATTCCAGAATGTCTGGTACTTCCCATCGTTTGCTATCACCCAGCATGGTGCGAACAACTTGGTTGTTATGCGTGGCATCATGATCGAAGAAGGCATTTTTCTCTGTTGTACATATGAAGAGAGACGAACATTTATTGTCCAGTGCTAATCCTCTAGCACAGTATGGCGTGTTGACGAATGATTTTATTCGAAGCCTTTCGTCGATGGCTTTGATTTCTTTAGCTGAATTACAGGACACAAGGATCGTGCCGTCATCCGTCATCGCCATGTCGTCTGCTTGTACGCCAAGACGAAGAGTATTATGAATCCTGCCCTCCGTATCATACAGCCTCAGCAGTCCTCCCACACCCTCAATAAGCCATGCCCTGCCGTCCTCAATAGGTAGTATAGAAGAGATTGTAGTTTCCTCGTCATCTAATTCGAACCGCATGAGGCATTCTGACTTTTTATCGTCTGTCTCCGTTACCCCTCTCTTTATTTCACCATAGAGTGACTGGATCTCTTCCACAGTAACCGGATGTGGTACGAAATGCTGAACGGTATTCGGCTCCAAAGTAGGAAGCAATTTTGAAGATTTCATCTTTTCCAGTTTTGTTCTAATTCGGGAACTTTTGTCGACTACTGTAACGTCATCACCCTGGTTGGCAACATTTCTTGCATACAAATATATCCCTGTTATTGACAAGATGTTTTTCTCTATCAGTTTGATGGCGTCTTTGGCAGGCTGGATGATCTTCTTGGTGTCGTCTGCTATCGTGTCCAGCATCTTCTGTCGTGTTTGTTCCACCATGGAGTGTAGGAGCTCTGCATGAGTATCAACATCAGCGTATGCCTTTTCTTCTGCCTTTTTGTATTTCTGGATTTGTTGAGAGAATTCTTCCTTCCTCTCTGCCAGCCAGCAGAAGTAGTTGACATACTCCATCGACGACACCACCTCCTTCAGCCGTTTTCTGCTGACATCGGTAATTTCAGTGTAGTATTTGGACTTATGGTGCTTGTGATTTGTCATGTTGCAGTGTTGGCATACGAGTTTTTGGCAAGTCGTACAAAAGTAACATAATTTCTCTTCTGTGTGCGTCTTACAGAAGTGGTTCCGGGTAACCTTCCCTCCTAGGTTGTCCCTCCCTATTGAGACAATGTGATGCTCTCTTGTCGCTGTCATCCCAGAATGAGATTTTAGACAATTCTCACAGAAATCCTGGTTACAATCCATACAGTGACCTTTCGCAAATTCTTGTTCACCACAGATAGCACACGACACTCCCATTTCCTGTTGACTGATGGCGTAATAGATGTTTTTCTCCAATTGCGAAACTCCTTTTTTGGGTGTTTCTGTTTCGACATCGCACAATGGACATTCAATGACACCTTCATTACTCACTGTGGCCACATAGCTCTCCAGACATTTTCTGCAGTATGAATGGTGACAGTCCAACAGTCTGGGATCCCGAAACTGGTCCAAACATAAGTAGCACCTCACGTTCTTCAAAAGGAAATCTAATGTTCTTTTCCTATCCATCTTATATAAGACATATCAGCCGCTGAGAGATGCACATCCTGTAAGACAATAAGTATAAATCTGATCATAAAAATCAATATAGGACATACAGGAATTAAGATTCATTAAGTAAATGCATCGATTGTAAGAAGTGTATAAGAAAGAAGAAATACACCTGAGGCATTGATTCTGACCACTGTACGGAAACAATTTAAAAGAGTTGTTTTTGTTGAAAATGTTTTTATATTAGAAGTAAGATTTAGACGAAGATATATTCCTAAAAGCTAGGTAACTTCCTTTGATTATAAATGGATTTCTTTTGTTTATTTTCCATTATATTAAAGGCTTTATATCGATTGTGCTTTTCAATACCGTTGGCATTGCAGAATTATTGTGCAGCAAGCCATTCTCAGAAATGGTAAATCTTGATAAGAGTAACAGGGCTGCTGAATGACGTCAATGGATAAAGCTTGGTGTGAATAATTTGGTCGGTAAAAAGGAATTAAATTCATATCCAATGCATATTGAAATCATAACTACCACACTTGCATTGCAGTCCTCTGCATGTCCAAATGACCTTTGCTTATAGATTTTGTGATTTTTGCTTTATTATATTCCCGCATATTGTCTCTGTTTTGCCTTTTTGTTTTGTTTTTTATTTTGGTCTTGTTTTTTCTTTGTTTCTTTGTGTTCATTTTGTTTGCTTGGTTTGTTTGTTTCATCGTCGGATACCCACTGCATCTTTTCTGTCAGGCTACACAAGTTTGGGATTACGTGTTTTCGAATAAGGCTTTAAAACCTTGCTGTTGTTCAGACAATACAGCTAGATGACTTGATTTTAAGGAGCGTCCAAACGGAGGTCGACATTGTCTTGATAAGTTGGTTTTACTTCTGGACATGAGAGTCTTGCGGATCGATCCTTTTTTTTATTCGTTGATTTGATCAAATAATTAGTTGACCAACGTTCTGCTAAGGCACGGTCCATTTGATATTCTGGGGGGGGGCTTGGGTTTTTTGTCGGAGCAAGATTATTTTTTTCGCACCGGACTGGGGCAAAATTATTTTTTTCTTGCAAAGTTGGAGCAAGGAATTTTTTTTCTAACAATTGATATGTATATTAAGAATGTCTGTGTTTTTTCAACAGAAATTCTTTATTTTTACTTAAATTGTTCTAAACCGTACTAAATTTTTATGTAAAACTTGTATTCACTTCTAAACTGCATGAGAGAGATAAAAGATTTTTACAATATGATATAATTTTCAGTAAACAAAATGTATGTAACATGTAAGAGGGCCTGAGGTGAGGGTCTTCTAGACACATTTTTAAATTTAGAAATGTAAACTAGTGAAAAACTTAATTAAATTCTCCTTCCAAGATTGTTTTCAGTCAAATCTTAGACTGTATGGTGATTCATGTATCTATGAAAATGATACTGATAAAGCATTTAAGGAAGCCCCTTTTTTTAGTCACATGTATACTTATATTTCTGAATATGAGCTTGCCATTAAAGAAGAAAAGTACAGCGAGCGAAGCGAGCCAAAAATTTTTAAGATAAAGTGAAAACTGCGGCGAGCGAAGCGAGCCGAAAATTTTTCAGGAATTAAAGTGAATTTTATGGTTATTCTTCAAATTCAGATTACTTGTAAGAGCAAGATTATTTTTTTCTGTCACACCATAAGCAAATTAATTTTTTTCATCAAAATTCAGGGCAAAATTATTTTTTTCGAAAAAAACCCAAGCCCCCCCCCCCCCCCCCCCCCAGAATATCAAATGGACCGTGCCTAAATTTAGACGGAATGTCGAATTAATCCACCTCAGCAGTATTTAGAATTAGCTATGTTTGACAATTTGATGTAATTCAAGTTATAAAACAACTTAATTTTCTTAATTACAGGTGTCAGATACCTGAAATATGATATTTCTCTACAATGTTTACAATAAATGATATACTTACAGTTATGATGGAGCCGGTCTAGGCAGTCCTGATTTTAAAGCCTGACTGACAAAAAGCCTCACTCCGTTGGTATTTGAACTCCCGGAAAAGGTATATGGATTATCTGATACTAGCGATTTGTTGTAGGCCTAGTACCCATGGAGATGGGATGTCTCTGTTTAACAGTAGCATTTACGTTTTGTTGATTCAATAGATTTTTACAAATGATAAATAAATGAATAAACTCCGTCGTTAACTCGAAACCTATCCATCAGTGTGCGTGTGTTTGGTCGTAAGCGAATATTGAACAATTTTTCTTGATCTACATGGCGGATTTGAAATGTAATATTGGAAATCTGCACTACACATTTTCATAGAACAATCCAAGCTATCGATTTTAAACATTTTTATTCCTTATTCAATTTATAAATCCTATTAACTGACTTTACGAGAGATTCCGTTTAATGACCCCATGAAATGTTGCTGGTATGGCTTTCTCGTTTCGAGCATTTTATTTGAAAATATAACTTGCCGAAGGGATAAACCGGGATGTACCCAACATCATGGATGTGTTGAAAGTGTGTGTAAAGGAATGGGGGGGGGGGGGGGGGGTTGACTTGTTTGCTTCTCTCTGCATGCGTCCGAAAATCTGTGTGAAAAGTCGTAGTCAAATTGTGTTTTCCTGCTTTATTCGTTCATTTCATATGTGTTTTCTACTTTGAGGGCGACATCTCTTATTGAGTTCAATGTCATGGGTCAAGGTCGCACCGGGCCAAACTCGCGGACACTGAAGTATTGTCAGATTTCATCATACTATTTAATATTTCATGTGATGACAGAAAGACACCGAGGTCAGGAAGTCAAAGTCACGGATTTAAGTATAGTTCAATCTCTTTTGATATTCAGAGAAACAGGTATCGTCTTCTGTCCAAAGGCATGTTAGTTACCCATTATGAGAGGATTCTCAAGGTCGGGACCAATCAAAAACAATACTTACAATACCAACAATGCTACAAGAAAACTACATTTTTTTACTTAGATTATCATAAAATCGGAGTGTGAGTTGCCCATGGCCGAGGAACAAATAAATTGGCGGGTCGGTGTCTTACGTGTTAGAATTACTAGTAATTTGTTTCAGACATCTCGACCTTTTACCTTCTGGTCTAAAATGTCCCTTATTCTAGTTCAACATTTGTATAAAACGCGAGATTCTATACCTACAATGTTGCTCTTTTATATAAAAACAAAATTATGACCTTGACATTCTTTACTCAAGATTTGGCCAAGACCAAAAAGATGTAAATTATGCGATGGGACCACAGGAGCTCGATGTCAACGATCCACAAGAATATCCGCCTCTACTCTCCTTAGAACTTTGACTAGAGAGAGATGGGAAGGGACGGGTGAGGGTTGTTGGCATCGAGCTCCTGTGGATGGTACTACATGCTTTTGATTTTTAAAAAACATATATGACTTTCTAAAGACCAATTATAGCAGGTCCTGGAAAGAAAGCATGTAAAATTAAAATGCAGTACGAATTTGGATGCGATATCCACAAAGGCATCGAAGCTCACCTGTGCTTACAAACAGCACCCGGTCGTTTGACATAATATATGCACAACCAATGTAATTCACTGAGATGAAACTATTGAAAGGAGCGTGCTGCAATTTGTATGTTAACGCTCATGACGTTACAATGCATGAGATCTAAAGAAACATGTCGCGGTGGCTACCGAGCCCGCGTTGACCTGTATTATAACGTCACCCTTTTACCTAGAAAACACGATTTCAGAAAACAAGAATGAAATAGACAACTATGGTGCATATAGAATAAATGTCACAATTTGTGTTTTGTTACGGGTATGCAACACACATCAAGTGCGTTTATCGCATGACAACGCGCATTACATGTATGATAAATGCACTTGCTGTGTTTTGCATACCCGTAACAATACACAAATATCTATTTTAGAGTAACTGCACCAAATTCTCGGCCTAACGACCGATTCCAGGGTACAACTCAAGTTACCCGCGTTATCCGTTTTCAGTCCGTACATTGTAGTCATTGGTCTCCTTCCTTTTTTTTATACATCCGTTGTCCTTGTTTGGCCTTCCATATTATGGGGCGCCGTTTTACTATTCACTCCTAAAAGAGATACCACCATATCATTATAGAGATATCATCTATCCCTTATGGAGATATCACCATATCATTATAGAGATATCACCATATCATTATAGAGATATCACCTATCCCTTATGGAGATATCACCATATCATTATAGAGATATCACATATCCCTTATGGAGATATCACCATATCATTATAGAGATATCACATATCCCTTATGGAGATATCACCATATCATTATAGAGATATCACCATATCATTACAGAGATATCACCATATCAATATAGAGATATCACCATATCATTATAGAGATATCACCATATCAATATAGAGATATCACCTATTCCTTATGGAGATATCACCATATCATTATAGAGATATCACCGTATCATTACAGAGATATCACCTATCCCTTATGGAGATATCACCATATCATTATAGAGATATCACCGTATCATTACAGAGATATCACCTATCCCTTATGGAGATATCACCATATCATTATAGAGATATCACCATATCATTATAGAGATATCACCATATCATTACAGAGATATCACCATATCAATATAGAGATATCACCATATCATTATAGAGATATCACCTATTCCTTATGGATATATCACCATATCATTATAGAGATATCACCATATCATTACAGAGATATCACCATATCAATATAGAGATATCACCATATCATTATAGAGATATCACCATATCAATATAGAGATATCACCTTTTCCTTATGGAGATATCACCATATCATTATAGTGATATCACCATATCATAGAGATATCACCTTATCATTACAGAGATATCACCATATCAATATAGAGATATCACCATATCATTACAGAGATATCACCTTTTCCTTATGGAGATATCATCATATTATTATAGAGATATCACCATATCATTATAGAGATATCATCATATCATTATGGAGATATCACCATATCATTATAGAGATATCACCATATCATTATAGAGGTAACACCATATCATTACAGAGATATCACCATATCATTATAGAGATATCACCTATTCCTTATGGAGATATCAACATATTATTATAAAGATATCACCATATCATTATAGAGATATCATCATATCATTATGGAGATATCACCATATCATTATAGAGATATCACCATATCATTATAGAGGTATCACCATATCATTACAGAGATATCACCATATCATTATAGAGATATCACCTATTCCTTATGGAGATATCAACATATTATTAGAGATATCTCCATATCATTATAGAGATATTACCATATCATTATAGAGATATCACCTATTTCTTATGGAGATATCACCATATCATTACAGAGATATCACCATATCATTATAGAGATATCACCATATCATTATAGAGATATCACATATTCGTTATAGGGATATCACCTATTCATTTTGATATAGGGATACACCCTCATAACTTCAAGCCTCTGTGAGCTTACACCCGCATAACTTCAAGCCTCTGTGAGCTATCTGATAGTAGTGGTAACTGTCCAATTCGTTTTAAAAGTGATATTATCACATCGAATGGGATATATCACCTATTGAATATGGTGATATCACCATAATGAATTGGTGATATCATTTAAAAGTTTATTATAGTGATATCTTCATATCAAATCGGAGATGTCTCCATATCCTCATTCTCTTCCTCTACTTTCCTTATAACTTTCACTATAGGGAGATGTGGATAAGGGGCGGGTGTCATTGAGGGTTGTTGGCATCGAACTCCTGTGTTTTGATGTTATCAATTTATTCTCGTTGCTTCCGTATTTTTGTCCACATTGTTGTTTTATATGCTGTTCCCTTTTCCTGTCCCTTACGTGTGTTCCGCTGTGATCATATTACTGCAACATCAAAGTCGCTCCTCCCTACTTTTCCTATCCACAAATTTTCATTATTCTTTCTTTAAAATTAGAGTTACCTTTCTTACACTGTTTCGTGCGATTCTGCCTTCAACGAGTGCAACTTACTTGGTAAAAATGTAAAAAAAAAAAAAAACCCACACAAAATACTAGTAATGAAGACGGGCAATAATGACAGAAATAAGTTTCATGACTCATGTCGACATAATCATATTGCATGTAGACATAAGTAGGTTGCATGTCGGCATTATCTCTACCTCTGTATTCTATATCATCAGACTATATCATGATGAGCAATTTGCCCACAAATGAGATAAAGAAGATCCAGAAGACAATCTCAACAGCACTCACAATAAGAGCACCAAATTGAGCATCGACGGACCTCTGGCAAGCTAGAGGTGGGACAAGGTGCCCGGGAGGAATAAGCATCCCCTGTTTGGCTAGCCGCACCCGCCGTCGATGTTCACGCACGAAAATGAAAACAATATCTAAAATAAATGCACTGTCCTAGGTTATGTCTATATAGAAAGTGCTATGGCGGCTATGTCAGGGAAAATATTCAACACAAACTGTCAAACCCCTCGCGGGGAACATTTTTTACATGCTCCACACGGCAAAGGGCATAAGTGTGACACAAATGAGTAAAAGAAGATCCTGGAGATAATCTCAGCAGCAACCACAATAGAGCACAAAATTGAGCATCGACGGACCTCTAGTAAGCTAGAGGTGGGACCATGTGCCCGGGAGGAGTAAGCATCCCCTGTTTGGCTAGCCACACCCGCCGTTATTGTTCACGCACGAAAATGAAAACAATATCTACACAATATGCACTGGCTGATGTTATGTCTATATAGAGAGTGCTATGGCGACCATGTCAGGGAAAATATTCAAAACACTTACTGTCAAACAAAGTATCTCGAATTGCGCAAAACAAAACATTTGTTCCAATAAAGAATGTCAAAGGACTTTTAGGTATTTTTATTTCGTTTGTTTCCTGTTTGATTGTAGGGTTTTTGTTTTGTTTGTTTGTTCGTATTTTTTAATTTTGATTTAAATAACATTTTATCAGATCACAAAAAAGATGATTCAAATTCTATCATACATGGTAGGGGACGATTTTCGGGGATCAAAATCTAATTCATCTTTTGAACATTTTTACTATGTCTTGTCTTTGAGTATTTCACGCGAGTTCGGTTTTCAACTTTTCCCTTTAATTGGTTTCTATGCATGAAAGGGTCCGATATGGAAATATGCCAAAATAGGAACATTAAATGTTATCTTGTCCAAATGAATCCAACACATTAGATGCCGGGTCACGCGTAGTCAAATCCGAGATAGCCATCAGATTTTGTGATCCATTTCACCGAAGCCCGAGAAAAGCTTCATTCGTAATAAAACCGGTGATCCGTCCCACTGCACAAGCGACTTCTCTTATCACAATAACAATTTCACGCACTCGTGATCAAACTCCGGTCGTTTCCTAGGAGGCGGGAGCGGAGCGCACTATATGGGCGGAGCCAGATCTATCAGAGAACGTTAATGACAATTTTGATTGATAGTCCGCCGGTACCGATCGAAGTCTTGAAGAATCTATTCAATGTAATAAAGGAATAACTTAACTGGCAGATTTGATTGGAGGCATGGATAGCAGTGAAAAAATCCATCCTTACACTTCACTTCACAGGGAAATGATACAATAAAATATGTCAACCCCCCCCCCCCCCAAATCTGGCCGATAAATTTACACCGTGTAGGAAATCAAATTGATGTTTAATTCTCTTTATTAATTTTCAAATTATCAAAGGAATGCATACTTTTAAATGATTTTTATTCGTATGAATTGTCTAGTAAACTGAATAAAGAGAAAATCAGAAACGAAAAAACTAGTTAACTTCCGAAGCTACACTGTAAAACTGAATCATATCATACCCGTACCGACCGGTCAATAGTAATAATTGTTGATTAGATTGATCTTGGTACGAAATAATATGTGCCCAAATATAACTGATATATTGGCACAAATTATTTTCCGGGCGAATACATCCCAACAATAATATTTTCTGTGGAATACTCAGTATCAGTGGGTGAAAGTCAAGCCCAAATCAATATCCAAAAATCATACAAATCCATGAAATGTCCAAAAATCATACAAATCCATGAAATGTCCAAAAATCATGAAATGTCCAAAAATCATAAAAATCCATGAAATGTCCAAAATTCATACAAATCCATGATATGTACAAAAATCATACAAATCTATGAAATGTCCAAAAATCATACAAAGCCATGAAATGTCCAAAAATCATACAAATCCATGAAATGTAAAATCCATGAAATGTCCAAAAATTATACAAATCCATGAAATGTCCAAAAATCATACAACTCCATGAAATGTAAAATCCATGAAATGTCCAAAAATCATACAAATCCATGAAATGTCCAAAATCATAAAAATCAATGAAATGTCCAAAGATCATACAAATCCATGAAATGTCAAAAAATCATAAAAACCCATGAAATGTCCAAAAATCATACAAATCCATGAAATGTACAAAATCATACGAATCCATGAAATGCCCAAAAATCATACAAATCCATGAAATGTCCAAAAATCATACAAATCCATGAAATGTCCAAAAATCATACAAATCTGGAAAATGTACATTACAAAAATCATACAAATCCATAAAATGTCCAAAAATCATATAAATCCATGAAATGTCAAATCAATGAAATATCCAAAAATCATACAAATCCATGAAATGTCCAAAAATCATATAAATCCATGACATGTCCAAAAATCATACAAATCCATAAAATGTACAAAAATCATACAAATCCATGAAATGTCCAAAATCATACAACTCCATGAAATGTAAAATCCATGAAATGTCCAAAAATCATACCAATCCATGAAATGTCCAAAAATCATACAAATCCATGAAATGTACAAAAATCATACAAATCCATGAAATGTAAAATCCATGAAATGTCCAAAAATCATACAAATCCATGAAATGTCCAAAAATCATAAAAATCCACGAAATGTCCAAAGATCATACAAATCCATGAAATGTCAAAAAATCATAAAAACCCATGAAATGTCCAAAAATCATACAAATCCATGAAATGTACAAAATCATACGAATCCATGAAATGCCCAAAAATCATACAAATCCATGAAATGTCCAAAAATCATACAAATCCATGAAATGTCCAAAAATCAAACAACTCCATGAAATGTAAAATCCATGAAATGTCCAAAAATCATACAAATCCATGAAATGTCCAAAAATCATACAAATCCATGAATTGTACAACAAGAGGCCCAAGAGGGGGCCTCATCGCTCGCCTTAGTTGCAATTAAAAATATAGTAGTGGACGACACGGTGGAGGCCCTTGAGTACTTGCTTCCTTAAAGGTATCGTGAAATTATGAGCATCAGTTCTGGAAAAGTCAGCCAATCAGCCATCATGTAATTTGTTGACCTAATGGCAATGAAACACACAAACTTTTAGTTTTTTATTATTTTTTTAACACCACAGACACGTAAACAATACATAGACAAGGACATTTTTGTATATAAACACAGAACATAGAAGAGTACATGCCAGCTGATCCATGGTCCTAGCAAGGACCAGCCATTATAAGATTACTAGACCGATGCCTTATTTGCTAGACCACAGCAACAACAAAATACAAACTTGGTACAGGACCTTAAGTACTTGCTTCGTTTCGTGAAATTCTGTGCCGCGGTTGCAAATGGAAAGTCAAAAAGGCATGAGCCAATAAGAACCCTCGGCCGCTATACTTGTTGACCACTCGGCATGAAAAACACAACTTGGTATAGGAACTTTAGTACTTACTTCCTGTAAGGTTTCTTGAAATTCTGAGCAGCGGTTGCAGAAGAGAAGTCGAAAATGCATCAGCAAATCAGAGCCCTTGGCGGCCATATTTGATGACCGCTCGGCACGAAAAACACAAACTTGGTAGAGGAACTTGACTTCATGCTTTCTGTAAGGTTTTGTGAAATTCTGTACAGCGGTTGCAGAGGAGAAGTCTAAAATGCGTCAGCAAATTAGAGCCATCTGCAGCCATATTTGTTGACCGATCGGCACATTAAACACAAACTTGGTAGAGGACCTTGAGTACTTGCTTCCTGTAAGGTTTCGTGAATTTCTGTGCAGCGTTTGCAGAGGAGAAGTCGAAAATGCTTCAGCCAATCAGAGCCCTTGGTGTCCTTGTTTGTTGACCGATCGGCACAAAAAACACAAACTTGATGGAGGACCTTGAGTACTTGCTTCCTGTTAGTCTTCGTGAAATTCTGTGCAGCGGTTGCAGATAGGGAGTCGAAAATGCGTAAGCCAATCAGAGCCCTCGGCGGCCATATTTGTTGACCGATCTGCAAGAAAAGCACTTGCTGCCTGTAAGGTTTTTTGAAATTCTGTGCCGCGGTTGCAGGGAAGAAGTCGAAAATGTGTCAACCTATCAGATCCCTCGGCGGCCATATTTGATGAACGATCGGCACGAAAAATACAAACTTGGTAGAGGACCTAAAGTACTTGCTTCCTGTAAGATTTCGTGAAATTCTGTGTGCACAGCGGTTGCAGAAGAGAAGTCGAAAATGCGTCAGCCAATCGGAGCACTCGGCGGCCATATTTGTTGACCGATCGGTACGAAAAACACAAACTTGGTAGAAGATTTTAAGTACTTGCTTCCTGTAAGATTTCGTGAAATTCTGTGCAGCGGTTGCAGAGGAGAAGTCGAAAATGTGTTAGCCAATCATAGCCCCCGGCAGCCATATTCATTCAATTTGATTCCTATAAAATTAACCTTGCTCTCTCTTCAACTTAACAGTTCAGATTGATCTAATGACCTGGATATGAAAAGTGAACACGCGTGTGTTTGATATTTCAATTATCAATTGCTTACCTTCCAACGTTCGTTTTTTCTTGGTCATAACTGGATTCTTTATATCACTGTCACTAAATAATCGTCGTATTTATTCTAAATTCTCAAATAAAGGAGACACGTAAACACTCTTGCAATGACCCTGCAATGATCAACTTTAATAACTTACCAACTCACGGGGCAATGATCAGCCGTATCAACATACCAAACCATGAGGCAATGATCAAACTGATCAACATACCACATTACGAGGCAATGATCAACCTGATCAACATACCAAACCATGAGGCAATGATCAACGTGATCAACATACCACAGCATAAGGCAATTATCAACCTGATCAACACACCACACCATGAGGCAATGATCAACATACCACACCATGAGGCAATGATCAACCTGATCAACATACCACAGCATGAGGCATTGATCAACCTGATCAACATACCACAGCATGAGACAATGATCAACCTGAACAACATTCCACACCATGAGGCAATGATCAACGTGATCAACATACCAAACCATGAGGCAATGATCAACCTGATCAACATTCCACACCATGAGGCAATGATCGACCTGATCAACATCCCACACCATGAGGCAATGATCAACGTGATCAACATACCACAGCATGTGGCAATGATCAACGTGATTAACATACCAAACCATGAGGCAATGATCAAACTGACCAACATACAAAACCATGCGGCAATGATCAACCTGATCAACATACCACAGCATGAGGCAATGATCAACGTGATCAACATACCAAACCATGAGGCAATGATCAACCTGATCAACTTACCACAGCATGAGGCAATGATCAACGTGATCAACATACCAAACCATGAGGCAATGATCAACCTGATCAACATACCACAGCATGAGGCAATGATCAACCTTATCAACTTAATCGACATTCCACTAAATGAGATAATGATCAACCTTATCAACAAACCACTTCACATGACTATGATCAACCTTATCTACATACCACTTAACGAGCCAATGATCAACCTTATCAACAAACCACTTCACGAGCCAATGATCAACCTGATCAACATATCACACCATGAGGCAATGATCAACCTGATCAGCATACCACAGCATGAGGCAATGATCAACGTGATCAACATACCAAACCATTAGGCAATGATCAACCTGATCAACATACCACAGCATGAGGTAATGATCAACGTGATCAACATATCACACCATGAGGCAATGATCAACCTGATCAACATACCACAGCATGAGGCAATGATCAACGCCATCAACATACCACAGCATGAGGCAATGATCAACATATCACTCCATGAGGCAATGATCAACCTGATCAACATACCACAGCATGAGGCAATGATCAACCTTATCAACATACCACATTACGAGGCAATGATCAAACTGATCAACTTAATCGACATTCCACTAAATGAGATAATGATCAACCTTATCAACAAACCACTTCACGAGCCAATGATCAACCTTATCAACATACCACTTCACATGACAATGATCAACCTTATCTACATACCACTTCACGAGCCAATGAACAACCTTATCAACATACCACAGCATGAGGCAATGATCAACCTGATCAACATACCACACCATGAGGCAATGATCAACGTGATCAACGTATCACACCATGAGGCAATGATCAACCTGATCAACATACCACAGCATGAGGCAATGATCAACGTGATCAACATACCAAACCACGAGGCAATGATCAACCTGATCAACATACCACAGCATGAGGTAATGATCAACGTGATCAACATATCACACCATGAGGCAATGATCAACCTGATCAACATACCACAGCATGAGGTAATGATCAACGTGATCAACATACCACAGCATGAGGCAATGATCAACCTGATCAACATATCACACCATGAGGCAATGATCAACGCCATCAACATACCAAACCATGAGGCAATGATCAACATGATCAACATACCACAGCATGAGGCAATGATCAACATATCACACCATGAGGCAATGATCAACCTGATCAACATACCACAGCATGAGGCAATGATCAACCTTATCAACATACCAAATTACGAGGCAATGATCAAACTGATCAACTTAATCGACATTCCACTAAATGAGATAATGATCAACCTTATCAACAAACCACTTCACGAGCCAATGATCAACCTTATCAACATACCACTTCACATGACAATGATCAACCTTATCTACATACTCACTTCACGAGCCAATGATCAACCTTATCAACATACCACAGCATGAGGCAATGATCAACCTGATCAACATACCACAGCATGAGGCAATGATCAACCTGATCAACATACCACAGCATGAGGCAATGATCAACCTGATCAACATACCACAGCATGAGGCAATGATCAACCTGATCAACATTCCACACCATGAGGCAATGATCAATGTGATCAACATACCACTTCACGAAACAATGATCAACCTTACCTATATACCACTTCACTAGACAATGATCAACCTTATCTACATACCACTTCACGAGACAAGGATCAACCTTATCAACATACCACTTCATGAGACAATGATCAACCTTATCAACATACCACTTCACGAGACAATGATCAACTTTACCTAAATACCACTTCACTAGACAATGATCAACCTTATCATACAATGATCAACATTATCAATAAACCACTTCAACCTTATCTACATACCACTTCTCAAGGTAATGCCAACCCTATCTACATACCACTTCACGAGTCAATGATCAACCTTATCTTTATATAACTTCAAATGACAATGTCATACCTAGTGAACATACTACTTCACGAGACAATTATCAACCTCATCGACATACCCCTTCAACAGGCAATGATCAACCTTGTCAACATACCAAACCCCGAGGCGATGGTCAACCTTGTTAACATACCACTTTACCAGACAATGATCAACCTTATCAATATGACATTTCACCAGACAATGAACAACCTTATCAACATACCACTTCCTGAGACAATGATCAACCTTATCCTTGCCCTTTGCCGTGTGGAGTTCGTAAAAAAGTTCCTCGCGAGGGGTTTTACAGTGTTTTGAAATTTTCCCCGACATTGTCGCCATACCTCTTTCTATATAGACATAGCCGCAGACAGAGCATGTATTTTATATCTTTTTTTCATTTTCGTGTGTGAACATCGACGGCGGTTGTGGCTACCCAGCAGGGGATGCTTACTCCTCCCGGGCACCTGGTTCCATCTCTAAGTTGCTAAGGGGTCCGTCGATGCTCAATTTTGTGCTCTATTGTGAGTGCTGTTAAGATTATCGTCAGGATCTTCTTTAACTCATTATCAACATACCATTCCACGTGGCAAAAATCACTCTTATCGACATACTTCTTCAAAAGATAATGATCAACCTTATCAACATACCACTTCACGAGACAATGATCAACCTTATCAACATACCACTTCACGAGACAATGATCAACCTTATCAACATACCACTTCACGAGTCAATGATCAACCTTATCTTCATACCACTTCACGAGACAATGATCAACCTTATCTACATGCCACTTCACGAGGCAATGATCAACCTTATCTACATACCACTTCACATGACAATGATCAACCTTATCAACATACCCACTTCACGAGCCAATGATCAACTTAATCAACATACCATATCACGAGACAATGATCAATCTTATCAACATGTACAGCTTTACGAGACAATAATCTACTTTATCATACAATGATCAAGATTATCAACATAGGACAGTCATCAATATCAATATACTACTTCACGAGACAATCATCAACTTTACCAACATACGACATTTCGAGACAATTGTCAATATTGAAATGTATGTTATATAGTACCAATTTTATTGTACTAGACACGTGTTTCGGATATTGAATCCTCGTCAGTTGTACTTCATGTCAAACAGTTCAAACAAAGCCAAAGTGAATTACCCTGGCGCCATCTACAATACAGACTTTTAATTTCCTCTTGCCTAAATGAGCGGATCCAAATTTTGTGTAGTGTTTATTCAGAAGCGTATTTAAGTGAAAAATTTGGCCAAAAATCGTTGGAGGGTAGGTGCAAGGAGCTTAATTCTAAACATGACCGAAAAACTTATGCCGAAACCCCAGCTAAGGACAGAGCTATGCAATGAGGAAGATACCCCTTAGTTTTAGAAATTTAGGTCTAATTTGATGGCAGGAAATTTAGAATATATTTTAATGCAGTGCGTAAACACTAAAACTAGGTGAGCGAAATCCTCGGGGACTTACAGTCCACTAGCAGCGATACCAGCCTAGTGGTTGAAATTTGAAATATATGTTATATAGTACCAATTTTATTGTACTAGACACGTGTTTCGGATATTGAAACCTCGTCAGTAGTACTTCATGTCAAACAGTTCAAACAAAGCAAAAGTGAATAATCTGGCGCCATCTACAATACAGACTTTTAATTTCCTCTTGCCAAAATGAGCGGCTCCAAATTTTGTGTAGGGTTTATTTAGAAGCGTATTTAAGTGAAAAATATGGCCAAAAATCGTTGGAGGGTAGGCGCAAGGAGCTTAATTCTAAACATGACCGAAAAACTTATGCCGAAACCTCAGCTAAGGACCGAGCTATGCAATGAGGGAGATACCCCTTAGTATATCATCATATAACAGAACCTTGGATTTATTCATCTTTTCACACGATTGTAGTCCGAGACATATAATTGCAAATGGTTGACAATGGTAAACACTATCAACATAGTACTCCACTACGCAAGGCAATGGTCAACATTACGAACATATCACATCACGTAGATACACATAACCAAGCGTATCTACGTACCACTTCACGAGACAATAATCAACATTATCAACATACCACTTCACTTGACAATGGTCAACCTTATCAACAAACCACTTCACGAGACATGATCAACCTTATCAACATACTCACTTCACGAGACAATGATTAACCTTATCAACATACCACTTCACGAGACAATGATCAACCGTATCAACGCACCACTTCACGAGGCAATATTTCACCTTATCAACATACCACTTCATGAGGCAATGGTCAAAGCTCTCAATATACCACAACACGCAACAATGATCAAACTTACCAACATACAACCTTAACAGCATACCACTACGCAAGGAACTGGTCAACATTATGAACATATCACATCATGAGACAATAACCAAGCGTATCAATACACCACTTCACGAGACAATAATCAACATTACCGACATACGAGACAATATCAAACATTATCAACATTCCACTTCACAAGACTATGAATAGCCTTACCAACATACCACTTCAGGAATGATCGACCTTATCAACGTTCAACTTCATAAGGCAATGACAAACCTTGTCAACATAGAAATTCACGAAGCAATGGTCAACTTTATCAACATACCTCTTTATGTGACAATGATCCACCTTATCAGCATTCCACTTTACGAGGCAACGATCGACCTTATCAACATACTACTTCTCGAGGCAATGACCGACCGTTTACACACACCAATCTACGAGGCAATGGTCAATATTACCAACATACCACATCACGAGAAAATGACCAACCTTACCAACATACCACTTCACGAGGTAAACGTCAACCTTATCCTGAACATTCGACGATGAACATTATCATTATTCAGCAATCAACGCAATCAACGTCATTATCGACGTAATATACATTGATAAGTCATTATACAAGGATCAACATTATCATTATACAAGGATCAACATTATCATCATACAAATATCAATATTATCACCATACAAAGATCAACATTATCACCATACAAAGATCAACATTATCAACATACAAAGATCAACATTATCAACATACAAAGATCAATATTATCATCATACAAAGATTAACATCATCATACAACGATCAAACATTATCAACATACAAAGTTTAACATTAAAATCATACAAACATCGATATTATCAGCCTACAAAGATCAACATCATCATCATACAAAGATCAACATTATCATTATACCAAGATCAACATTATCATTATACAAAGATCAACATTATCATCATACAAAGATCAACATTATCACCATACAAAGATCAACATTATACAAAGATCAACATTATACAAAGATCAACATTATCATCATACAGAGATCAACATTATCATCATACAAAGATCAACTTTACTATCATACAAAGATCAACATTATCATCATACAAAGATCAACATTACCATCATACAAAGATCAACATTATCATCATACAAAGATCAACATCATTATTATACAAATATTAATATCATCATCATACAAAGATCAACATTATCATCATACAAAGATCAACATTATCATCATACAAAGATCATCATCATCATACAGAGATTAACATCATCATCATACAAAGATCAACATCTTTACCGTACAAAGATCAACATTATCATCATTCAAAGATTAATATTATCATCATACAAAGATCAACATTATAATCATAAAAAGATCAACATTATCATCGTACAAATATCAATATTATCAAGAGAACAAAGATCAACATTATAATCATAAAAAGATCAACATTATCATCATACAAATATCAATATTATCAAGAGAACAAAGATCAACATTATCATCATACAAAGATCAACATTATCATCGTACAAAGATTTACATTATCATCGTACCAAGATCAACATTATCATTATACAAAGATCAACATTGTCATCATTCAAAGATCAACATTATCAACATACAAAGATCAACATTATCAACATTCAAAGATCAACATTATCACCATACAAAGATCAACATTATCATCATACAAAGATCAACATTATGGTAATACAAAGATCAACAGTATCATCATACAAGGATCAACATTATCAGCAGATAGCTTCACTTGACAATTACTGTAGCATGGTAATGATTAATCTTGTCATAGTTCTATTTCATGAGGAAAGGAGCGAGTTATATATATCTTTCTCATTTGTCCAAATATACAAGCATCACAAAGGTATGCTTAACTCAGATTACGGTTCATGGAGCTCGATTTTTTATCCCAAATTAGGCAACCCTCATACACCAATCCCGAGCACACTTCTTGTTTCTCATTACACGGAAAATTATGATTCGAACGTAAGGACTCAGGAACTTATTCCGCTCATTCCCGCTTTGAGTGCAAGAGATGATGGCTCATATTAGCTTTCCTCAAAGGGAAATTAAACGGATTGAGTCCTTGTGAGTAAGAACATCTCTGCGTTCATTTGAAACTTGTGCGTGGACACCTTGAAGAGGTCGTTTGGCTGTATTGTCGCTTTGGCTGCTGTGGGCTTTCTCTGTATTCAATACCAATCTGATGTTAAAGTTGTCACTTTCATCAAGTGCCTATGTTCTTTCATGTCTCTTATCGAATTTTGCTCCCGGAATCAACTCTTGGGAGAAGAAGCCAATTTAGTTCCTAACTACTATTGGGGATCACGTGACATTTCAAAGACAAGTGTCGCGATATTCCCTGCTCTGAAGACGTGAATGGCGATCGATAATTCCTGGTTGATTTGAAAGAACCATGATGAGCGCAGTAGGCGAGTTTGATTGTCTTGCCGCTAACAGCATCTGTAAATATAAAAACGAACGAAAAAAGGGGCGATACATGAGGAGACAGAATCGATTTTACAATAGAGTCTTTATGCAAATGAACGAATTGCAAGCATACCGGAAGTATGTCAATGTCATATCCGGGGAGATTGTATTAACCGGAGATGACAATCTTTCTTGGGGCACAATCAACGGCTGAAACAAGATCGATCTTAATGCCCAAGTGAACGTCCATTTAATCTTTACATGCCACAAAAGATACATGAATAATACATCTAAAACACAGATCAGAATAGCGTATAAAATTAGACCAGGATTCATTTTTATCCTAGAAGATTGCCAGACTGGATGTCTAGCATATATACGGATAAATTGAGAGCTTAGATTTTCGTGGTAAAAGATTTTTTTTAAAAATGATAATAAGAAAGTATTTCTTTCGTCTGCGACAGTATAAAACATTTGTCGCCGAAAAACATCCCGTAATAAAATGTTTAAAAAACAAACAGGAAAAAGGGGATAAAGCACTTTTTGTTGCATGCATCTGAGGAGTCTGCCCTTGGTCGACTTCTCATTTAGCCCGGTTTGAAATGGAATATAGGTAAAGGTGCTCCGACGAGACCGGCTAGATCAAATACCCGATTTTTTCTTCAAATGTAACAGAACGAAATGAAGCAATCACTGAAAATAATTTCACTAGGCAGGAAGGAAATACGCAGGGTCTTCATATTGCGGATCGTTTTAGCTCACCTGAGCGAAGCTCAAGTGAGCTATTGTCATAGCGCGCCGTCCGTCGTCCGGCGTAAACTTTTAACATTTTCGACACCTCCTCTGCAACCGCTGCACGAATTTCACGAAACCTTACAGGAAGCAAGAACTCAAGGTCCCCTACCAAGTTTGTGTTTTTCTTGCCAATCGGTCAACAAATATGGCCACCAAGGGCTCTGATTGGCTGACACATTTTCGACATCTCCTCTGCAACCGCTGTACAGAATTTCATAAAACCTTACAGGAAGGAAGTACTCAAGGCCCTCTACCAAATTTGTGTTTTTTGTGCCGATCGGTCAACAAATATGACTGCCGAGGGCTCTGATTGGCTGATACATTTTCGACATCTCCCCTGCAACCGCTGCACGGAATTTCATAAAACCTTACAGGAAGCAAGTACTCAAGGTCCTCTACCAAGTTTGTGTTTTTTGTGCCGATCGGTCAACAAATATGGCCGCCAAGGGCTCTGATTGTTTCACATATTTTCGACATCTCCTCTGCAACCGCTGCATGGAATTTCATAAAGACTTACAGGAAGCTAGTAATCAAGGTCCTCTGCCAAGTTTGTGTTTTTCGTGCCGATCGGTCAACAAATATGACTGCCCGAGGGCTCTTATTGGCTGACACATTTTCGACATCTCCTCTACAACCACTGCATAGAATTTCAGGAAGCAAGTACTCAAGGTCCTCTACCAAATTTGTGTTTTTCGTGCCGATCGGTCAACAAATATGGCCGCCGAGAGCTCTGATTGGCTGATACATTTTCGACATCTTCTCTGCAACCGCTGCACAGAATTTCATGAAACCTTACAGGAAGCAAGTACTCAAGGTCCTCTACCAACTTTTGTGTTTTTCGTGCCGATCGGTCAACAAATATGGCCGCCGAGGGCTCTGATTGGCTGACACATTTTCGACATCTCCCCTGCAACCGCTGCACTGAATTTCATAAAACCTTACAGGAAGCAAGTACTCAAGGTCCTCTACCAAGTTTGTGTGTGTGTTTTTTTTTCATGCCGACCGGTCAAAAGATATAGCCGCCCAGGGCTCTTATTGGATGACACATTTTCGACATCTTCTCTGAAACTGCTACACAGAATTTAACGAAACCTTGCTGGAAGCAAGTACTCAAGGTCCTCTACTAAATTGTCCACTATCATTCTTTTTGTGCAACTCAGGTGAGCGATGAGGCCCCCTTGGGCCTCTTGTTTTTTTTTTCCTAACCGATCCATTGACAAAGAACTGGTGCGTTTGGAATCTCATAAAAAGCAAGACCTAAATCACATCTATACAAAGGTGTGTTTAACAAATCCGTCGACCAAGCTGATACTGACGTCCTTGACCTCTCCTCCATATTGTTACCCTACGTTCCACCAAAAGACACAAGGAGCATGCGTTCATATTATTTGTTCAAACTGTCAAAACTTACTGACCACAGAAGCTCGACACCAACAATCCTCAATGAAATTCGCCCCTTCTTTACTTTCCCTTTATTACTTCATTTTAAAGAGGATGTAACGGAGGATGCAATTGTAAATCAGTTGCGTCGAACTCCTATGCAACTAACCGAAAATTCGGATAACAGAACCGTGGATTTATTCATCTTTTCACACGATTGTATTCCGAAGCATATAATTACAAAGTCAGGAAAGCTTAAAACAAGAGACACTTTAAATCTAGTACAAAGTTATTTGTCTAACTGTTACATCGAAATATCATCGAAGTAGAACAATCATGTTGATGGTGTTCCTAGACTGCAGTGGTACGGTATTTACATTTCTTAACAAAAATAGGAAATCAATTTAGTCAATTTCCAGGGCCATTGAAGCATGAACACATGGACTCTCCATTAACAGAAGAAACCCACGTTCGAGAAATCATTTAGAAAATTGATAATACAATGCAAGTGATAAGACATTATCATCATTGACTTCAATATTTCCCCCGTCTCACACGTTATTTCTATTCGGTTATTTTTGTGTGTGAGATAACGTGTGTGACGGGTAAAATATTGAAGCTATATCATCATATAAGATGAAAATATAAACACCATTTCAGATAATGAAATATTAGGATATTTGAAAAAAAAAACTTAGACACACGCACGTAAGGGTATTCGGATCCTTCTCTGTGAAAGAGATTGCGTTTTCGCCAACCAGTAATATTCAATTTAACACTGACACACATGCACGCATACATACCAGAAAAATTATGTTTTTACAAAACATGATCAGAAACTCGAACTATCACACAATAAAGAAACACTGTCGGGTCGACTTTGACGTTCCTTTCTTGTTTTGTTTGTATGCTGTGTAGTCTGTTGGATAGTAAACCTACACACAGTAAATGTTTGAATAGTTGATAATAATAATGATCTTTGAATTACATAAATATGAGTAATTCCCTATGCTGAGCCCTGATTTTAGTTTTTTAGTCACGGTTTAGAATGAATTGAAGTTCTTTTTTATCCTGTATGTCTTTTTACTTAATAATTTCATTTTTATCATATCATATTTAAAAGTTATTTTATTATTCTCATTTTATTTATTGATGGTTTATGTGTATCGTATTTTTTCCATACCAGATTTTCAACTCAAGGCTCTAGAATAAAATGAAGTGATGGCTTTTATGTACGAAAGGACTATTATTCTACATGCGATTTATTTTTTCTTTGGCTAACAAATGAGATTTTCTTTTAATACCTTTTAAAACGGCTTACAGGCTGCTCGGAAAATCGACATTTAGCCAAAATCTTCTCAGCTTGACATGAAAATACTTTTACTTGTCTGCTCTGCATAATTAAAACAAATCCAAGTCAATAGAAAGCGCGGCAGCTTTTTGCGAGTAACAACGATCGGCCTGTGTAGTTTCCGGCACGCTGAACAAGGTTCTGGAAGTAGCTTTATTTTGAATTTGCGTTACATCTGTTATTATTGAACGTAAATCCTGATCATTCTTTGTATTGATCGACTGAGCAGGGCACAAATGCAAATTCTTGCCGCCGGTTATTTGATCCGCGGTAAACAGGGTTATATTTCCTATTCCAATTCTTAGTGGATTCCGTCTTTGCGAATATGCATCTCATTTTCGTAAAATGCACCCATGCAATTGTAATAGCAATCGATGTAGCTCTGCATTTTATATGAATTTGACGTGGCGGGGCGCAGAAACCGAAAAAGAAAAAAAAAGTTTAATCAGCCCAAGTTAGATGCGGAATCAAAGGCAAGGTTTAGTGGGATAGAAAATAACATATTCCTGTAAAATATTCCTATAAGATCATTATAAATAAATCTTTTAAGAGGATTTCACACTAAGAGCATAAAGACGAATTAAAGCAATTGAAATTTTCTAATCAAAGCTTGGTGTATAAACAAGGTCGTTCCATCGCTACATAATTCATCTCATGGTAAACATTCCTCCTCCTCCTCCCTCTCTCTCTCTCTCTTTCGTTCGTTTACTTTCTTCAAGCAAAGTCAAATTGTTTTCATCTTCGACCCTTAAACAAACATTTGAAAATAAAAGACCTGCAAGTAATTTTAATTTTTCTAATATTCAATAGAAAAACATGATCTATCTAACATAATGAACCCAGGAGCATTCAATCGCCTTGATTATTCATACGTCACGCCGAGAACCCTTTGTTGAAATCTTAATAAGAACAGCGTGATATCCATTTTTGAAATTGACAAGAGTGAGAGAAAAGTCGATTACGTTTGGCCGACTCCGAGAAGAGGGCATGTTGTTTTGGCATTGTCAGTCAAAACTCTGGGCTGCCTGATTGACGCGAATCAAATTGACCAATCACAGAGCGGGATTGAAAGAACAGAAACACCGAAACCTAGACGTTTCAATTTCATTGGAAACCTCGTGGCACAATTCGTACAGAAATGTTCCTTCCCCAGTATTTTCCATCGGAAGATGTCGAACATAAAGTTTTCAGTGCAGTACCAGACCCAGATTGCGTACATTGCATTTCTGCGCTCGAAAGTGTTCTCAAAAGACAAGGTAACGGAGAAGAGATAAAGACTGGGAATCAACAAGGTGCCGAAAGTAGGCGTTCCCATCTGTCTTTCTGTTTGAATGACACCAGGTTTTGTTATTAAGGTCCATGGTCTTTTATGTATGCGGGGACCAACGGAAAGGAGGTCGCCCATTGGACGATCGCGGGGTTTTATCGGTGGAGCATAGGACCATTGCCGTACATACTAAATGTAAAGGTGTGTACACCGAACTAAATAAGGTCGATACAGCTGTTTCTAATGACTTTACAAAACCTTGTTTGAATGATCTGGTTTTTCGTGTGCGCCGAGGCATGTACAAATTTATTCTTCTACTGTCAAAAAGTAATGAACATATGGTAACATGCACACGTCCATGTACTTTTACATGCATAATTAAACAATAAAATCACTACAGATGGAGTCATGCGTGAGAGGAGAACAACTCAAATTAAAATGAATCTTAATGCGAAATAGAAAACAACACCCAGTCACATAAATTATAAAAAATAACAGTCAAAACAAAACGTTGCGTCCAGAAACATCCCAAAATTTTCAGCTGTTGCTATGGTAATGAAAATCGACCCAGATACTGTCGTTAATTCTACATGCCAGATAGTAATTCTTCCCGAATGATGAAATTAGGAACCCGTTTCCGTCGCAACTCATATATTCAGCTTGATTTCCCAGATGTAATGTTGCTATTTTTCTTTGTATTTTCCGCGATCCTCCCTCGGGGTAAGGCTGAAATTGCACGCGATTACCCGTCACAAGACAGTTATTTCTGAATCCTCTAGGGTGATTTACATAGGCAATAAATGACCGACGCTGCTCCACGCAACTCTTTATTGATCAAGAATTTAAAAGAAAAAGAATTCGTGTTTAATAGCGTTCAGATTCCTTGTATAATGGAGAGTAGGACCACAAATGTTCTTTATGTCTGCATTTTCTCCCCTTTTGAAGTACAATGTATATGTAGATGTGAAATAACGAAGCGCATGGACTGATTGCGTTTTTTAACACATCTCACGTACAATATCTTACTCAGGGACGAATCAGCTGTTTTCAAGAAGGATATTGAATGAGAGGAGGTCGGGGTAGAGTTCAGCTCTCAAAGATATGAATATGCGAATTGCATGCAGGAGGCGTAATAAAATATGTATCAAAGAATTGATAACCTTTTACTTATGTAAAAATTGCAATGAACGATTGCATAAAATCTTATGATTATCGAGTTATTCAAAGAAATAATAATAAAAATTGCGATTTTCCAATGTCCTAAAAGCATTCACAGACGCACCAAAATGTCTTCGGCGTGGAACCAAAAATTACAACACTTTAAATAAAACATTGTTTTGACTCTTACCTTGGAGAATCCGAACAGTTTTTGAATGTGATAACCATGACCATTTAAATCATTTTAATATAAGTTTTTAATGCCTGCAAAAAGAGTATGTATCAACTTGATTGACATTGATTTTCTCATGTCCGGAAACGATCAGTATCTTGTTCTGTCTTATGTGGTATTCCATATACCAAGAAAGACATGATAGAATTACGTTCTAGGTAGTGTCGAATATTACTAAAATCAATAGGTGTGTTTATCCGGATTACGTTTCAACAACAGCCCCACTCAAGAAGTACCGACAAATAGAATCTAAATCTCGTGGCAGACGAAAATACCCAATGAGTTGCAAGGAAATAATCGCACTAGGTGGGATGCAGTCTTCGAGAATGCACGTACTCCGTACAACCACACCATTTATTACTAACGTAGCAGACGGCAATGTGTGTGGATGTGGTATTTGATGATCCTTTTGAGTCTACTCTTTGTTTTCGCATAGGATGTTTCTATGTTTTGCAGTGAGTGCAGCCGTGCTGCAACCAAGTGTTGTTGGAGATTCCCTCCTTCATTGTACAAGAGGAAGTGGTGCATGAGAGATATGGTGAATTACCCCCTCCTGGAATTTGTTTTTCATATTTTTTTTACGTTTTTTTTTTTTCATTCATACGATGGAACCTCCCCTACCGTTCTCGAACATGGGTTTTTCCCCAGCGCATGTTACAAGAAGGTGCGACCAGACTTTACAGAACACAATTTTTGTTTTTGGAATCAGGAATCCATGTTACAGACTAGTACTCGTCTGGACCCTGACCACTTACATAGACTTCTGATTGGTTAATTATCTATACATGCTTTGGGTAGTGCGCGCCCAGACATCGGGCTATATCTGATACACATGATAAAGAATGTATCAATATGACTGGTTGATTAACGAGGTTATGTCCCGCATCCCTGAAACTGATGTGAGAATAATAGTTTATCACGTTCTCCCATGTGCATTGGAAATGAGCGGCTATATTCGATACGCTATCTTTTCATGACGGGACAAACAATAATTATGTCTCGGGGATGAACGTCAATATTTGAGTGTCAAAATTGGGTTTATTTTTTACGTATCGATCCTTTGTGTAAATAGTGCTAACTGTTTGATGCTGTAAATGCGCGCCTTATCACTCTCACAGATCAATAGAGGACGCAATTGACTGCGCAAGTGATAACATTAGGGCAATTGTTATTGCTTTTCAGTAAAAACGTTTTATCAATCACTTCACGGTACGTTGTTTTACGCGTCCACCCATTGCACCAGTAATGTAAATCCATAAACCTAACGATATGTACATTGATATGCTGTATTAATAAGTAACTCCGTTATGTAAAGTGAAAATTCTGCTTCCTGTTTTACTCATTGCGTAACGATACATGAGAAAAACTTATCACAAACTACCCATGTAAATAAACCATTGAAACTCCGATATCGTTTGGGGAATTAAAACGTACTCCATGACAGGCCTGTCCAAATCTCAACAGATCAAGGCCCTGACCATCCGCACTCTTGAAAATAGAGCACAAGCTCACTTAGGCCAGCAGATCACATACGGATCATGAGCTCACTTCTCGGACTCTGCGTTTGTTATTTTATTATAATACATGTCATTATTAATAATATATTAGTATATATTATTCATATTGCCATAAACAATATGAAAATGTATATATAATGTATATATTGTATCTGTATTCCATTAAGTTGGATTATCTTGAACCTGAGGTTATGTCCTGCCCTACCTTTTTCATTTTTTTTTTTTCGATATTGTGTTTGTTGTCTTTATATATATGCGTCAGTTTGTGTGATTATCTTGTACATGGTGTAATCTGTGCTTGCTTTGTGTGTTTTCCTGTGGACCTTGCAACAAAAACTTTTCCATCCCTTTTTTTACCTATAGATAGGGGACGGGTGTCAAAGAAGGCTGAGAGATGGTGAAACGTGCTGTTTGATAACATCGTGACATTGTGCCGTCGACATCAGACGAAAGTAGCTAGACAGCGACATCAAGATGGTCGTGACACCAACAATGTCGATCTATGCTACATCAAAACATCGAATCGTTTATGATCATCCTCGATTCTACACTAAATAGGAATTTTATATACTCGATGTCCATGCTCACGTGAAGTAAGCTGTCTCGAGGAGAAAATACACACATATTTCTACGAATTGATTATACAAAGAACGGAAATGATCTTCGACCAGACTCCGTGGAAATAACAACAGCAAGTCAAGCAAACATTTGGAAACAAAACACACACAACACAAACCCTCACACAAAATGGACATTAAGATGAGACCTAAGAACTTTCTTAAAGAACTGCCTTTGTCTCGTGTCGTAATGTCAGAAGCTCAGAGCAAGTTTGAAGTCATAATAATTACGATAAAGCTCTAATTTACTATATTTAAGATCACTTGCAGCATCTGAAGTGCCAACCATCTCATCAAACAAGGACAGTGTGGCGTTACAATCATAACCTATAAGTTTGATTATTCGTTCCAGAAGAAAAGAGCTCTCGAAATCATGCAGCAAGACGCACGTGCTTCTTGGAAAATCAATTAATTACGGCATCATTGGACTTAAGCCTCGGTTCTTTGTTCTCTTTGACATATGCGCCCTCTATGAAAGTCATTTGAAGAATCCCAGTCTTCAGGGGACGTCACTCGTCATAGATGATGTTGCTAATCGTGGACGTTGCATGACGGAAAGTCAGCAAGGACCACGTGACCGCACGTGACTTCCCGTACATGGGCGATGTAGGCTACAAAGTACCCGTGCGGACCAAGTCAACCGTGTCTTGCATGCGCTTGCACGTTGGATGTATCTTCCATGCAAGCTCTTTTAATAAATCAGGGTTATAGTCTGCAGGCCACGTGGACAATAGCCGTCATCGTCCCTGTTTGGCGCGCGCAGAATCCGTATGAAGTAGCAATTGTCATGTCATTGCTGAGGTGAATAGCATTATCGTCGCATATGCCTTCCTGTAGCAGAATATTGTAAATGGCCGCCGTCAATAAAAGTAAATGATCCCGCATCAATGATGCATCAAGTAGAGTGGCGTAAGACGACACTTTGTAGTTCTCGCTTACATAGCTTCTAATAATTAACATCAGATTGATTTTCACGTATATTGTTCATGTATAGGTGACAGATGTCGAGTATCATTGAGATACGGATTACCTACGTAAAACATGAAAAATACCAGCAGAGATTTTCATTTTTCTATCGTGTTGAAAAAAATAAAAAAAAAAAACCCTAAAAATTAGTAAAAGCTATTTTTCCCAGAAACCGATAAAATACTTATGTTGTCAAGTCCCTAACCTCTCATCTCAGAAATTTGGGATATCATTACAGCTTTTAACTCTTTATGACCACACTCCAGACGAAAGAAACTAGAATTACGAATAGCCCTTCGCCTAATTACTATCAGCGAAGTAAGCTTTTGAAAATCGAGTATTTCAGAACGAACAATGACTGATTGTTAGCAAGTTCCTGTGCGACTCTTTAATAAAAATTGTAGGAAGCCTGAATTTACGATGGACAAATTGCTTGCTTGAGGGTTTGACAAACTTATGAATTTTCTAAACACAACAATCTCTTGTACTACCTTTTGCCATTGGTTGATGATCAATTACAACCTTCAAAATGGCGTCTGTACTCAAAGATGCATAAGGACTTCCGTTTGATTCGCACCTGTCTGATACTGATTGTTCAATCTGGCCACTTGACCTCGCGTCAAGTACTTCTAATTATGGTCTTTGTTGAGCAGCCTTTGTACAAGGAGCGAACTCTTGTCGAGTATTCCTTTTCTCCAACATGTTACAAAATGCCAAGCCATGCTGTTGGGCATGTTATGGGGAAAAGGGAAAAAAAAGAAAAGCAAAATGAAAAAAAGAAAGAGAAAAAAACGTAGATAAAAGAAATAATGTGACCGAAGAGTGGCACTGGAATCAAGCACAGACGCAAATTGGAAAGAAGTAAATTGTGTATGTATTGTTTTGTTGCCCGTATTTTTTTCCAGATGGAACAGATTAGCATGTTTTCGCTAGACCACATAAATATGTACAACCGGCTTGTTTGAATTATATCGGATTGGTACCCCTGTTTCTTTGTGCCAACTGTTCGTATGTATACAGTTCGCACCTCCCGTGACGCGATGAATGACGCCGCCCCTTCCCGCGACCACGCCCACTGTGCGTCCAGAGGTCTATGACGGCTGGAAAGTAATCACAGCATATATCATAATTGCTACCAAGAACACTTCCTTAACGAACAAAGAATATTTTCTTTGGCAAAGATGCTGGGTCGATAGAGAAAACTGAAATGCAATTTTCGTCTGAGCGACGCTCAACCAATGGCTTGACATACGCCCAGAACGGTGCGTTCGTGTTTGTTTTCCCGGGCCATCAGCGAAAATGTATTATAAATAATTCACAACCCCTCGTCTGGCACTAATTAGAGAACGTTTCCCCTGGGTGGAAAATTAGATTTACGTTTCGCGCGTCTTTGTGTGTTCTCTCATTGATCGCCTGTTTAAAATGGATAACAGGATATGCGATCCCAGCCGTCCATTATCTAATGACCCACAGCACAATCTGAAAGGCTGGCTTGCTCCATCATCATCTCTCCTGGGTACAGATTCTCAATTTATTCCCGTCTTTCCCAGGTGAAAGGATTTTCTTTTAAACATAAAAAAGAGAGATAAACAGGTAAAAAACGGATGTATGGATAGATAGATAGATAGATAGATAGATAGATAGATAGATAGATAGATGAGCGGGTGGATGGACGGACGGACGGATAGACTGACTGACTGACGGATGGATGGATGGATGATAGACGGACGGACGGGTATACAGACAGACGAACAGACAGGCTAAGTAAGAAGATTGTCAGTAGAACAAGGACAAACAACATTGTATTGATTCCAATCCTCTTGAATAAATAAGATATATACAGATCATATGAAAAAAAACATCTAAAGCATACTGGACAAACCCTAGAATTCTAGCCGTTTGATCTTGACCCCAATCGTCTCTAAATGTTTTATTCAATATACAGAAAAAATACCCGTCGGACTAAGTCAACAAATATAACTGTAGAATATTGTCCAGATAAAATTTCGTGAATCGTAACTTCAATATTGACATTGTTATCACACTTATTGTCAACACGGGGAGGAATATTTATTGATTTGTCTAACAGCTGTATTAATCAAATAAGATGATCCAAAATGAAAATGGATTTTTATTCTCTGGAATTTGAAACGGTGGTATTTGTGATAAAAAAATTATGGAATTCAGTATTGGGAACGGGAGTGAATCGATAGAACAAAGACCCTTGAGGACGCCGGGTAGCACTTCTCTATATTATATAATTTGATGGAGCAAATGCAAGTTTCAGGAATTTACTTATCTAAACGTGCGCGTATCTAGACGAGAGAGGAGTGGAGATTGAGACCTTATATACTAAAAAAGTATCAGTTAGATCTGTGTTCTTGAAGTTTTTTGAGACATGTACTTCTTCATATCATATACACAGTGAGAACACCATCATTTTTAAGCATCGATGATCATCTCTATCACCATTCACAATCGATGATCATCTTTATCACAATTCAACATCGATGAACATCAACATCGATGATCACCTTTATCACCATTCAACATCGATGAACATCTTTATAACAATTCAACATCGACAAACATCAACATCGATGACCATCTTTTTCACAATTCAACATCGACGAACATCAACATCGATGAACATCTTTATCACAATTCAACATCGACGAACATCAACATCGATGAACATCTTTATCACAATTCAACATCGATGAACATCTTTGTCACAATTCAACATCGATGAGCATCTTTATCACAATTCAACATCGATGAACATCAACATCGATGAGCATCTTTATCACTGTTCATCATCGACGAACATCAACATCGATGAACATCTTTATCACAATTCAACATCGACGAACATCAACATCGATTAACATCTTTATCACAATTCGACATCGATGAACATCAACATCGATGAACAGTCTTTATCACAATTCAACATCGACGAACATCAACATCGATGAACATCTTTATCACCATTCAACATCGACGAACATCAACATCGATGAACAGTCTTTATCACAATTCGACATAGACGAACACAACATCGATGAACATCTGATCACAATTCAACATCGATGAACATCAACATCGATGAACATCTTTATCACACTTCAACATCGACGAACATCAACATCGATGAACATCTTTATCACAATTCAACATCGACGGACATCAACATCGATGAACATCTTTATCACAATTCGACATCGATGAACATCTTTATCACCATTCAACATCGATGAACATCTTTATCACAATTCAACATCGATGAACATCTTTATCACATTTCAACATCGACGAACATCAACATCGATGAACATCAACATCGATATTCATCGACATCGATGAATATCTTTATCACCATTCAACATCGACGAACATCTTTATCACAATTCAACATCGACGAACATCAACATCGATGAACATCTTTATCACAATTCGACTTCGATGAACATCTTTATCACATTTCAACATCGCCGAACATCAACATCGATGAACATCAACATCGATATACATCGACATCGATGAATATCTTTATCACCATTCAACATCGACGAACATCAACATCGATGAACATCTTTATCACAATTTGACATCGATGAACATCAACATCGATGAATATCTTTATCACCATTCAACATCGAAGAACATCAACATCGATGAACATCTTTATCACAATTTGACATCGATGAACATCAACATTAATGAACATCTTTAACACAATTCAACATCGATGACCATCTTTATCACAATTCAACATCGATGAACATCAACATTAATGAACATCTTTAACACAATTCAACATCGATGACCATCTTTATCACAATTCAACATCGATGAACATCAACATCGATGAATATCTTTATCACAATTCAACATCGATGAACATCAACATCGATGAACATCTTTATCACAATTCAACATCGACGAACATCAACATCGATGAACATCTTTATCACAATTCAACATCGATGAACATCAACATTAATGAACATCTTTAACACAATTCAACATCGATGACCATCTTTATCACAATTCAACATCGATGAACATCTTTATCACAATTCAACATCGATGATCATCTCTATCACCATTCAACATCGATGACCATCTTTATCACAATTCAACATCGACGAACATCTTTATCACACTTCAACATCGACGAACATCAACATCGATGAACATCTTTATCACAATTCAACATCGATGAACATCAACATCGATGAACATCTTTATCACAATTCAACATCGATGAACATCTTTATCACCATTCAACATCGATGAATATCAACATCGATGAACATCTTTATCACTATTCAATATCGATTCACAAGATCAAAACTGTTCTTTTGTAGACGGACAAACTATCATTGACCTGTGTGAAAAAGCAATTCTTTTGACATCCAGAAATATATATCAATTAAAAACCATGTATTCTGTCAATATAAAGAAACTGTTCAGTGGCGGATTCAGGGGTGCAGAGAGGGCGACCGCCCACCCCCCACCCAAAATGTTCCAAAAAACCACTATATTTTGGCCCAGATTTCAGTAAAATCGGCAAAATGTGCCCCTTGCACAGGCACAGGCAAAGGGGGCGCTGGATCCGCCACTGCTGTTTTAAAACAAAATCGCAATTGTCGGAAAATAAAGCGGGGTTAGAGTATGGTAGTTCATCTACCCGAGTCCCATCCCTCATATAAAGTATATGTGAAGTAGTTGTAGCTAGTAATGAACGATCAGCGTGTGATATCTTCTTTTTTGTTTTATCATTGGATTTTATCTATGTTCGTTTCTTCTTGTCGTGGTGCCCGCAGCCACTGTTTAGATCGGGACATTGTTTGCTGATCAACTAACGCTATAAATGGGGAAATAACAAATAGGAAATTCACCAACAAACTTGTAATCCCCTCTTTTTATATAACTGCTATCGTCTTTGAACCTCGGTGCACTTTATCTGATATCTCCCGGGGAAATATTTCCATATCTGGGTAGAATTAAGCAATGTGTCGGACCTCCATTTGATTAAATGCTTGGCCTAAAATAGGAATGCTAAGTTAATTGCTTGTTTTACCGATACGAATGTTTAAAGATTTACAGCCGTAAATAACGCCAGACAAACAAAGAATGAAACATTGGCTATGTCAACATTTACACAGGACGTCTCTATGTTTTCTTACAAGATCAATTGAATTCCCCTATGAGAGGCTATGATATTGAATTTTGTTTGATGACCCAAGGGTTTATACTTATAAAGAATAAGAGGGCTATATATATACTAGTATACCATATAGACTGTCCAGACTGATAGACTGACCACTTCGTTGGTCAGTTAGAATGACCATTTGGCATATCTCTAACCAGTATCAAATAAAGTGTTGTCGACAATACTCTATTTTCCCATGAACAATGGTTTCCCTGGTAAGGAATGTGAGCATATCTCGATAAATATTTGGTGAAGAAATCCCAAAATAAATACTGCCACTGATTAGTGGATCAACTCCAAAGATTATTACGCAGCCCGCCGTCAAAGGATATTTGCTTAGGGAGTACTACACAAGCTTGAAGTACATGTTTACTTAGATATCTTAGTTTTGAAATTCAGACTATCTGTGCTGTTCATGTCACGTGGTCATGTTTGTAATAAGCTTCATCGTGATCAATTTGCACTTCGGAAAAACAACTGCAAATCCCTTTTTGCTTTGACCACTCCAACATGCACCGTCATACTTTGATGATGACACGGCTTTGTATTACCACGGACTCGATGTGAGTCCCTCTAGTCCGCACCATGTTAGAACGTCCCAATCGCATCGTGCAACGCAGTCAAGTGGATAAAGGTATTTGGATAGACAAAAGGTTGTCTTGGTCGCAGCAACAAATTTTGGGCAAACCAAAGACCACACCTTTAGGTTCAAAATGTAATACTTTGACCTTGTCGACAATGCGATGACACAAGTCCCAAGGCAGACTGTCATACGATCGCATCAAAGACTTTCATCGAAACCAAAACAGTTGCATTGACACGGGACTATCAAAGACTTATTCGTATAACTACTCGGTGAAGTCTTGTATTACGATCTTATTTCTATTCTTGCTTTCCAACTTTGGATATAGATTATCCCTTTTTCCTCCTTGCTTGAAGGTACTGGGGTTTATTCAACGAGGAAAACGGGAAATCTATCTAAAATTCAAGCAAGAATCCGTTAGAAGGGAGATCATCTGGGGCCAATCACAAGTCGTCTTTATCGCGGGCAATATGTGTGTTCTCAGAAAAAGCCCTTTGTATATAATTTGAATTTTGTATATTGTGTATAAGCAATTTGAATGAAGCGTAGTAATTATCGGTATATCAGATTGTTATCACGTGGACCCACGAGGACTACATGTATTCCCTTTATGGCAGTAATGAAATATAATCGACCGTCGGGTCCATGGGACAATTTCATTTCTGTTTGTATGGCGTATTGTGGCTTAATGTAAATACTGTATAGAAGCTGCAAATAGCACTTGACTCATATTTCAGTATTACCCTTCACAAGTGCAAACATTATTTGAAAGAAGTGACAAAGTCTTTGTGGCGTAATGCCTCCGCATACTATCAACTGTAAATTGAATATTGAAGTTGCCTTGGGGCCATTGATGCGTACCTGTGTATACAAGTAGGAAGGGAGTACATTTAGAAGCAATTCGACTCTGTCAATCAAAGATGCTGCCACCCAATTGTTCCCAAATTGATAAGCATTTTAAAATCGCCGTTCTTTTTGACTACAAATATTTACTAGTTCTCAATTTTCATTTGACGCGAATGTATATCATAAAGGTTGAATGTCCTTTGGAAATAACACGGTATAGATTTTCTTTCTCATTAACATTTTACACTGAACTTTCTATTGTTCTTATCATCTATGTATAAAGGCAGAGACCCCGGAAGTAAAATTCTTTAATGGATAATTATTGAAAATAAGATGGACACCTCCTTAATTAGTTAAATTTGTGGTGTAGAAGGTACTAGTATATTATTGGTCTGGAACTTGCAGAATACAAGCACATTATCTGGAGAGGGGAGGGGTGTTCAAGGACCAACCTAGAATTTGCAAACACCCCCCCCCCCAAAAAAAATCCCCTTATTTTTTCCACTTCACATTAAATTTTTCTCTTTTTTTTTTTTACAAAATCATGGGCTGGATCCCCTTTATCCCCTACACCACCGGAAAAATGTCACAGATCTGCCTATGTATTGATATCAGCATGGAGCAATGGTTATGACCTCTGCATAGAGCACAATAATTATAGATCATGAAAATGATCAATAAAAGTGATCAAGGAACAAGAAAGAGAAGTATAACATTTAAACTCTTTAATTACAAAAATAAAGAATAGTAAATAACAATTATAACAGCCTTGGGTCTAAGCCTGGCCTCATAGCAGATATAAAGTACAGAGAAAATAAACTTAGTCAAGTTTTTGATTCAAGAGCGGAACTATAATCGTTCAAAAATGTTTCCTTCCTTTTCTCGCTAAAAAAAAAATTTCACATTGTGTTATCCTTCAAAGTGCAAACCTGATTCAAAGTCTGAGTGGCATCCACATGAACAACTTAGTGTCAGCAAAATATCCTCATATTGACAAGGAAGACCAAGTCTGAGTGATAAAAGTACCTATGACTCATAATAGTCGGTTCCTTATCTTTTTCCCCAAGTATGAGTATTTTAAATTTTTTCATCTATAATTTGCATTATCATATAAATCAGGCAGAATAGAGACTGAAAAAGTACAACAATAAAATTACCCCCAAAGTCCACCCATGGTGACATTAAATTTATCCTTAGGCGAGGACAATACTTTCTAGTGACACTACTAACACAGGCTAGACTATAAAAGTGTGTAGAATGGATTTCTAGTTAAAGCCAGGCTTAAAATCCCCTGTCAAAGCTGTCATTGTGCAGCATGTCTGATGCACAATTGTTCTGCAAGTTAGGGTGGAATCAAAAGCACTATACATGCATGTACAATATCTCATATCCACTGACGTCTGAAATCACAATCACTGGATCTAAAGGACACAACATTTTATCTATATAAATAATGAGATGCTCTCCTGAGCTTGCCTATCTACAATTTTTATAAATACTCTTTTAACACCAGTCTTTTACAAACCGCAGAAATTGTCGTAGTACAGACATAGAAAAAGAAGTTCATTCTATCGTTCAAGGAAATCCATCCCTAAGTACTTTTAGTTTCTCAATTGTTTAAACGGAGAGCATCAAGTGAACCTACTTGGCTGTGAATCACATTGGGATACCAGCTATGAGGAAAAAATCAACAAGATGGCTGCCATCAAAGAAAAAAAAAATACATCAACTTGACATGCATTATGACAGTACAACATATGACCTGGGAAATATTCACATACAACATTATATAATTCTACATCCTAGTACTTCAAACTCGTAAACAAACTACACGTTCTCACTACTCAACAATCAAAGATCCACAATTATCCTATATATATTTGTCTAATCACTTGTTCCCACATGCATTCACAAAAACAAGACATACTATTTCCTCTCACATTCCTACTCTGTAGCATACACATGTACTAAGCAAGTTCCAAAATCTGGTCGAAAAATGCCGGCACAGATAACATATACGTAGATACATTTAAATCAATTCTCTCAGCATGCAACATAAGCCTTTTATGTACATCATACATGTATTTTAAAACTGGAGTATTGTACTTGTTGAAAAAAATCATAAACAACAATAGTACACATGAACTAGACTGTTGAACGGACAAATCACAGGGACTAATGAATCAAAAGGGGCAAGAAATCCAATAGTTGCATCTCACTGGACCTATCACTTCATGTTTATATGTACACACACATATGTGAGATCTGATAAGGAGCCGCAAATCTTTTTAGTACAATGTGCTGGCTGTATGTTAATTATACAATCATTGCCGGCATAGCTCATTGTCACCCGCTACATCTACATCTGATAAATGTTTATCATTGGCAGGCATGGATTACGCACCCATGTAATAATGTTAACAAAACAAACATCCCACACTAACTGATAACACACTGTGACTTCATCATCTAGATAACTCCTTACTCCACATTTCTGGGGAATTCTGTCTTCAGTAATCAGATGCAGTTCTGTGCACCGACCTCCGTTCGTCCTAATACTGTCAATGCAGAGAATTCCGGCACGCGTGCCCTACTTGTCACAAATCAAGACGATCAACTCTGAACACTTTACTGTCTGCCATTTTTGTAGTTGAGATATTCATCGGCAAGGAAAAGAAGCAAATATTGTCTAATGGATGATTTTCCCTATTGTTGTATCATCATTGACACTTCTTCAGTACAACTGTTCATGTCTAATGATAACAAAGTTACAGGGAAATTTTTGCAGATCTGTGGTAGTTTATTCCTCGCCATGTTATTTTTCCTGTCCTCCTTCGCCTTTCTAGAAGATAACCTCGTACAGCGTGGCCTTCTTGTCTCCAGAGCCCGTCACTATATACTTGTCGTCCGTCGAGATGTCACAACTAAGCACTGATGATGATTCTTTCGACTGAAATAAACAAAATTTCATCATATTTAGTAAACTTAGTACTGGTAAGTCATTTATCTTAATGTATTAGAAGAATAAAGATATTCAAGATCACTAAATATCAGCTTCTGTATGTTGACCTTTCAATGTATGACCTTGCACTGACCTCCTCTTGGAGATGACTCACAGAGTGATTGAAATACTCTTCACTTAATTGATGTATGACATATGACACATTGTCAAGAAAGCTACAGTTATTCATTTGAAAGAGTGATCTTTTTGCAGAATCCGTAGATTATTAATAAAGTCCCTGAATATAATTTATGAAATATCACAACAGAAACTGCGAGATTGGCGTGTTATTCACATGAAACAACGTCAAAATTTAAACTTACATTTTATCTATCAATATTACAATATGTATCATGTGATAAAAAGAACCGCAAGTGATGTTTCTATTTCATACAGTATTTATGAAACTCATGGTGTGAATTTGATCCCCTCGCCAAGGCTCAAGGATGTAAAATGACACAACAGGTTTCATAAATACCACCTGAAAACGAAAATCATTTGAGATCCTGTAGTAACATCAATTTTTAAAAATAAATTCTTAATGGAATCAAGGTAAAGATTGTTATTTTTCTCACCTGGAAAATACTAGCACCGTATGGAGTTCTCCATGCGTTAAGTAGGTTATCCTTTCCCGTACTAACAAACCACTTGCCACAGTAGGCAAACTTAAGGGAGAGAACACAGCTCTCATGGAGGTGTAGCTGGTACTTGTCAGGCTTACTACAGTGTAATACCTCTACGTTACTGCTCTCCATGCTGAAATATACAGGCATATACATGTACTACAACCATGTAATAGGTCCATTCAAAATGGAATGCTAATTATACATGTATTTTTTACTAAGATGCAAAAGGCTGAGAATTTTAAAGAACTTCAAAAATCTTTGATTTTAAAGATGGTCGCAAGCATTCAATTATTTTGAAATTTTCTGTAAAGGTTTCAGATTTTTTTTTCAAAATGGATTAATCTCTGCTATGTTATGATTACTTACCCAACAGCCAACCATTCTCCTGTGGGACAGTAACCAAGGGAGAAAATCTGGGAACTAAAGTCATGCTGCTGGAGTTGTCTACCCTGCAAACAATATAAAGTAACTGGATTAGTACATGGATCTTTAAGCAATGAACGCATTAGTATCACCATTTTTCTAAAATCATCTTAAGTTTATAACTTCCTGATTTTTTTGTCTAAAATTTGTAATAGAGCTACATGTATTTACACATTAAGGTAGATCCTAGAAGATCTTTATCATGTGAAATTTGAAATAATGCCCATCAAACTTTAACTCTGATTTAGAAAATTAGAAACCTTTAAATGACCTTTAAGAAGATTCTTGTACAAATTCCTTCACACTTTCCGTACCTCTCTGAGATCCCATGACCTGACAGTGTTGTCCAGTCCGCCTGTCCATAGCTTAGTGCCGTCCGGAGATATATCAATACAACTAGCGCCATCTGTGTGACCCTGGAACTGACGGACCAATGTCTGATTATGTAAATCCCATACCGCTATGTTACCATCACTACAACAGCTGAAGCAGACCTTGGAATCGGGACTGATAGCTAAAGCGTAACATGCCGGAGCACTGGAGGTCAACTCCGCCTTAATCCTCGGTGTGGGCTGAAAGAAACAGGAAAATGTTCTCATAACACGGTAACACAATTTATACTAGCAAAATGTAAAGACAAAAACAACTTGTGTTCACTGGGCAGAAATCAGAAATTTGTTCTTTTTGATATACAGAACAGCAGCTTGTACTTCCACTTTGGGTCAGTATTGGACATAGGCAAATTATGATGTCATCAAAGTTTTATGGAGAACCAGCATAAAATATCAGGATATTGTGTATGTATATTGAAAAGAAAGAATAATAGTTCCCAAGATGGTAACCTTTTTTTATTGAAAAAAATTCATTCTTAATTAATAGGCAGTTGTACTTGTGTGCGTAATTGTCGTAAATTTATCAAACATTATACGTCAACACGAATGGAAATCAATTTTTAACAAGATTGATATGTCAATAGCTGAGAATGACAGGTTTGGATTTCCACTAGACACAGATCATTCACATCAGGAAACTGATATTGTTTCCTACCAAAAAATGGCGAAAAAATGCAACAGATGTATTTAATAATGAATTTGTCTTCCCAATAAATAAATCAATAATGTAAATTGAGAAGAAACTTGTTTGCAATCTTGTATGAAACATATGTACTCAAACAAATGACATTCAACTGTAATGTTCATATAATCATGTAGGACAATTTTTTGTTATGAATACTAACTTAACATCTAGCAATTGAGGGTCTTTTTTTTAGTATATATAAACTCACTCCATTCAAAGTTAGTATGTAAATTCCTTCTCATTTTTTATATATAAACAGTGTATTGGTACAACAGACACAGAAATTGAAAATGATCTAATGACTATGTAAAATCAATAAGGAGGAGGTCATCTCCAATAAAACTCTGTGGTAATCACCCCAAGTAAACATATAAATTACTATGATTTCACTTATCAAGAATAAATGGAAATATATGAGTAGATTTGACAGTTTTGGATGGAATCAATATAAATGCAAAGATTCATGATCAAAATTTATGGCACATGGATAACACTGAATATGAGTGAGTGAGTAGAGTAGTAGAATTACTAGCTGTTCTCAGAACCCCTTTAAAGCTCTGGTATGAAAAGTATCAAAAGCTTAATGTGAATAGCTGTGATAGTCTAACTGCATTTAACGACACATAATATGAATCCCTAGAAAGGATCTCGCTCTCTCACAAATGTCTCAAATCTCACTATTGAGACTGACAAAACAAATGGTGCTACATATTCAAGTCAAGAACTTGCACTTTTCTATTTATTACAAAACCTTCTTTGTTTGGTGCCTTTTATGACGAGAGACTTTGAATCCCTATAACTTCCTTTTGGTGTAGAGAGCCGCATCTCGGAGAAGAAAAGGAACAAGATACTGATTGAAACTTTTAACAATGCTAAGAGGTTTTGTACAGCGACTGCCGCCCATTGATGCCTCATCCAGACGGAATTTAATCACTGGGAAAGGGAAGACAACGGCACTTGAGCGGTCCATTTCTATTATATCATAACTTCCTTGTATGGCTTTTGTCTTTACCGGGACTTCATGGAGTAATCATAGCGTCACATATCAAGTCAGTCAGTTTTTTTAATTACAGATCTCTCAAAAAAGCGTCTCCGATGAATGAAATTTTGACTTATTTTTTTTCATGCATTTCTAGGCTTTCAATCAATGTAATTCACACTACCTTTATCCGGTTTTTGTATGCAAAGAAGATCACTAGGAGAGTTCTAACACCCATAAATCACCTTAAACATACTTCGTAAGATTAATGACACTGCCTTATTTAATATTCCCAACTGTCATCTTTGGTAGGAGCAATTTAACAAATTTGCATACAAAATAAAATGGAGAATATTGAAGATTGTAAACTTACTGCAGCAAGGTCCCAAATAGACAATGTGCTAGCTTCCCCTCCTACAATCAACGTACGTCCATCTTGTAGCAACTTAATTGATCTGATGTAATTATCTCTTTGCTGAAACATAAATGTAAAATGTACATTTTCCAACTTTTTATCACATTTCATCACAACATATGCAAGTTGGGCACATATAAATAATATGTACGAGTCAAATAAAATACATGTAACTTCAAGGTAATGGATGGTTATTATCTCTTTAAATATAAAATGTTAAAATTTATGATTTCAACTTTTTTTATGCTCTTCATCACGTTATGTTTAACATATAAAGGCGTACATTGTTGTACATATAAATAAAATACAAATTTAAGTGATGGATGGTAGTTTTTTGGGACAATAAGCAGTAAAGGCACCTGTTATATAAATATCAACATCTGTCGTTTAAATTATTACAGAGGTCTCTCCTTACAATACTGATTTTCAGTTGACGTGAAAACAGATTGTCATTAATTATCAACAAAATATGTGCATTGCTAATGAAATTTTCATATTCACTATATTAAGTATGTTGATTTTGCAACAAGGAATGGGGCTGTCACGAACTTGACGAGGCCTAAATTGATAAAATAATTTTTATCTATGTCTGTATAGATAAACATACCAAACAATCTAGTTGTGAAATTGGACTTTTATTTCCCGGCTGGCTTATATCCCAGACTTTTACACAACCCTGAAACAACACATTGGTACTCTTAGGAAAATATGATAAACTTTTTTTCGATTAAGGATTTTTTATGATTTAGAGTAAAAGTATGTATAGTTCTTATCTAGCAAAATAATATCAAATTATTGATCCAAATGTCTGAATGAAACACTAAACAAATCCTGTGGTTTTACGATCATTTGAAAAATCATCGTGATAATGGATAATACTTCTTGATTAATCGAAATTTTGATGCAATTGAACATTTCTCCTTTACATTGGGGATATCAGAAAAAAGACTGACCTTTCCTCCCGTGTAGACATGACGAGTGGGATTACTTATAGTGACTGCACACACTACTTCACCGTGATTTAGGGTGTTGATCTGCCGTGCATGGCGGGGGATTCCTGGACCAATCAGAGCGTCGGGAGGGAAGGGAACTGGCTGCATCTGACCGTCACCACTAACATGGAATGAATAGGCTCTAGAAAGGTAAGATAGGGAAAGGATCAGAGTCGGCAGTAATTAAGAAAATACACAGAGAATTTATCTAATAATACTGAGAATTTATCTGATAATACTGAGAATTTATCTCTTTAACATAAATTTCAGATTACTATATCTAACAACTAACTGAAATGTCTGACTTGTGGTATTTTATACACATAATGACAATCATTAGTGTAGTAACATCTGAAGGTAAGAGGTAAGACACAAGTATAGGATTTACAAACTTCCTTTATAAACTATCATTTGTTTCAATTACAAATAAGGGGAATAATCCATAATTGTTATAGACTTACGGTTTTCCACCAGGGACATTAGCCAATCCTGGTCGTACATGTGGGCCGTGAGCTCCGTGAGGATCTGGGAACATATTACGATGGTAGTTACTCATAGCATTGGGGGAGATGTTATTATGTAGACCTATACCATTAGGGTAGCTTGTGGATATATCGGCCGGTAGTCCATGTGCCCCACCCGGCATGAACGGTGGATACGCACCTGTCGAGAAACCATTTATTACACACCTTTGCATTACACCAACACCAAAGAGCACTTATGTCACTTGCAACATTCAAGCAGAATAAAAGTCATTACACCAAATGTCAGCCAAGATAATTGCATTATTTCAGTTCTCTTTACTGCACTGAACAAGCGCCAACATGAATACTTAATTCAATTTTTTCTCAAGTAAATTATGTTTAACTGCAGACCCTATTTTAAAATTTAGTGAGGAAAGATTAGATTTTCAATTTTTCCTTTCTTCATTCAATTAAAATTCAAATGACGATTCAAAGAAGCTTAATTTCTTTTACAAAACTATTCAGATCAATGCCTTATGTGGTCAATCTTTCAACATATAATTTTGAAAACTTGCAGATCAAATATTCAGGTACAAAATGATAGACCTTCATAATATTGTCATACATCCATTTGTAATAAATATATTCACCCAGAGAGAGAGCTACCATATTCATGTCATTAATGATTCATGACTTGTGATGTATGATACTGAAAACTGTATGTCATAAGTATGCTACATTGAAATCAAATAAAAAATATAAGAGACTTAAAATATATATATATATTTTTTCATTATTCCAAGATCATCCACATTTCGTTTCTTCAATTTTCTACCAAATGTCAACTTTAATAATCCAGGCACACAATCAAAATATCATTTTAGATGGAAATAGATTTCTTAATCAGACCCCCTCCTTTTTTAAGCATATCTAATATCCATGACTATAGGATGCCCTATGTGGTACCATGCTCTCTCACTCACTTGGTATATGGCCCATACCTTGTTTTATTGCACTGGCTCCAGCTGATGGCCCTGGGGTGGTGTTTCCTGAACTGGTGGGCGTGGCTGGTTTGGATACTGGGGTAGAGGCTTGCTCATTTGGAATAGACTACAACAGAAACATACATTACATGTATTCAATTTTTGATATTCAGCCATTTATAAACACCATGTACGCTAGAGTAAGGTCAGGGAGGTACTTGTTCACTTAACAATGTCTGGTAGATAATGACCTTGAAAGTCTCATTAGACAAGATTAGATGGTATTGACCTTGAACAGTTAGAATTCCTTTGACAAGGTCAGATGGATGTTATTGACCTTGAACTCAATAGACAATGTCAGACAGCTATTTACCTTAAACTCGTTTGACCAGACAGGTACTGACCTTGAACTGACTATGTATAAAGGTTATGCAAAAAGTGACCTTGAACTCATTTGACAAGCTCGGGCATATACATGTATTGACCTTGGACTCATTTAACAAGGTCGAACAGATACTGTAGATATTCATGAATGGAATGAAATAATTATGCATAATTGCATAGGCATCAAAGAGAGAATTGAATCATTAGTGTGTCCGTGTCTGTGCCACATACATGGAGGAAAGGTACAACACTCCCCTGATTGTTTCCTGATTCACCTCCCCTCATACTTACATCTCTGTGTTTATTGGATGCCGAGCTTCCGTGAGATGAAGCATCACTACGTGGACTACACCTATCTTCCGTGGTCTTCTTGGCAGGAATTTCCTTCTTTGTTTCTTTTGGGGACAGATCTCCGTTCATAGAGGGACCAGCATTGTCCTGGGGTCAAAAAGTATAATCATTTAAAATTCCATCAAAAGCGTTTTATTTTCTATTTTGCTTAGAAATCTTTTCCTTTCTAGTTTTTTATTGAGATTCATTACTATAGTTTAATACAACAGCCTTTAAATGTTCTTTTCAAAGTTAATCATATTTTATCACGCTTGTTCTTGTACCCCCATCATTCGACCCCGCCTTTTTTACCCCCACCATCCCAAAACCCATTTTTCGACCCCGCCTCTTTCAGACTCTCTCTCCCTCCTTTACCAAAGTGTCATCCTGTCTCACACTTTATCTATGGAGAACAATAGAGGGAACGAGTGATCACTTCTACTCAAACGGAAATAATCAACATTTGACAATCAAACCCGGACCAAGCACGTTGTTTTCCCCGTACAGGAACTCTCACACATTCACGCGCGTCTTCCTTTAGTTCACACATACATGCTTCCTCGATCCCTGGGCTTTTCCACAAAGTTTGAACCTCTTCAGCTAGTTTCCTGTTCCTCTCAATCAAGCCTCCGGAAATTAATACTTTTGAAAGACTAAAATATCTCTTAACAAACTTGTTGTTTTCACAAAGTACTGTCCTAATATTGCAAAGCAGATGCACTTGATATCAAGAACTCGGGCATCAAACTTTAGTAAAGTGACCGAGTTCCAAAGGTTTATTACAACCATTATGCATATTAAGTGTATCCTAATCGCGTAACAACTACATGTAGTAATAGAGGAATTTTAATTTCAAATTTTGACTCAAAATGTTGACTAATGTAGACCTACCTCCCCAACGTCCACTACGAGGTCTTGGTCATTCTCAGCGTCACTGTCCTGGAAAAAAAGAGGCATTTACAGATTTTTGACTGACCAGTACAATTTCAATAGCGAGACATTCATTTTATGAGATCGTGCAAAAAACAAAAAGAGGAACTTTTACATCGGATTTCTGCGAACCGTTTTTTGTATAGATATATATTTTTTCGCATTTGGTACCTTGCACATCAATCAATGTTTCCCATCAACTTCCCGTAGAGGAAATACTAAAGTTTACTCTGGTATCACTTTTAGAAAAGTGCAGTATGGTTTTTCTCTGTACCAGGTCGTCAAGAGATCGTTAATTTGATAACACATCTATATGTATACACTTGAACTTGTATCCACTTACATGTCCTTTGTCCTCCACTCGCCGTTTTTTGCTGCTCTCGTTGACTTCAGGGGTGCGGCTCCGGGAGGAAAGTTTTTCTCCATATTTGTGTTCGTATCGCTCACGATCTCTGTCCCTGTCCCCTGGGGAGGCAGACGAGCGCTGTGAAGGTAAAATAGGATTTGAATGTTTCTATCACTGTTTGCTGGGATGTACTTGGGGTGGACCAATCTCTCTCTCTTTCTCATACGCAACAGGTTTTATTGCCAAAATCGGGACCCGAAATAAAAGTGCATTGAAAAAAATTAATTTAGTTTGTTTTTATTTCTTTGCTAATTTGTTGTTGTTCTTTTTGTTTCTTAGCACTGTAGAAAGGTTGAGGAAAACTGTATATGATAAAGAGGAAGCTATTGCATCATATATATTATAATTGTAGTACTCTGGCTATAAACAATGCATATTGAGTCGTGAAACCCTGTCGGTGGTTTCTCTGACGATAACTTTGTAATATACAAAAACCTAAAATAATTGACTTCCGGAGTATTTTATGCTCTCTAAACGTTGTTTACTTCCAAATCATGCAATGTGGTAGACCACGCTAACATTATCACATGTATGCTCATCATAACGTAATGTCTAAAGACCGCGTCTGATGTCAAAGCTAGAGTGATCAAGTATAAAAACCGCCAGTAGTTTCCCCCTCACCCCGTACAAGGTCTATATAGATCTATGCTACTATTGATCAATGGCCAAGTAAGGTTCTTTACAGCCTATGCCACTAAAGGCAAAATAAATGGAGTTGTTAACATTTTTCGACAGCACTTGAGAATCTCCAACGATTACCTAGCGGGGGATCGCTACACTTATAGGGATCCTAAAACCCTTGCTGTCACAATGGGTGGATTGTAAACCAAACGGTCTTCAAGAGTCTCGTCAGGGACGCTATTATAGACCCCAGCAAATATGCACAACCTGTTTACATTTCAATATCATCTAAACTTGCCATGTAATACTGTTTACCCGATCTATAAATCGATCATTGAATGCAATCCTCCTTGAAACCAAAACCGTGTAGACCCCTTGCCCCCAGGGACACTGAATATTGCACCCCGTGCCCCAATGCACAAAGTTATATCAAGATTTCGGTGGAATTGCAATTCCGTAATTTCCTATGTAGCTTTAAAAGATTAATACCAGACTAAAACCCTAAGGTTACAATTTTCACAAGATAAATGATGGGTCTATTGTAGCGTACTTCGTATACGTTCTGGATATATAATTTTTCGCTTCTTTACATCACTGACGTGATCAATATAGGAGTACATGACTTGACATTACAATAGTATACATTTCATTATCGGTCTGAGACTTTATGTTACTCTACAAGCTGTTCGTACAATATCCCCCCGGTTCCGGTATTGTTTCACAGTCTACAGGCGTAACAATGCACCAGCCGATAATGCTACACCAGGGTCGATTAAATTCGTGCTATCAGCTTATCTGTCAAATCAACATTTACAACATTTCTGTCATTATTTTTGCAATATAATCTTAATATCTTTATTCTCTATGGGACCAGAGCCAAACATGGGTGTATACCTTTTATAATAATTAAAAACGTACTTTACAGCGGTTGGCCTTCCAGGATTTAGGGGGCGTGGATTGGGAAAAATTACAAGACCATGTTACGTGCATAAACCACTCTCCTGCACTGTAAAATCTCATTTTAATCAGAAAGATTTTCCTTCAACGAAATGTCCGCTTTTTCTTTCATGTTCAAAAATCTAGACAGAAATCGAGATCTAACGAGAGGAGCATGTCTCGCGGAGATGCGACCAGGATACACCACCCCCTTCTCTTGACTTAAAATTAGTCCAAAATGCTCCTTACACATTTTCTCAAATCATAGGATGGTCCCCTCTTTGTGAAATTTTCTGGATCCACAAATAAACTACTTGTCGCAATTTAGTAAAAAAAAAAAAAGTTCTTTCTGTTTTTGTAATGTAACATACTAGTATTCTATTAACAAACAAATGTCGGCGAAGTCATTACTGAAATTCATTTACAAGTACATGTATATGAAAATAAAAGTAATTTATTCATTTTCTTTATATCTTCCACTACATATTAATTTAAAAGGCTCGCTTGCAACAGCTGCAAATATCTGTGTTTTCAAAGTTGTTTATTCGTGCAAGAGTATTATTGAAAAGTCGTTGTAAAAGGGTTTTAATACAGAATTGCCTCGCATTCAGAACTGAAACAAATTCTATGTTTAATTTGTTTGCAAAATATCTGAGTTAAATGAAAATATACATAGAACAAAGAAGATAAACATTGGTTTAATGGAAATAATTCCATGGCTGGTAGGCTAAACAATACTGTGTAAACCGTAGGTGTTTGCTTGCCGACAGAAATCCATTTGTTGGGTGTACAATATTAGAACTGGAAACTTTAATAAATTGATTTGGTGATCCTGACCAATCAACGTTGCTTTTATTGCAGCATAAAGGAATGTTTTGTTACGGAATTGACAAACACGGAGAAATATAACAAACGTAAGCCGTGCCCGACTTTGTTTGCCTTGGGGGTCGGATGTATCCCCCTGGTTTATTTGTAATCGGGAATAAGGCTGGGGATAAATATTTACAGTGGATATGGGCAAATACTAGACGTACAAACTTCTCTGAAGTACCCTATATCCTATCAATGCTTTCGGGGTTAGGCAAATTGACTTTTCGCACATTGTAAACTTTCGGTTTAATATTGGCAAATTCGTAAAATTATTGCCTTTGAAATTGAAGTCTGTCCGGCTGTATAACCTTGTATGTATGGGAAATCATCCACAAGTATACGCTGCTGGAGCTATACTTAATAACGCGATCGATGGTCGAGGCAAGTGTTCATTTTCTACCATGTAACCTCACCAGAGGTGTGTAGGTCTAATCAAAATGTATGGTCATTACACTCTTGTGTCCGCCAATATATTAAATATGCTCTTGACCGGCAATATTAAATATAGTTTCATTGATATCAGGGATATATGATCTTTTTTGGGGAAAGGGACTGAAAATATTACTTCAGCAGGACAATGTAGAGTAAATATACTTGTCCATCAATATAATTAATACACTATTGTCCATCAATATATAACATATACTCTTGTACGGCAATATATTAAATATAGTAGCATCGAGAGTGGATCCTGCTATATGACCCTTTCTTAAAAATATCATTCCAAGGAATGCATGTGTCGCCTGCGAAAAATAGCGACACTCAGGAATCACTTTATCCAAGTGTGACAGACAGACGGGCAACGGACAAAGTGATCCCTAAGTGTCGCTATGCTTCGCAGGCGACACAAAAACTCTCTAAATTTTTGAATGATTTTTTTGCTTACAAATTGTAGAAGGAAAAGGAAAGGGAGAGGAAGGGGGTTTCATATATCCTAACACATATCTCCAGATATGCGCGTGCATTTTCCCAAAATTATTAAATCGAAAATCTGTGTCAAATTCTCCGGGAATTTCTACATCCTTCCCGAGGCAGATTCTGAATGTAATTTCATACTAAAGAAAATAGTTTTGCATAACACCATGTAGCAACAATAGCGCCTCAAAATGGCACGTCAAAAATCCTCTTATATGGGATCAGAATAAAAGGAGAAATATTGTCATTCCAGAGCCTCTCTTGTACGACATTGGGGTCCGAGGCAAGCACTTAACACAGTGTGATGGGGACCAAATCTGGCGCTTAGTACAAATGTCAATAAAACAGGCAGTAAGTAGGCTCAACTAAGTCCCCCTGGATAATGCTCTGTGTAAATAAATAAATTTAGATATTCAGTCAACTGTGTGTCTACGGTCCGCTTCAGTGATCCTCTTTATAAATATGGGGTTTACATTCATTAACCCACACCTTGCCTCGGGTCTTAGCAACATTAATATATTCTACTCCAATAAATCTACTTTTAAATGCCCAAGTCTTTATTCGCTTATTTTCACACATATCATTGAAGTAAGAAATGACATGCGGTACTACTCATGTAATGCGACTAGATTTTATTTCTCATTTAGTTTTATAAAACCTCATTTCAACGCCCTCCATATAGGATTTACAAATCACCTTTCCGCTACTTTCCTTCAATAATACAAAGAACGATCCTTTTTTAATCAGGATTATCCTATAAGATGAACAGTTACAAAAAAGTTCTCATTCTTTATCCCTCTTGGGTCCTGACCAAAAGCCAAACCAGGTCATACAATGGAAAGAGATTCATAAAGGGTAGATTAAGCTAATTTTTTAGCCCTAGACAATCTGCTTATAAAATGGAATATATTATTACACATATCTGTACTCCCTCTTGGCAAGGCACTCTAACCAAAAAATTCTTAATGCGATTGGACGAGACCAGAGTTAAGAAGATTGAGCAGAAATAACGTGTAAAGCCGAGGGACAAGCGAGCTAATCTCATCAATAGTAGATATTCTAACAATATCATCATTACAGATTCTTGTGGATACGATGGAGACTGTAAAATGATTCTATCATTATATAAATTTACAATACACAATCGGCAGTACGTCCGTGAAGCAACCCCCCCCCCCCCCCAAAAAAAAAAAACCTACTGTATATGATGCTAATCCCGTACACGTTATAAAAGCATAACCATAAAGATATTTATCATACAGTATCATACATCTATCAGTAATATTGTGAAACATGCAAAAGTAGAACTGTTCAAGAGCAGGTATGTCGCCTGTTTGACCATAAGTATGCAAGCTAGACCGTGCAGGTGACCTTGACCTTCATTTGTGTTTAAAAGTAAGAACCCCATCATGCTTGAACATCCCTGCAAGTTTGATGCAAGTAAAATGCGTATCTATCAAGTTTGAGCAATTTATGTATAAAGTGTTACTGCCAGACAGACAGATGAACGGACAAACGGATGAGGGTCAGGGTGATCTCTTTACGTCGCCCTTGCGTCGTCTTTGACGTAAAATGGACAAAGAAATGGGCAAAAACGAAGTTTCAGTTAAAGTTAAAAACAGAAGTATGGCCACCTCCTACAATATTCATCCCGTGACATCTGATACTATATAAGATTCTTGCCATTGTTCATCTACTACACACACACACATGTATACTCTCCCTTTATCTAACTAGCTAAGCCGGCCTAATGAGGGATTAATCCCTGAACAACTGCCTATGTACTAACTGCTGATATAATACAAATTACATTAATAGCATTAAGAGTTCTCTGTAATGCTCACTAATTCTGCCACTTCTTTACTTGTAAATGCCTTAACTCCTTAAGTAGCTAATAAACTTAATTGAAACATGCTTTTATCTCCAGAAGTTACAGCATGCAGCTTACACGCTTCATTCAAGACACGGGGTGTACTTGTGTTACATCAAAATATTAATGAAAAGCCAAATACTTACGTTATGTTTTTCATCTGTAAGCATGAAAAGAAAAAGAAAAGAATTACTATATTAGACAAAGTGACGCTTAAGCATATGGAATAACTACAGTACATTACGAAAACAATTGGATCAACGAAAAAGTAATCAAGGGCTACCATTACTTGGCAATCGATGGCGGGGTCGCACTAAACACTGAATAAAGAAATAAATTTACATGTACGTGCATAATTACAAAGAAAGAGAACAAAATCAGTAAATCAATATCTTGCTTGATGAAATATTCATACACGCTGTGATTAAATGTGACAAAATATTCCCTTATAGCAGAGTTACTAAATCAAGATAATTCAATAAGAAATCCTCAGATGTTAGTATTTTAGGTGTGTGATCTTCCGTGATTTTTGCCGCTTCAATCTCAACGACACGTCGGCCTGATCAATAAGAAATAAATATTTCACTAGTTCGCCATATAGGAGAATGTTCACTAATCAAGGCATTAAGAGAAATGATTATTCAACCCTAGGGTAATACAGGCTCGGTGTAAAGTGACAATTATTTTTCAGACTGCAGTAAAAAGCCCGCCATTTTTCCGATTGATCTGGAGAATAGAGATTGAAACATATGGCATGAGGATTGAATGGCTTAATTGGCATCCCCAGGGATCCTACCATGTGGTGTACAAGCTTTTTTCTTTCACTGCAGTTCAGTTTACATACCAATTATAAAATAATATCTCAAAACTTTCTAAGAAAATCAAGACAGTAATCTTTCTTCTCTGTGATTTTCTATTTTCTTTTCAATTTTCCCCGTTCCTTTCTTATTTTCTTCTAATTCTCAAATTCTTTTTTAATTCCCCTTAACTATTTGAAATGTTAAATTCTGTTGTTTTTTTTTCAATTTTTAATTATTTCTGTTTAATATTTCCTTTACATCAAAGTGTTGAAACATTTCAAACCCACCTTTGTCTTCTTTACTGAGTAAATGAGAGGGTCCGAGTCCACCACTACTGTGTAGAGCTAGGAGACTTGAGGCGCTGGACACAGGGAGAGGAGGTTGTAATCCCGGGGGGTGGGGCGGCATGGGGAACTGTGGGGCACCGTGACCGTGGGCACCGCCTATATGCTGGCCTGCCTGCATCTGTTGCTAGAGCAAGGTATTCAATCACAGAACGTTCTTCTTACAAAGAATTCATAAATTCCAGTGAAGATGAATTATAAATTTATAATCTATGATATGAACCTTGCCTGTGCCGATTTACACTCACATTTCTACTCACCCCTATGATGGTGTTGAGTTCAGTCATGGTCACCTGCTTGGCCCTCTCTACAGCTGCTGCCACCTGTTGTTGGTGCTACAAAATAAGGACAGATAAGGCGAAATTATTCATTGTTAAATTCGTTCCAGTGAGTCTGAGTGACATTTCAGAAAATCCCGATGAGATGATACAGTCTTTAACGTCTTTAATTTCAGGAGTAATCAAAAGATGACTGATTGCATGTAGTGACCTTGACCCATGACCTTCAAAATCTATAAATACCGTCCTCTGATCATTGACAACTCACTTGCGATTCAAAGTTTGAAGACCATTCAATCTGAGACTACATAGTGTTCATATTAAGGTAACGGACAGAAGGACAGACATGCACACGAGATGACGTAACTCTATACCCCGAATATAATTACACAAGGGAATAATAAGACTGGAAGTCAAGACTCGGAAATTCCGATGATCTATCGACCAGAGTAACAGAAACTGTCAGCGAAACAAGGAAATTCATAAAGCTTGAGTCTATAATCTTAGTTATCATCTTTCTTACAATCTTAGTATCATTTTATTTCATCTATCTGACAAGTATCAATTAACCGAATTAGATGTTTCATAATACATCTGATCATCACTCAGTCGTCATATTACGTCGCATTACGTCAGTTATCACGTGATCAGACATTATATCGGCGCAAACGGTGTCTTACTAGTATGTCTTCATTTCTAAGCACTTTGCATATTTGCTGCATCTCTAGTGAGAGCAATAAATGTCTCTGAAGGTCTAATATTCATAAAATAGCAAACTCACCTCTTGTGAGAGGAATGGAATAACTTGGGCACAAATGGCATTCAATCGTTTGGCGATTTCAGTCTGAAATATAAGCAGAATATTTTTAAGAAATAATATCATGAATATCATTTGTAAAATCTGTATATTTGTGGACCAGTATTTCGGGATATACTTTCAATAGTCTTATCATGATTACATCTTTGATTCACCCAGGGGCTGAAACAAAAATGTTATCATGATAGTCAAGATAAAAGACGCAGCTAAGGTCTTTGAATATTTTAAGTAAAACGTCATACTAGGTAACAAAACTCAAATAAATGGGAGATGTAAGAAAACAGGTTTCTTTTCGGCAAACTTTAGGGAAGAGGAACGCGATTCACTCCACATCTGCCTCACTCAATCCGCGTTTGATTTCGAAAAAAAAAATGTTCAAGACTTGTGGAATCTGACAAGGCCTCAGCGATGGGCATTACAGATGTAATGTTATGTACAGATTGACTATGACGACAGAGAAGATAAACAGAAAGTCTGATGAACTACATGCGATGTACTTGTTAATGAACAATACCTATTGTCGTTGGATTCTCTAGTGATTAATATAAATTTCAGAAAGATGGGTATTAATTATGGTTTTTTATCACATGATACACCCGTTATGCAGTTTCATAAAGCCATTTCATAAATATATGATATGATAACACGTTACATATCGCTCTGCTTGAATGCGATTGGTCAAGTTTGGAACCTAATCACATGAACCTTGACAAATGTGACCTTTCAAATATCGGTCAACTGTTAAATTCAGACCCGGAGTCAATATCAATGATTAAAATTGTTATTGTTGAATTAATTCTTGCATTAAAATACTATTCAAAATTGAAATACTTTTCTCTTACGCACAGAATATCTATACGATGGGGAAACTACTTCTCATGGCGTAGCAGACGACCTCTAGATCACAGCGGCTCGGGGATATAAAACTCACAACTCGTTTCATAATACATCGTATGAAATGAAAATTCATTTGAGATCCTATATATATAATACCCCCCCCCCCTTTCCCATAGATTTTCATATGCATACAAGCTTGTGTCGTGTCCACATGGACATGGTCATTACATTTTCAGAGTTGTCCAAAAAAATGGCGGGAGTAGTAACTGATTAATCAACACATGCGCAGTCGGGAGCTGCTAGATGAAACACTTTCACAAACCAGTGCATACTTCTTTAATAATTCAAACCACCATCCAATTTAGACGTAATAAGAGGCTTTTCGAGCCGTTTCACACCATTGCACGCTGGTCGTTATCAGTAACAAGTATCTGAGCGCTCACCAAGTGATCTCCGGTCACGAAAAACGGATTCACTGAGACAGTAAACTATGCATTGTTCAATACATGTACTTTCTTTTCCCAGTCAAGATAAGCCATATCACCGAATTATTTTCGGTTTTTCATAATTTTTTTCAGGGAGGAGGGGGAGGTTGGCCATCGATAGGAGACACCAAAAGTTATTGGGAGGGGACCTTCAAAAGGAGAAGCCTATACTGAGTTAAGAGGATGCCTGCCCTCTCCTCCCGGATGCCCCTCCCGCCTTTTCTACATCAATGTTTAAACTTTTTCTCGCATTCTGTTTCTGGAATGTCTGATACTCTGATGAGGTTGTCCCTTGATGACCCGTCACGACAATACCACATTGATTTTCCTTCTCCATGTTTCATTACATGAGAATTGAGCAAGCAATTGTAATAGTAAGACAAACGTAGGAGTGACTTCCTAAAATCAATGTAAGTTGGGCGCCTGAGTATGGATTCCACATTTCACGATACCATCTCCACAACTGATGGATTCAGCGTGCATGAACGAGGCAAATTCGCCCGAGACAATACGAGGGGAAATGCAATCATTGTAGCCAGCGAAGCATCAAGTCAGGATAATATAAATATTCATGATGGTCCGACAGAATGGGTTTGAGCTTTATTATCTATTTTACTGTGGAAAAGAAAACCCATTGGTGTGTACCAAAGCTCTAACGCCCTCCTACATGTCAATTTCACCGTCAATGCCAGCCAATCAAAGCGGACCTCATGTTTCATTACACCTTGATAAAAAGGAATGCTTAAAAAGTCATTATCGCTAAAAGCAAAGACTATCTAAATTAGATTTCTTTCTTATCCGGCAAACATTTTTGTGGGTTAACAATCTTGATCTAATTTACCCTGTACATCTGTTCTCTACATTCTGAGCATACAACTGCCATATGAAATTTCATGTATTTATCTTCAGTACACACTTTACTGAGAACACATGGCGATATGCGCCTTTTGAAGAGTACAGCTTAGCTCAAGTTCCTGCACAGTTTTCTCATCTGTTGAACATGATTATATTTTCCTCTTTCTCAGTCGACCAGAATATTGCCATGATTATATATTTTTTGAGTTTCTCCTCTCTGTGAAGAGTGAGAGGAATTTGTAGTGTGAATTATTTTCAATTTTCGCACGAAAAAATAATCTACAACTCTCCATTTCTTATAAGCCGTCGGACAGTCAAAGTAACGACAAAGGGGTCCGTCTTACAATCTCAAACCCATTAGCAAGTTCCCTTTATGGAAAACCCTTCACAAAACCACTATTCTATTGCCAAATCCATGAAAACGCATTTCATTGAGAGATATGAAATAAACTTCATTTTATATTCCCTGTCAAGTTGAAAAGAAATATATTTGACTTTATCGCAGATCAAATTTACCTTGGCTCAATGTTTACTCAGGAAATATAATGTCAACAAACAATTTCCCTCATTAATCGCTACACTGTGTACACAGACACACATTTTCATTAATCTATTTTTCACCTGGCCCGGGCTGCCAAATTTATCAATACAAATTGAAACAGTATGAAATATTTTTCGCCGAGGTGCTTTAGCGATCTGTAAATATTGACAGAGTCAACATGAGAGCATTTGCATGTTTATGGGCAGTCATGAAATGGTCTTATTGTTTTCTTTCCTTATTGATTGAATTCCAGGCACTCTCCAGACTACGTACAATCGCTAGTTCAGACGATAACAGTTTCTAAAATCTTCGACCGAGCAACAACATTTCTGGCCACAAGCACAGAAAGAAAACTTTTGTATATTAGATATAAAATGTTTGGGATTTTCTTTAACACCCCAACCTTTCCCAAATTCTTTTTTAATTATTCCAGAGAAAGTGGATCCATGAATCGGCTGAATTGCTAATGCTTGCTGAAAGTAAGAAATTTTCCCATATAAAACTTGATGTCGCATTCAGCCCTCCATAAAATAGAATTATTAGCACATAAATTGGCTCTTGGTCGATATAGCTAGTAGTTAACGAAGGCAACATACTTTTTTAATAACATAAAATCGACGCTTAAAATATAAGACCATCGACATGTATTTTTTTTTCTTTTCCGCCTTTTTTTTGTAGATCTGCTATACATAATGCCTATAGGCGGACAGATACTTGATACTGCAGAAACAAGTTTTAATTTTGGAGTCAATACCGTCACCTATTGCAACATAACCAAACACGAGGCTTTCAATCTAGACAAACGATCTCTCTGTTCATTTATTGGAAAATACGATATGTGCAATCCATTTGATAGACTGACTTTGATAGCCATAACACCCAGTTGCCGACCCAATCCTGGCAGTTTCAGTAATATCAATCTTTTTGTTTCCATGGAAATCGCATTTGTTACAAAAAGATTATCAATTCCAGAGAAATTGGAAAATCTATGATATTGATATCGATTAAATGTCTAAGCGCCCCTCACCTCTCAGACACGAAGGCAACAGGGCCAATTAAAAGATTTGGACTTGTCCGGAATTCTTGTGCAAACTCTAGACTTCGCTGTATCATCACCAAAACAAATGTTTATATACACAAGCAATGTCTGGTCTTGCAATATCGAACACCCCCCCCCCCTTCCTCTGCCTTTTCTAACCTCTACCTACATGTACAAAACCCAGGACATGGAAACAGTTGTTCTCACTTCTATGTACCCTTTTAGTAGTTCTAATCAAACTCGCTACTTCTCAGAACTTCAAACTTCAATCATGGGGAATTACAACACTTCAACTTTGGATGTTGTTTGATTTAGAATTATTTATCTTGTATACATGCGTCAGATGGCATACGGGTCTCGATATATCATCAAGTTTAGTAGAGGAGAGGGGTGAATCTCTATCGAGTTGGCTTGCTGCCACATGGCACCGTGGGGGCATGGTTTACCACGGTGATAACCATCCGTCTGACCATTCAGATATCTTACAACTCCAGGAAACATGTTTACCACCACCCAGTTAAATCTATCTTATGATGAGGTGTCAAAATTTGAATGATCAAGTTTGGATCCCCGCCCGTGGTTCCCCCACCCAAACTCATTAAAGTTTCTGAAAATGAAAATCCCTATCCTGGCCCTATCTGTCGAAGTTGCTTGTAAGAATACGAGATTTTAATTCGATACATTTTAAAACAATCGGTACCACATGCAAGGTGTTGTGTAGCAAGATTATTTCTCAGATTAAAAAGAAAAAAAAAAACTTGTCTTGGATTAACAAAGAATGTATTTCCTGAAAAAAAAGTTAAACAGATCTTGGGCCAAGTATTTGTTATTGCTAGCGTATTACTTTCTCATCTGGTTGTGATATAAAAGCACAGACATTGAGTGAGGGGTTGTGCGCGGGTGATAGACGGATTGCTATCAGGGCATAGCACATTTCTCATATTTAAAGATAAAATAAGCGGTAACTATACCAACAATGATACCGTGGATGTAGATTATCTCCCTTTTGATACAGATAACTCGTGAGTAATAGAAACAAAAAGCTTTTTGCTCAATGTTGCACCATTTTCAACCTCGAGGGAAGTATAAAAATTGTCAAGTTTGTAACTCGTGAGGAATCGTTTGATTCTGTGTTAAAATCAAAAGTACAGGAAGTATTCTCTTACCTGTTTGTGCATCTCAATGTTGAGTCCGTATGACATCTCATAGTACTGAAAACAACAGAGAAAACAAAACTAAGTTTACTCGATAGATATTCTTTGCAAAATAACTGTAGAAATTGTCATATTTACAAGAATTTTTTGATTTTCTGGAATCCATAATGAAGTATTCATTTAAGTTTCTGCATCATATATTATCGAGGAAATAAACAATGGATAAACTGGGTGATAATCCCTGCTATTAGTATTAGTGCGTGTTCAGTTGACCCAAGTAGATTTATCTGATAACCTGAGATAATACATGGCATTTAGAGTAGGTACTGTTGAGGATCTCATTGTTCCCCATGATAGGAAAATAATGTCTCATAACTCAGATAATGTTAAAAAGAATTTTGTGACAAGTTACAACCGTTATCATGCCTCAACCTCCTGTACCCCCCCCCCCCCCCCCCCGCTTTTCCCTTTCGACAATTTTTTTTAATTTCCTGGATCCAATTCTGATATGCTAGTTCGGTCGATCTAAGTGGTTGAGTTATCCATGTCTGATATTTTCATTTATTTCTGAAAATTCAGATCTTTGTGAAAACCATTTTAAACTTCCCTGGATCCGCCCCTATATATGCTAGTCGATCCAAGTGGTGGAGTTATCTAATTATCTGCCCTGGTCGTGTCGTAAGACGTGTAATCCATTAGATAAGTATTTCCTACAGTACACTTGTCAGTTTTACCTGTCTTAACCGCTAAGGTATTATTTTGGATGTTCCGCATCGCTGGTCAAACAGCCACATGCGTCAAAGTACCTGACACCAAATTACAATGTCTCCTTTCACAGATTGCGATAAATTAACCAGAAATATGTTATAAATAAAGATCAGGAATCAGCTGGCCTTATTTTGCACCTTTCCATTGGTCATAAAGGGACTTAGTATTTCGGGGGTTTCCATTCTTGTACTGGCTAATCACATCACTGTAAAGAGTGCCCCATCGTCACCTTTACATTTAAAGCATGTGAAGGGTCGATACGTCCATTTAACCGCGTGTTAAAATTCCGCTTTATAAAAAAAAATCACTTCAAATAGGAGCTAATTTTAAGCGCTGACATTCTTTGTTTCTTGATTTTTTTTACCTTGAGTATGTAAAAGAGTCTACATACTTTGCAAACATTTAATACTCCGTTCAAGAGCCTTACTTTAATTTTAAATACTTGACAAATTTTCAAATTCTTGGCGAAATAAATTGAATTTAAACAGCAAGATCGATGCCCATGACAAGTAACGTCAAAAATTACATGCCAACTTCTGATATTTCATGATTATCAAGGCATTTCTATTTGATCATCTATATTTTTGCGAGCTTGATTATCGACGTTTAATGGGGCCATGCACGAACAATTTCTATTGACTGGCTCAATCAGTATACATTTAAATAAAAGGTTACGCTTCGAATACCACCAGCTAATCATTTTTCTCAAAGCTTTGCTCGCTGGCTGAATAAAAAGGAAACGGAGCACAGAATAAATATGTCCATTGAAAGTTAATTGCAAGGGGTAAATAGCTGGGGGTTTAACCAGGTGCTTCAGAGGAATGTATATATTTCACGCTCCGTGATCTGAGGTAGACAGTTTCACATGTATAAACTAAGCGGGTCACGCTTCACTGATTGCTCACTCACCATCACGTAATGCCGTTGCATTTCTTCTTTTCCTTGCGCTAGCTTTTCACACTCCATTTTAAGTCTGAAAAAACCCACAGATATTTTAATTTTAATTTAGTTCACTCTACCTACCTAACTTTCAAAAAAAGTTTCATAGAATGATGAAATGCATGTAAATTACGTCTGTGTATCCGATGTATAGAAACAAGTTCTGATATGCTCTTTTTGCATGTTTATGAATAAATATGGTGCATTCAGAATTTGTCTATTATATTGCTACAATACATACAGATTTTATTTTCAATTCGTTACAATAATACAATTGTCACATGGATAAGACCTGTAGGGTCACGAGTGAGTCATTTAGCGATATGACCTGAAGTACTCACGTGTGATACTGAGCTTGAAGGAAGCTAAATTCCTCCTTAATTCTGTCACATGACTCGGCGACAGTAAATTTGAATGGCTGACCGGACTGATGAGGTCCCTAAAGAACAAAAGGTCATAAGGTCAAGAAAATCAGCATATTCATTACCACAGAAAAGATGAGCTGCTAAAATGCATTACATATGACTAACAACGCTATTTACTCAATCAAAACGTCGGGAACAATGTATGGGAAATATCGACCCAAAAGTACGAGCCGATTTCAATGGATCAGTCTCCTTCTCTTTTTTTTTTTTTTTTGCTCGATTTTATACATCGCTTGCTCTACATTTACCAGATTAGCTTATCAAGGAAAGTATAAGTATATAACAGGAATAACTTACCGGAAGTCTGTTAGGATACATTATCGGTTCGTTTCTCGTTCTTTGGAGTTTTTAGATCTACTCGACTCGAACAGAACACGAATCACACCATTACAAAATAAAATCCGCCACTGAAACACTACACCACGTGAAAGACACAGAATATACGAAGCGACCTAAAAAAGAACGTTCCTCTTTTGAACTTACTTTCACAGTATATTCCTAAATATATACTTCCACTGCGTGAATAACATACTCAAAATCCGACTGAGGTTTAAAATATTGACAAATGAAGAGAAAATGGAGAGATTTGAGGGCCAAAATTGCACAAAAACAACTCTCCAAGCTTATGCGTCTGTATGCCGTGTGAAATCCCATGTAAAATACCACACACATATAATTCAACACACGTTATTTTCATCGTTCCACACAAAGGCGCAGTCTAACAGCGGTCGCCGCTAATGGCGATCACTGATTGGTCGACGAGCGGGATAAAATTCTACTTGAGGTTCATTAGATATGCCCGTTTCACACTTCAGATGACCAATCAGAACGCTACTTTACAGAAATGTTCATAGATAATGAGCATTTGTGCATATGAATGAAGGATTTGTGAATATAAAATAAGATAGTGTGAATACGGAATTAGATTTTGTGAATAGCAATAAGTTTTTGTGAATATAAAACAGAAGAGTGTGAATATAAAATAGGCTAGTGTGCATAATGAGACGTCAGTCTTACTGAATGACACTAAATCGACATTGAGGAACTGAAAAGTTTTCAGATGATTTTATTCTACATTGAAATGTTTGTACCCCCTCCCTCCCAATATATCCTTTCTTCTTTAACAGAATAAGTATACATAACGATCAAAAGCAACGAATATTGACTCAGTTTCCTATTTCCAGGATTTTTTCACTTTCCTAGTGCATAATCACAAGAACGTTATAGTCTATGTTCAGACACAATTCAAAACGTTATATGAAAATTTAATCTCATTTTATCAAAAAAATTCTTATTGTAGCGTTGCTTTGACTATTTCCCCGTAAAGTATCAATTGACGGCGCGGTGTATTTGATCATTGGAGCACGACTTATTCTGATTGGTCCAAATAGAAATCTATCGATGTTAATGATTGACAAGAGAAACAAGTAAAATCACACCCACAAAATAAAAGGAAGTCCGCCCAGAAAGTGCGGAAACAGAATGAAAAATCGGAAAGGAAGAGGGGGGGGGGGGGGGGGGTAAGATACATCTTGTGAGCACCACAGTATTGGAAATGGGGATGGGGTTATTTGAACGTTGAAGGGGATCCCCCTAACGATGTTTGCCTAGACTGAAGATTGTTTTTAAAAATATCTCTAGCTATTTTTTTTTCTCTTTTACGACGGACAGAAAATGCTCCCCCTTTTACCTTGCGTGTGCTAGTGATCAAAATCCGGTAAATAATATCCCCCAACCCTACTATTTTAAAATCCATTACATCCAGCTTACTATCAAAAACTTATCTTAGAAATAAGATAATAATATGAAACAAGAGGCCCAAGAGGTCACCACCGCTCACCCATGTATCTATATGCAATCATAGCATAGTCAAATGATTAATTTTATTTTTCTCATCAGCGATGACAGGGAAATTCTATCAACTTTGTTTTAAAACCAAGTTTATCAAAATGTCTTCCTTTGTCAACGAGAATAAAAATGATATGTAAAAAAGTAATCATCGCCATATTAATAAAAAAAAAAAAAAAATATGAAAATATCAATATACAAAAGAATACCAATTTCTATAAAAATCTTAATAAATAAAACACCGCTAAAGACGGTATGGCCGGATTGCAAAGTAAGTTTTTGTCACCAACTGGGTCAAGGTCACTTAGTCAAATATTACAGCATACATTGAGAGGTCTTGTCAGAGGCAACCTACATGTATAATATAAAGTTTCTACTGTATACAGTTCCTTAGATTTTGCTTAAACCAGGAACTTTAACCAAAGTCTTTAACTAGGTCAAAGTCCAAGGTCAAGGTCACTAGGTCCAATGTTACGGCATAAATTGAAAGGTCTCATCATGGGCAACCTAAATGTATAATATAAAGTTTCTACTGCATACAGTTCCTTAGATTTTGCTTAAACCAGAAACTTTAACCAAAATCTTAAACTAGGTCAAAGTCCAAGGTCAAGGTCACTAGGTCCAATGTTATGGCATAAATTGAAAGGTCTCATCATGGGCAACCTAAATGTATAATATAAATTTTCTACCGCATACAGTTCCTTAGATTATGCTTAATTCAGAAACTTTAACCAAAATCTTAAACTAGGTCAAAGTCCAAGGTCAAGGTCACTAGGTCCAATGTTATGGCATAAATTGAAAGGTCTTGTCATGGGCAACCTATATGTATAATATAAGGTTTCTACTGCATACAGTTCCTCAGATTTTGCTTAAACCAGGAACTTTAACCAAAATCTTTAACTAGGTCAAAGTCCAAGGTCAAGGTCACTAGATCAAAAGTTACGTCATAAATTGAAAGATCTCTTCATGGGCAACATACATGTATAATATAAAGTTTCTACTCCATACAGTTCCATAGATTTTGCTTAAACCAGGAACTTTAACCAAAATCTTTAACTAGGTCAAAGTCCAAGGTCACGGTCACTAGGTCCAATGTTATGGCATAAATTGAAAGGTCTTGTCATGGGCAACCTTCATGTATAATATAAAGTTTCTACTGCATATAGTTCCTTAGATTTTGCCTCAACCAGAAACTTTAACCAAAATGTTGACGGCAGACGGACGGACAGACGGACGGACGGACAGACGGACATCGTCAATCTATAGACTGGAATTGCTTTGCAATCCGGCCAAAAATGATAATTGACCCGTAAAACCTTGAAAATAAATATCGTCTAGGTTGTATTACAAAGTGTGAGGCAAACACTCACGGAGGCGTTACTACCCCCCCTCCTTTACAACTATGTTGAGACTGGATAATAAAGAGGCGTACACAACTCACAAATGGGAATGAAAAGCAAATGTCACACTGATACCTATACAACATCTCGCAAATCGCTGAGAGCTGGGTCCATTCCAGATCAACTTGGGACGGTCATGTGCTAGATTAACAGCAAATGGTGTCAATATCCGGATCACTTGAGCTCAATCCTCCGCCTTATCCGGATACTATAGACGCAAAGGACGGACTTCTCACTGTGAGGTATAACGTTACAAAATGCAACGAGTCGCATATCGAAAAAAATTTAGGATAAGACCATGTCAGCGCTCTACTGACTGGAGCGAGCTCAAGCTGCATAATTTGAGAAGATCGACCATCATGTAGGGCAGGTGGTCTACAAGTGTCGGTACGGTGTACTGTATTATGTATGTATGCCACGTAATGATATCGTATATTATACGATACCGTCATTACATGTATTCTGACCTAGCAGCGTAGCTCGCGAAGTGACAACCGTTTTTTTTTTCTGGTGAAAATTGAACGTGGCTCTATTGGAAACCCGGTTTCACAGTTGTTCAGTGTACAATGTTTTAAAAGTTGCTAATATAAAGCTAATGATGACTCAACGCAGTATACTTTGTTGCCTATGTACAGTTATGTGATTTTGTTCCCAATATAGAAGGCGATATATCGTCCTCTTGCAGTTTCGATTAAAATTCAATATATCCTCTTATTTTATTTATAAATCAAATCACCATAGAATAGAGACAGAAAAAGACCCGACGAAATGAATGTAGACAAATTCCTGCATTACATCCAAAAGGTTTTGATAAGTTTATGATAACGAAATATTGAATCTTACAGCTCCTCAGGTTACTTGTTTATTTTTATTATTTAAGGCTTTTTCCTTACTGACGAGTCGAGAAACGAGAATACCGTATATATTTTGTTTACGGTAATTTCTTGTTGATAAAATCGTCATTTTCTTTTTTAAAGATTTAGAATGAATGCGTTTCATAGCTTAAAAACAATATTCGCAACGAAAGGCGCACAATCCGTACCCATGGGAATTCCAACAACGCCTGTGTAGAGTACCATGAAATCGTACATCAACATTGTCCAAAAGAAAGGAAGAGTCTTTGCATACCTCTAAATTTACATGATGCATGGAGAACCAAAATGGTGCAATAAACCAGTTGGCACACCATCGAGTATTTTAGATTGTGACCTTAACCTTTGACATTGTTCATCAATGAGGTCATCAAGACGATTCTACACCCAGACTACATGTAACAATTCTGATAGATTGTACATTGAACTTCGTTTTCAGGCAAAACCTTTATTTTTTTCGATTTCATTCAGTAGTCGATCTCATGCACCTTCATTATTTTCAGGATATTATACCAGCACTTTTGAAATGTATACTATTCGAACCATCCATTCTCCAGTGAATAATATTTTTCTTACTTATTTCAGTTACTCATTTATAGGATGTCATTCACGCCGTTCGTCTACATAAATCCCTGCTCTACCTATAAATTCTTATATTCAATATATCATTCACCATAATTATCCTCATTTACACGAAGTGCACGACATCTCGAACATAGTTTTGTTCGCAGTTTTTGTCCCTAACGATTCACTTCTACAAACGTTGGTACATGTGTAAGTAATTAACAAAACACGGAAAACATTCACGGTACAACCTACAAATTGTCCACCATGTAATTTGCATTAATGACAACATATCATAGCCTTTCTGCCTAATTATTATAAACTGAGGACATAGAGGTGAATCGTTAAGCACTCGTTTAAAACCAAAAGCGGAAGTAGACTACTGATATGGAATTCGCACACGTCAAAGAAAATTGCAGGAAATCTCCACCTTGTATGCCTTAATACTGGTAGAATTTCATTTACCGTTATCCCTCAAACATTTGAAATTACAAGACATTGTCTTATCAGATTTGCAAATGGAATTCCCTTATTTTTCACCTATTTTCGCTAAAATTCTGTTCCGCCAACTTTTGATGTATTGTATATGTAAACACTTGAAAACAGATTACATTAATATTGATTTCTATATCTTAATGTCTATTCTTCTGTCTTAAAATTAAATCATATGGATGATGCCAAAGAGAGTACACCCTCAACATTTAGCATTTACCGTCCGCAAACATAACGTCAGTATCTAGTTATTCCAATTCTAATGCAATCTATATTTTTGTGAATATATTAGCGAAATGTGACGTTAGCAACGTCAAAGCCTAGTATGTTCTCCTTTTACAATCGTAACTAAGGAGCAAACAACCAATGAAATTCGACGTAATAACGACATTGCATTAGAATTACAAATAACTGGTGTTACAAACAAGCAGAAGATGCTTTCTCTTCCCGGGTATCTGATCTCACTGGGATTCACTTTTAGCGCCTTTAAACACAGAAAGTTTTAGTTGTTTCGTTTAAAGGTATTGTGGGCACATTGATTATGAGCTTTGGGTTTTGTGTTCAGAGTAATCGGAAGTAAGAGTTAACCATCCAAAAGATTGTTTTTGAGTCGTGAAGGGTTCTGGTTTATTTTTTTATTTTTTGGCAACTAATTGTTTTATGACCATTATCAGTGCAGTGCCTGTTACAACTGATGAAGCTCACGTAATTTTTACTCGCCTTTTGATATATAACACTGAATTATATAGTGAGATATGCTAATTGGGTCGCGAGATGAAAATACACCAAGTTCTTTTTCAATACGTGTAATTCATAATCTGAAATTTATCAAGATTATATTCTTTTTGGCGCTTTATCGTAGAGGAAATTGCTATGAAGAAAAGTAATTTTCTACAGAGCAAGTGCTTGCGAAAATAACACCCATCGTCCCTTTTCCATAAAACCAATTAAAGCAGATGCAATCATATTCCATCCGCAGAAGAAGTTCAAGTGTTGCCACTTCTCCGCCGTTTCGTACGAAATCGTGATAACGGATGACTGTCGATACTTCAAACCTTTTTTACCTCCAGGATGAAGAGTCTGCAATGTTGATTCATGCAGTTTGGAGAGCTCTCCGAGCCATAATCCGCCAAAAGTAACAAGCAGAGAGATGAGGTGACGTGTTTTGTATTTGCAGGAGAAGTAGAAGGGAATGGCAATCAATCATCAGAGAAATAGAGGACTCTTCAAATGCTCGTCTGCCACTGAAGGAGGTTCACAATCAGGACAACAGATTTATACTATTATAAAATGTAGGTGACGTCTTTTATGATGGAATAAAGAGAGAAGAGGGGGGGGGGGGGGGCACAAAGTCGATTTTGTGGTCAATCCCCCGACCCACTTTCCGACAGAAAAAACGTCAATAAGGAGTTGAAATTCACCTTTCCTCCTCTTTTACTCCTCGGAACGCGAAATAATTTGCAATTTAATTTGAAATTAGCAACAGATACAGAATATTATATCAGAAAGACGGATTGAGGATTTCAACTTTGTTTTACTTAAGATTCCCATTTTTCAGACCCTTGGTCGTTCGTTTGTTCGTAAAATTTCGACGTTGCTGCTGCTCGAGATTCTCTCGAATAGTATGGGACGGATACGTACCGTACCCGTGAGTACCGGATATCTGCCGGAAAAATGACGTACGAGTAACGGAGACGCAACGGATAGAACAGAAAACAACGTCTAAGAACGATCGAGACTCGTCTGTTCGCTTCTCGCAGCTGGCCGTTACTCTTCTTATACGTTTCACGTCCGTTAGATTCGAGTCTACCGGATATAAACAGACACCTACCGGAGATCCAACTGACGTGTATCAGACAGCGTCTTTAAAATTCGTTCTCTCCAGTGGAAAGTTTTGAACATGCTCAACGGAGAGACGTATCCAATGGATAGTTAACGACAAACGGACTAGAAACGGATGCTAACTGATCGACAATTGTGTTATTCATCGCCTTGTCCGGTAAGCTGTGACAGAAATAACTTCTGTGAAAAAGTTATTTTTTTGGTCAGGTGTATCCATACAATCTACACAGATCCTTGGCCTCGGGTGCCAGTGGTTGCCTATCACTTTCTCCCTATTACATCTTATCGGGTCACGGTCCGTGACTGTGGTTTCTAATCACGCACACATTTTTTTAAGATGTTAAAAGAGAAGATTAGAGAGATTAGCCCACAAAGTATATTGCAATTTTCTGTGAATTATCTCTGTGGTATACGCGGTATTTTAGTGATCAATTTTCCTTCGAATTAATGAGCGACGCGGTGAAGCAGTCAGACGGAATGAACCCACATATCAATTATACCGCATCAAAAATACCTTGACGCTGTGGGCTAATTTTTATGTTGTTCAACAAACACCTTTTAACATATTTATACAGGTATGTGTTTCCTACTGCCATTACATTATTTTCTCCACCTACCAGCAAATGAAAATATCAAAGTATAAATTTTTACATATCCCATTTTAGTCCTAGATAATGAGAGCTCTCTACTTCATTAAAATAGACTAATGAAAACAATTGCACTATTGTTATTGCCCAAAAAATGAAAATAATAAGCAGTGCTCGGAGCATAACTTGGTGGTGCCCAATGGACGTGGTGCTCGTCCCTAGCCCTTGTCCGTACTACAATTGACTTTCATCCTAACGATTTGAAACTGACTTGTCACGCGCGAATGGCGATGAAGAACAAATAGTTTCTCGCCAAATATTCTATTATATCGGATTAACAAGCGCCGAGGCGCCTGGGTCGATATCATCCTGCTCACTTCACGCATCGCTGCACATAATCTCCAATTACCGCATGCTTTTCATTACTATTTGACTGCAAAGATGTCTATCGAATGACTTTTATATTACACGGCCATATCATCTGACAATCCGTCTGATGTCCCCGAGCTCCCGTGCCCCTTGTCCTCAAAGCAAAAAAGAGACTTTCGACGCGACGCGACATTGTCGCAAGAAACATCTTATTCGCAGGAACAACATCCATTGCATTGATTGCCTTATGCCAGGGACAAAATTCAATAGTAATCCCCTCCCTTCCCTCTAAATTCTGGACTGATATGTTTCTGTTCAATCCGAACTGGAATGACTCCTTTTAATCTACAAATTTGAATATAAGAACAGCTGATCATTATGCCTTTGATTCTTTGACTGATGATGATGTAACCATAGCAACCATCATCATGTAAAGTTTCCATACAATTCTTAATCAGTAAAATGCCATCATGATTCTGTAGTAAGAGATTGTGGGGCAAAGAAATAAAGACAGCAATTTACATTTTGAAATATGTCCCTTTCAATTTAGGACCGCAATTTCTTTAGTCCAAAGTCAGAACGGAGGGTCTCCCCAAATTATAAGGACATATCTCTTCAATAGTCCAGCTATTTAATTATACAAAGGTATATAATCCACTGGGTATTGTGTGTCAAGTGCGCGGGTAAAACATAACAAATATTCAATGGGATAAAAACCCCGCGATAAGAACAGTCAATTTGCAAAGCGTTGAGATACTGGTATGGACACATTATTGTGATTATTCACGAGCACTGACCCGACACCATGTCAGGTGTAAGCCAGGGTTACACTATAGTACGTCTTCTTTTATAGCTTCAGAAATGACAAGTGCAATATGATACCACATTAATTTGTTCTACAAGGTTAGCCAAGCTTGAAGCCGTCTTAGGTGTTTCAAAAACCATGGTTTGGATTGCTGCCTTACACATACGAGAGTCTTGTTTCCCCAAACCGTTTCCATGCTTACGTTCTGTACACCTGCACCGTCGGTTTCCGTGTTACAGAAATTGGCAGTATTTTGACACAAACTGAGATATTTGTTTAAAAAGTTAAAGAAACTCTCCAACTTCTATAATTGTAGCTCATACGTCAACGTAAGAAAATAAATCACGCCCCTTATGACAAGACCCGACTCGTTTTTCGGTCGAATGGACCGAATGGCTTTCTATATTGGATTACCAGCACATTTCTGATCAGCCATCTGCATCCTTTGTTCGACATTTAAATTGACGCCTTGAGACATTCGGGTCGATAATGAACATTGCCGGTAAAGCAAACCGCTCAGGCAGTACAAATGGATGTTTATGACTTGCCAAAGTAACTTCGGGGCTGTAATTTTTTGTCTTAATTGGCAAGACGATATAATGACTATGTTAAACTTAGTTTGGTCTATCAGACATTTGATATCACAGAGCTTTGGTTCTTTCATTTCATACAGAAAAGATCGGGACCCGAACATCTCTTTGTATCATAGCTTGGGTGAGGAAAATGGAAATCCAGAAAATGGAACTGGAATGGTCGATCCGATCGAACGAGGTGATGGTTTGTATTGGACCATGCATACTTCACACACAGTCCCATTCTCCGCATCGTCATTTATCCGTCCCTTGTCATAGCTCCTGGATCTTTCAATATCTCTCTGCATTTAATCCGTCCCTCGTAGCTCCTGGAACTTTCAATATCTCTCTACATTTTACGACGAAACCTACTAAGTTGGTAATTTCCTCTGTAAAGTCATTAACGTAACCATGACTACAAGGCATTATAAATAATCATTTCTTTTATTCCCTGTAGAATTAAGCTACATCCCACTCGGATATTACAACCCTTTGAGCTAAAACGATCAAATTTCTTTGTATTCGCTTCACTGCTACGGACAGATAACCCGGGACTGATTATCATTCATATTTTTCGATTACTGAGGCATAAAATACAAGATAATAATACGGCTATGGACGCCATTGAAGTACACGATAAGATTTATGCCGATAGTTTGATTGTTCGAAAGGTCCTGCAGCTGTCCATCATGAAATGATTGACAAATCCCTATGATCCGCCCACAAAGTAACCACTCCTCCAAATCAACCTTTTAATCTCATTGTAAAGAGCAAATACTGAAACTGTATAGCTTTGTCGTATTGATGTGACTTGTAGTTTTTCATTAAAATTGATCTTTGGAACGACCGGTTCATTTGATGCTCTTTGGAAAGGGAAAAAGGAGGGGGGGGGGGCTTACTTTTTTATCTGTTAGGACAAGGATTATAATTTTATTGCCATGGACTGAGGCAAAATTTTATTTTTCTCTCAAAGTTTGAGCATTATCTTTCTTTTTATTGATATGCATTTAAATGTCTAGATTTACAATAGTGTATATATATTTCAATAACTATTCTTATGTTTTCTTATGAAAAGTGAAAACTACTTTATGAGTAATTCTAAATCAAGAGCAGTGGCAGATCCAGCGCCCCCTTTGCCGGGATGTCAAGGGGCGAAATTTTGACAGAAAATGGGCCAAAATATACCCGTTTTTGGAAAATTTTTGGTCAGTGCCGGGGGGGGGGAGTGCCCTCCACACAGCCCTGAATCTGCCACTGAAGAGAATATACACTTTCTCAAAATACCATTTTTTATCCTTCTGTCATCTCAAAATTATATTTTTTCATGAATATTCAGAGTAACTTGATTTGTCTGGAAAAATAATAGTTCCCTCCCCCTACCCCAGAATATCAAATGAACAGTGCCTTATATCCAAGAACTATGGTCTTTTTCTAATGATTTATCACCATCTGAGTTTTCCTCGGCTCACTTGCATGCTCATTAAATAGAAACTGAAGAATACAGTATCAACTTTCCTAAAATCTTTTTATTGAATATTGTTTGTCACAAGCAAAATACAAGTATCGCAAATCATAATAATTATTGCTTCAGATGGAGATATTTAGATAAATCATATGACATTAGAATGTCTTTGATTAGTGGAAATAAGATCACAGGGCTTGCTGCCACCTCCCCATTTTCTAGGATATTATCTCTCAATCCTTGATAGTGTGGTTATAATAGACTAAATTGCATAAAGGAATTTGAGAGAGGACAGCAATTTAAGGCAGAGCTCAAACAAGAAAATCAAAGATTTCATAATCATAGCTTGCCAAATAGATCATAGCTCAAACACAACAATCTAATATTGTTCAGTCATGTTCTGTTCATAACATATTAAGGGTATGTGTAAGTTTATGATAAAATATTAAACAAATAAGTCATAGGTAAATAAAAGTGAAATAGAGATGTTCGTTCAATCTACTGCCCATTGCACGGTGCCTAATAATAGTGCAGTGCACTGTTTTGACTTAGGTTTGAATATGGTCTCCTCCAGGGTGACATTTTAAGTCCCCTGTTTTTTATATTTTTTATCACATGGGTAAATACTTGAACCCTAGAAGATTTCTGTAGAGCCAGGCATACTTCATGCCGTACACGGTCCTTCTCTTCAGCCGTTACTCTTCAGAAGGTCCTTCCACTTGTTGGTGAATAGTGGTACATTCTCCAGTGAAATCCCTGCAAATAAATATAAAGACAAATGAAAGAGTAAATAAAATATCAAGACAAATGAGAGAGCAAATAAAATATAAAGACAAATGAAGGAGTAGTAATTAACACATAGCAGGAATGAAGACATCTTCATATACATGTACCTTGTACATTTGGAATCCCCTCTAAATTCCCTTTGTTTTAACTGTAGCTCGCGGTTTTAGAACAAAATTGATTACCTACCCTGAAAGTTTGCATATGAAAACTAGAAGATTCAAACCTTCGCTCGTGAAAAAAAGAATTCACTTCACCGCCGATTTAACAGGCATCCAAAAATGGCACACTTCATTGTATAAAATAGCAATTTACGTTACTTCCGTGTATTATCATGCTGATATTGCTTTGCTTTCATAGACATTATCTTTCTTGCGGTCAACTCCCTAAATTAAATCTTATTCATAAACGGCATATATTTCTGAATCGATTTATAAGAAAAATGCATATGTAAACAATTTTGTTTTCAAGTTATACGAGTATCAAAATACAAGAAAAGAGGTTTAATATTAAGTGGATGTTGGCTGAACACTTTAAAAATTGTCCTAATAGGATATTGAAACCAGTCTTTACAATAGCATATTTCATTTTCTTATATACAGAATCCTGTTGGGTACCTGCTTGTTGACAGTTAGCGAGTGCTTTCTTCAGAGGCTGTGGGTATGGCATAAGCTGTAAATTCTTTATTGACAAGATGGCCACCATGTTGGCGGTGCTGATGTCACCACCTTGCTGGGCCAGGTATCGGGCACATGCTACCATCTCATACACACACCTGTGTACACACCAACAAACATACATGTTTATTTAGTATGTAATTATATATCAAAGAATATGAAAGGCCCATCTTCAGTAAAAAAGTTTCTTAAGATGGACAGACAGAAAATGGACAGATGAACAGGACTACTTTCACAAAGGGGAAATAAATCTTAAGAAGCGTATTGAAAATCTTATGTGAATTGATTTATACACTCCTAATTGTTAGATAAATTTACCATGCTTCTCTGTTGGTTTTCTTCAAATTCTTTGGAATATTTTCTGAATGCTTCTCATTACTTTTTTGGGCTCTGATGTACCTGTAAAGAACAAAACATGTTTATGATATAATTAGTTTTCTTTTCAGTCGATGATATTTAGTTTAGTTTAATCATATTTTATTTCAAACAATTGAAAAAGGAAGATATTTACACATTTACTTCTCCTATTAAGTACAAAAGTCTAATTCACACAATAGTAACTACTCTTCAGTTTTTGAAATTCACTTCAGTATTTGGTAAGTCAAATTATTTTTTTTAATATTTGTCTCAGTTATAAGTGATTTTAATAGACCTCCTTCAACTCACTTCCCTTTTTTCTTTCCGTATTACTTAATTCTTACCTGTTTCCCTTGCGGAACTCAGCCTCTAACCATCTTATAGCATCCCTAGCTCCTACGGAATCCTTCTTCATAAAGTCTAATGTATCAATTACTGAAAAATTACAAACCCAAATAATATCTACATGTAAATCGTAAGGTAGAAATTTTACATAATTTGATTTCAACTGAATGGACTGAACTTATATGATTTCTTCACAACTTGTCATAACGTATGTCAGGAAAATGAAAATTGATGGGTTTATGTTGACCTTGATATACATAAAGACATTTTAATACATTGAGGTGAATACGTCTTCAAAGGTTCATAAGGATGTATTTGTGACAATTATGGCCTGAGACACGAGGACAGTATGGCAAAAAGTCTGTTTGGACCATGGATAAAGTGTTGGTCAAGAGTTTGTATGTATGCGTACAGTAAGAACAAATAGATAGCTGCATGAAATGCTTCATAAAATTTTAATATTTATAAAACAGGATCACTAGGAGAGGTAGATCCCTACTGATAGACATGTAGATAACTTACTTATATCATATGGTATGGATAAGCAATCTCTGCTTTCAAATAATAAATAAAACCTGTGTTTGTGAAACACGAATGCCCCCGTTGGCATCTTTAACAGTAAAACAGCTGAAAAGTAGTTTCACATTTTGAGGGCAAGGTCACAAGGTCAAATTTGGAATCATGGAAAAGTCTTGCCACAAGGAATTCATATGTGAAATATCACTTACCATTCAAAAGTTATGCCCAAGGTTAAGGTTTTTCAAAAATAAGTCAAATTCAAAGGTCAAGGTCACAAGGTCAAAAATTTTGGTATCCATGGAAAGGTCTTGTCACAAGGAATACACATGTGAAATATGAAAGCCCTATCACTTACCATTCAAAAGTTATGGCCAAGGTTAAAGTTTTTGCGGACAAACAAACAGACAAACAGACAGACAGACGGACAAACCAAAACTATATGCCCCCGAATCTTCGATTACGGGGGCATAAAAAAACTTTACATTGTAAAATTTACATGGCAGTCAAATACATGTACTAATTATGGTGAATACATTTATTTATCAATAATCATTGATACAATTTTTAAGAAGTTAATGTCAGTCATCCACCCCTGGTGACAGGTGACAGTAAGTCAGCATGTGCACAGCAGTATGTTTACAAGGTGAGAATTACCTGATAATGGAATGATGATGATTCCCTTGCCTGTCTGTACAAGCTGTCGGACAAAGCTGAGGGACTCACACAGACATCTGGTATCAGGGATCAGGTAAGGGGGGAAGTGGGTGTAGTCTGTCTTCTCCAATGACCCCTCCAACTGGCTTACCTCAGCCTGTATATAAAACAAATTTAGAAAATTGGGTTCCCAGCTTCAAGGTGTTTGTCACAATAAATGTACATTCAAAAACTCCTTTCAGATGTAAGAATGCTATGAACATGCCAATTAATTATTTTCTAAAAAGAAATACAAGGTCAATGATAAAAGGTTAAAATTCTAGATACAAAAGAATATTCTAAAGCCTCATTAGCTATCATTAAAAAGTTCTGCTCAAGATTACAGTGTTTCAAGTGTATTAAAGAAATTTAAGATGAAGGTCATGGGGCCAACAACTTTTGTATCAACAGAAATTTCTTGTCACAAGGAAAACACATTAAAATATGAAGTTGCTACAATATACATGTAACCATCCAAAAGTTATGACAAAGACATACAGACAGACAAACAGACAATGATTATGATGTTGTATATTTTCCTTCATTTGCATCCTCTCCCTCACGAGGACATCAAAATTTTAGCCCAAATAGTTGTCAACATCAAATATCTTTTAAATGCTTACTATACATGTACTGACCATACCTCTTTGACAGTGGTCCTCCAAATTAAGTTTACATTTCAAATGATGTTTATATATCAATAAAGTACTGGAATGTCATTATGTTATTATAGATAAGGGCGTTTGCTGTTACATGGGAATTGTAAACAGAGATCGCCCAGTTTACACGGATAGACATAACATATACCATATGTTAAAGTAGACATCATATTACACTGACCTGAAGGCGAAGCTGGGCCATGTCCCTCATCAACTGGTTACGCCTACTCTCCTCATGGGCCTGCAAATATACAAAGTATACAATCAAAGATTTGAACAAAGAACTTCTTTATTTCATGGACCTATAAAATCTTGTCAAATATCAGTAAAGAGTCTAAAGTTTCATTTTTGGATGTTTTGATATTTTAGTGGAAGGGGAAGAGAGGGGGTTCTGGAGAAAGGGGAGGGACAAATGCAACACTATGCCAGAGGGATGTCCCCTTCAGCATACATTAGTATTGAGGGTCGACGTTAGACACCTATGTACATATCATCAACGTATCACTCAGCAGCCAATCAGGACTGGCATACCATCAGCTGTTATTACAATATGATTAGTATCCAGCCTGGATCGTTCCCAATACTTGGCAGGAAGCCTCCACCAATTAAAGCCTAACCAAATTACCAAGATATACACTCAGGAACTGTGTTACATTACCCACGCTTGTTCCCCTAAATTAATGATAAAGCTGATTTTTATCTGAAAAGAAGCCTCGGCGTTCTATCTTCAAGAAGCTCCACTTCCGAACCTAGGAACAAAACTGTATGCCAAATGTTAAGTTATTTCGAGTAGAAACATGTGAAGATGAGTTTATTTATATAACTTCTCACTTAAAACTGCTACGAGAGCAGACCACCATGCAAAAGCCACTGATAAAGCGCGGCAATGGAGAAACAAACTAGAAAGGTTTCTTGTTGCGGTTGCAACAAGAGTGTCTTCCTCCTATACAATTTTTGGTTTGGAAATATGAATGACGTCACATTACATGTATTTATATTATATATTTAAGTTTTCAAATAGCAGTAACATTAAATTTTCAAACCGATAATTGTTGGTGAGCAACCATTTGATTTGGGGGGGGGGGGGGGGGGCAGGAATTCTATTGCCAGCCGGTGAAATTTTTTCAGCAATTTTCTGAGCAGGCCATTTTTTTCAGCCATTACCAGAGTCGGAGAAAAATTTTCGCCGGTTCTTCGGGCCGGATTTAAACAAATTGTCAAATGTTGTGAATGTCTGTGTAAGTTAAACTCCCCGCTGTTACAGAGTATGAGTTAATAACCGTTCCTTCAGATTTGCAATTAGCGAATTTCAGACAGATTGTATGATGTTTAAATAGAACCTTTTCTAGATTTTTGTGCCTATGCGTATTAGGTCTCTGGTAGATACAGCTATGTGAACAGTTTGTATTTATATTAATTAATTTTTTGACTTTAAATTGTCTGGCACAAAGGGCCAGCAAAAATTTCCATATCATGCGATGTATCCTTACTTTTGCATGGTCCGGGAAAAAATAAATTGCCGGCCCTTTGGGCCGGAATATTTTTTTCAGCATTTTTCAGAGCCGGGATTTTTTTTTTTGCAAATTCTTCCTGCCCCCTTCCCCCATAAAAAAGGCGAGCTCGTAGCTGTAGAACCAATTTTCTTGAGAAGAGAAATGGTACATACAAGTTACGTTCAATATATATATATATAAATACCATGAGGTTCTCGCTGTGCAGGTTCAAATTTGGACCCCCCCTTCCCTTTTTTCAAAGTTTATTTTGAATTTCCATCATGGCGACATCGTTCAATATAAACAGAACCGGCTATTTCTAAGCACGCAATACCTAGCAAAATTCATTGCATTTTCAAAACTTTCCTGTTCTCGTCCAAATAAAGATATTTACATAAAATAAAATGTGTTGTCTTCTTTTAACTTTGATCTAGCGATATTTTACATGCAAAAACTTCATGCTGTATTTTTAGAATTTATATGATTTTTTCCGTGAGGTCCTAGAGGGATAAAACAATCTGTAAAAATTGCGTAAAATCGATCAGAAAAAGAAATTTCTGGCTTTGTATTGAAATTCTTTTCCTTACTCTTTGTCAGTGACCATTAACAAACTTTATCAGATGAAAAAAGTATGCATATATCGATATAACGATTCGCAGTGAAGCAAAAAACGCCCCCCCCCCCCCCCCCTAATTTTACAATCGCGCGTTTTTCTCTGTATCTACGGTATAAGCTCAGCATGAAGCTTAAAATGACAATCATATTAAAAAAATATATATATTCATTTTCATCAAAATGAATACATAAAAAAATTAGCCAGGACTCGGGAAGAGGGGGGGAGGGGGTTGCGTTGGATCCAGCATTTCGACATATATGCTATACATGCAATGTAAGTCTACAATCAGTACTTTTCTTTCATATCTGTATTAATGAATATTATCCAATCACAGAAGCGCTATCTTTTACTCCTTGTCAAACTTTCGGTGGCCTCAGAAGGGAAGCGACTCGTTCGAAATAATTACTACCTGTAGTATACCTTCGGGTACACGGCAAAATTAACATGGTCGCTATTGAAATCTTGTTCCCGACATGCCAAGAAATCCTTAGCGGTTTAGTTTCTACAGAGTAAACCGTTACAAGATTATCATCTTTTATGATACCAGCTGCTGTAATAATCTACCGTATCGGGACGACCGGCAGATTTGGACAGAATTTCTTGGCATGTGTTTTCGAAAAACGAGGGGAGGGAAGAATGTTGGAGAAATTGTTCATCAATTTGTAAATAAACCAACCGAAAATTATGTTCGAACGTTTGCTAGAATTAGAAATTAAACTTGATGTTCAAAATATAGTTATTGAAGTTTAGAAACAGGTTTGTAGGTTAGAAATCGGAATCAAACTACCACTTTTTGTGTGTAAATTCTGGTTTGTAGCTGATCTCTTCTAAATTAATCAACTGTTTTAAAATCAAATTGTGTATATCGAAATGTATTTATGAAATGCATATTCATCATTGCCGTGAAATCGGAATTTGAAAATCTCAACACTGCTTTTCTCGAGTCGGACTCGGACTACCAATTTTAGTGTGCGCCCGATCTGTTGGCGTGAAGGTGTATCGAAATACCCAACTCAAAATTTCGATGCTCATATCTTTTCAACAGTAAGAGATAGGAAAAATCAGAAAGACTAAATAAGACAGATATATAGATAAAAAATAATAATATTGAAATTTTTAGGAAACTTCATAAGCTTAATTTTTGTTTACTATTATAAGCAAAAAAGTGTCTTCCTCCTATGAACTTCTGAATTTGGAAATATGAAGGACGGTGAAAGACGTCATCGTAATAAATCGTTACAGTGTGCATCTAGCATTTCATATCTTGCATGGCTGTCGACTTTCAAAAAGAATGGAAATTGTAGATAGCAAAATACGAGATATTTAAGCTTACAAATAGCAAAACATGAAATTTTCGGTCCTTTTGAGTAATTCGACGCTCCCGTCAAATATTTGAATCTACTAAAAAACATGATAAAAAAAATAACAGAGACCAAAAATAAAAAAGACCAATCTAGCTTTTACTCCAAACGTAACGTTGGAGAACTTTCATAGTCCTAGCTTACAGGGTGCTTGAGAAATCGCTGATCCAATTTTCCACGGTTACGAAAACAATAGGTCTTCCGACGGAAGTCGGAAGACCTAAAAACACCGGCTTTCGGTTGATAATGAATCAACTTGCCTTTTGAGATGTGCGTGGAGTGATATGTGAGAGGATTAAAGTTTAAATGTTTAAAATAGTCTGAGACTAACCAGATGTAAACATTTTCCTGTTGAAATATGGACAGCATCGTTCAGCCCGATTGCAGCACCATTTATTTTTCCAAATGGTCTCGGAGAATTACAGATGCTCGAACAGAGAGCAAGTCATAGATTAAACAAACTTTCTGTTTGTATATCAAATATATGGAAAAGGTGGAACATCTAGCTCATCGTTTTTTCTCTGTGATGCATGAGAAAAAATAATCTGGTCGTACATATAACGATGATAATAATCTTAAAAAAAATCAGTATGACTTGAAATATAACATGAAGACTGCATACTCAATCACCAACATGACCCTAATGTCAACATCGCTTTCTATTGTACTCTTAGTTATCACTGGAATGTTGAACAGAATGAAACACAATATCTGTATATCTTGAAATCAGATGGGAAAAAAGCAAAATAAGAGGACGATGAAGCAATAATAATGCACTCTGTGTGCTTTTTCCTCTGCCAAAGGGCATTTATTGCCAATGGAGTCTGACACTTTGGAATCGTACAACGTGTCGGTTTACAGACCAACAATGTGGAAATAGGAAACTAGTAAGAAGCTATCAGTCCGAATTGTCTCTGGCATCCATCGAGAAGTCTGCGGGTCTGATTCCTATTAGATGTAATACGACGAGGAGGAATGTAGTGGGATTTGCTGAGAACACCTGATACTAATCAAGCTTGCCCTGCTTGTACACATACTCTGTTGGGCTATGTTTCAATGATACCCTAATTGTTGAGTTAATGAAAGCTGACAAGGACAGTGAAGGGAGCATGCAGTGCTCTAGTTCAGAAGATAACATTGTTATAATGTCGCAATACTTAGCAACAAAAACGGTATGGGCGTATCATATGCATTTCTCCGTTAGCTTCAAACTAACAAATTTCTGAAAGTTAGTTATGTTTAGATGGTTGTCTATATAATAGTCTAGCAGCGTTTGCGAACAATGAATTTATTTTGCTTCCAACCTCTTCCATCTAAACGTGCGCCAAAATGTAAATTACAACATGTCTCTCAAGATATGGGAGAAAAAAGCTCTCTCATAATATTTACATTTCAACCTTCTTTTCACTGAATGGTAAATCCAGACTGACTCATTCAGCTTTGGCAGATGTGCTAAAACCTTTGAAAAATATTCATGTTTTGAAATCTAAGCCACCATGTAATTACCTTACTGCGAATTCTCAAGTTCACTCAAGCGATTCCAGATACCAAAAGGCGGGAAAATAGACGACGTTCGTTCAGCAGGAAAATGCCATGTTCCGATTGGCGGAATCTAATTGTGAAAATGTACCGCCCAGCTGCATGGAGGGAGGAGTTTTAAATTTTGGAAACGGTACACCCACAAATAGGTATCGTTTGGAAAACGGATAATCTTTTATCAACTTTCCCTAAACTTATTGAACACGCTAAAATGTTATACTTGAGCACATAGTCAACTGCATTGAATGGACTATACAAATACTTGAGAGTTAAACACTAGACGTTCTCTATTGACACAAACTCTATACTACAAACGTAGGACTTCTGTCATAGACCACTAAGTACAAGGCAATGTTAAATTTCGCATACAAACTATCTACCCAAACAACCCATTTTATATCGGTGTCATGATTATTTATCTTGGCAAAATTGATTTCTTTTAAAATTTCTTGTTTGAGCTTTTTTGGTGAAATATTTGCTAACCCACGGCCTTGTTTAAATAAAAATACCGCTTGAGAATACTTAAAAATCATAAAAGCAAGCTCTGTTTGAATTTATCATGATTGATTTAAAACTTAACACTTTATATTTGAACAGATTCTGTTGACACGTATGAATTTATCTAATATTTGAGGACTTTAATCAATAAAAAAGTAAACAGAAATCTGAAAAGATTGAATGTTTACTTAAATCATGAATCTCCAGTTGTACAAATTGACAAGTTGTAACCTATTCCCGTGCGCACAAGATACCAGAGAGTCTTAAAACCCTAATCCCTTAAACAAATCTCTTACGTAGAGATTCATATATTCCTTTTTATTCCTGTGCATACAGATAACACAAACCTTCCCGTGGTAGAGCTGGAATTTCAGATCGTAAAAGCGCATATAACTGATAAATTACTACTCCCTGGCCACCGAAAGGCTGAAAAATAACGAAGGACTGAAATTGGAGTTGGGTACATCACCATCAATTCAGCTCTGAATTATATATAAAGATCGCATTCCAAGATCATAATTTGTAGTTCTGTAAGTGATATGACCTACTTCGTCGAATCCAAATTCAGTTCCTTCTGACCTACTTCTCATGAGAGTTAAGCCTCTTGCATCGACCTAAAGATATTTTTTAACATCTCTTCCGTGTAATTTGTCATAACTTAGTACATTGAAATTTTGACAACTTGTCCTTTTCATTGGAATGTGACAATGAATGATACTGCATATATCCGTCGAATGAAAATCGAAAGTAACAAGGGCATATTGCAAGAAATTTAATTATAAAGCCTTATAAAGACCTGTACAGAGCCAATACCCAGTGACGTAACTAAAGGACGTGCAACTAAGCCGAATGATGTCAAAAGCGGGATAATTAGATCACCATAATTTGGCCTCTAACACGACATCCATTGCCTTGTCCCAAGGAACAATGGAGTAAGGATGTCAGTATATCGATCGCCCTCTGTACATGGAGGTAAGGTCTAATTCCCGTCTCTATATACCTAATTATTAATAACTCTTCATAAATGCTCTACAAACACATACAATGTTTGCTTTTCTCTCAGACTTTGTATCGAGCAGTAATAGCTACATATGAGAGATAATTAATTTTGCTCACATTTGGATCGGATTTTTGTTACTCTAAGATCACAAACGGAGAAAATTTTCAAACATCTTAAGTACAACTCAAATATCAAGACTTAAAAGATTAGGTATATAAAACTTTTACTTAGCGCAGCTCTACATTTCAGGTCCCCTACAAAGAGTCATTTTTCACTGGAGTCCCATCACCAATTTTCAGTCACTAAGATTTGAATTGAAAGGAGAATTGATTTAGACCAGGTGGGACTATATAGTAAATATGTTCTAATACCGTCATAATACACTTGCGTCTTATGTCAACACTGCACTTCAAGATTATGTCTCCAAATCAAACATTTGTTGTTTGGCGCTTTCAAGTAGTGGGTCAATACGAGAAGAATATTGGTTAGTGAAGGATCGAACCTCCAAAGCAGAGATACGAACACCAAGAAAACAGATATGATAAGGGAATTCCTCTCTAGCTCCGATCTAATCTATCGGTTGGTAGCTCATATATCTACACTTTCGTTTTACATGGCTCAAGCCTCTGAAACCATACAAGCTTGAACATTTCCTTTCAACTTATAATAAATAGATGGATAAGAGCAGTCCAAAAAGTAAACAAAAACCAGGAAAATGCGAGAAACAAAAGAAAAACATGTAGCAGATGCATTATACCAAGCTCCAGTATAACACTGACGCATGTCCTTGACCTTTGTCCTCAAAATCAATAGCGTTGATCCTTGGTCCATTGCTTCTTAGTGTATGAAGTTCCATCTATGTCAGATAATAAATAAAGATTGTAAAGCATGTTAAGTTTTGTTTGCCCAATGACACTGATTTTTGGATTCTGATTTATGTGCTTTGCCTTGCATGCTGTTGCCTTGGCATCTTGTTTTTATGTTCTTGCGCTTTGCCATGATCACTTATTTTTACATTACTGTGCTTTGCCTTGGATGTTGTTGTCCTGACCATTAGTTTTTTTATTGTGATTTGCCTTAGATGCTGTTGCCTTGTTATCGTGCTTTGCTTTGGCTGCTGTTGTCTTAATCACTTGTAATATTATCATGCTCTGCCTTAGGTGTTGTTGACCTGGTCACTTGTTATTGTGCTCTGCCTTGGGTGTTGTTGACCTGGTCACTTGTTATTGTGCTCTGCCTTGGGTGTTGTTGACCTGGTCACTTGTTATTGTGCTCTGCCTTGGGTGTTGTTGACCTGGTCACTTGTTATTGTGCTCTGCCTTGGGTGTTGTTGACCTGGTCACTTGTTATTGTGCTCTGCCTTGGGTGTTGTTGACTTGGTCACTTGTCATTGTGTTCTGCCTTGGGTGTTGTTGACTTGGTCACTTGTTATTGTGCTCTGCCTTAGGTGTTGTTGACTTGGTCACTTGTTATTGTGCTCTGCCTTGGATGTTGTTGACCTGGTCACTTGTTATTAAGCTCTGCCTTGGGTGTTGTTGACCTGGTCACTTGTCATTGTGCTCTGCCTTGGGTGTTGTTGACCTAGTCACTTGTTTTGTTATTGTGCTCTGCCTTAGGTGTTGTTGGCCTGGTCACTTGTCATTGTGCTCTGCCTTGGGTGTTGTTGACTTGGTCACTTGTTATTGTGCTCTGCCTTAGGTGTTGTTGACCTGGTCATTTGTCATTGTGCTTTGCCTTGGATGTTGTTGACTTGGTCACTTGTTATTGTGCTCTGCCTTGGGTGTTGTTGACCTGGTCACTTGTTATTGTGCTCCGCCTTGGGTGTTGTTGGTCTGGTCACTTGTTTTGTTATTGTGGTTTGCCTTGGGTGTTGTTGTCATGGTCACTTGTTTTATGTTCTTGCGCTTTGCCTTGGATGATTTTTTTTCCGGTCACTTGTTTTAAGTTATTGTGCTTTGCTTTGGATGCAGTTGTCTTTGTTCTTTGTTTTATGCTTTTGTTCTTTGCCTTGGATGTTGTTCTGGTCACCAGTTTCATGTTATTGTGCTCTGCCTTGGATGCTGCTGTCTTAATCACTCGTTATATTATCGTGCTCTACCTTGGACGGGGTTGTCCTGATCAAGTGTTTTATGTTATTGTGCTGTTGTTCTGGCCTACCATTTGTATGTTATTGTGCTGTTGTTCTGGCCTACCATTTGTATGTTATTGTGCTGTTGTTCTGGCCTACCATTTGTATGTTATTGTGCTGTTGTTTTGGCCTACCATTTGTATGTTATTGTGCTGTTGTTCTGGCCTACCATTTGTATGTTATTGTGCTGTTGTTCTGGCCTACCATTTGTATGTTATTGTACTGTTGTTCTGGCCTACCATTTGTATGTTATTGCCATGGATTGTGTTCTCGTGCTTTGACTTTTTCCTGTCATTGCTATCTTCAGTTCCTCCCACCCTGGATCTGCCACATTCAAATGCTCTGATCTGCCACATTCAGATGCTCTGATCTGCCACATTCAGATGCTCTTGTCGCCTATCACAATGTCCTAGATACGTTCCTGTCCTGACCACTTGCCATCTATTTACTCTTTCTATTGAGTCTGTGCCTTAATGCTGATAACTATTCCCTGGATCTGTTACTGTCTTGCTCTTGTCGCCTATCACAAAGTCTTAGATTCGTTCCTACCCTGACCACTTGTCATCTATTTACTCTTTCTATTGAGTCTGTGCATGCTGATAACTATTCCCTGGATCTGTCACTGTTTTGCACTCGTCGCCTATCACAGTGTCTTAGATTCTTTCCTGCCCTGACCACTTGTCATCTATTTACTCTTTCTATTGAGTCTGTGCCTTATCGCCGGTACTCCTTCCCTGACAGTCTACATACCTGATCCTAAGTAGGGGAGAGAGAGTACCTACAAGATGACAGTAAATAGCCTGTACCCTGATAAGAGAGGAAGTATTATATTAGCGGTATCTGTCCACGGACAGGTGACACCGTACATATCTATCATAAGAAACCTTGGTTCTCCCATCTGAACAGGTGCTTTCTTCAAAACTATTCAAAGTAGCAGGCCTTAAAATGACAGAGATAGTCTCTTACAGTCGTGACCTTAACTTTTTTCTTTAAGTAAAGCAATTTTTTCAAAAAAAAAAAAAAAAAACCCCAACTTCAATCATCAGCTCCGTACAAGCCATTTGTCCAAAGAATTTCAATTGAACAGATGGAGTCGAGTATACAAGCTTCCATTGTCATTTCTGGTGGAAATTTCATTTTCTCTTCTGCATGTTTAGTTCAAAATATTGATGATATAAATACAAAATCGGTTTATGGTATCATATGGGGCCTATCTCTATACATAAAGTCTAGGCTGCAGCACAGCTGACTGGATTCCTAGGCTCTCTACCATCTGATCACAAATATTGACTTAGTGCTGCCTTGAGCGGCATATAGCTGATTAATCCGACCAGTCTGTGTTATACTTCCGATCCTCATCACTCTGCTTAACTCCACAAGCATGATAAAGTCTCTGTTATATTTATATTGCAAGGGTGGAACCAGAGCAGATCCTCCCTCCCCTCTGCCTCATAGAAAGCGGGAGGATTCGAATCGAATACTAGTAGCTCAATATGTTCAACAAAATAGACAAGAAACACTTTAACCGGGAAAAGTATAGTTAGTGTTCCCTCTCCTTCTCAAGTCTGGGAATCTCACAGTAAAGGGTATAGTTAGTGCTCCCTCCCCCGCCACACCTCTGGATCCGCCCGTGTCCTCTCCAACACAATCCTGTAACACCGTGGAGCAGGTGGCAGGGAGTCATGGCGAGAATTATAACACACTGCGATTTCTATATGGAAGGAATGGAGGACAATATTTGCACTAGGGGACTAGACGTAAATTGCTTTCATCTGGGCCATTATCAGGGGCTCCTAACGTGACAACCCCTGTACAAACACCTAAATGAGTCACATATTGACTTTACATCAACTGTAAACAATCAGCCTGTCATTATCTTGCAGTGTTTACATTTTTGTCTTATCGCAGGCTATTTATGCTCTATCTAGGATCAATATCCAATCTTACTGCTATGTCATTGTTATTATTAGATACTTTAATATTTCTTGGTATTAAGGACATAGACATTGAAGGCTATTTGCTTTTAAGTACTTCAAGCTCTGACCTTGACCGAAATGATATCACCAAGGTTACAAGGTCATTACATTTCATTCACTTGACGCCTTCTAAAAGCCTTATCAGGGAATTTTTGTGGTTTCAACTCGAGCATAGACCATTGAAACATTTTTTTTTCAAAGAGTAGATGAACTGCAAGCAGAATAGCATTTCAAAAGTTCACGTATTACCGTGGATGTTATAGAACAGAAAGCGATTTTTGGAAAACAAACTACGCCCAACATGTATAGTGTTGAGTTAACCTGAAACATCTCTGACCCGCTGACCTTTGACCAAATGACCTTCGACCTTTATAGAGATCAATCAAACTCCTGCCCATTCATTAATAGACTGACAGGTGTAACACAGTATGTTTCCTTTTTCCCAAAGGAGAGGGGGTTAAATATTGCACAATATACTTTATCTAAGAAATAAAATATTGCGTTCCTTCTTTAAAAAGTAAAACCCATCTCTCACCATTTCTTTCTTACTTACAGAATGACAGGCATACAGAATATCTGAACTAATTCTAAAATTAAGATGGCAATGCAAGTGTAGCATCCCCTCTCAATTGCATACCAGTCATCTGTGACCTTGACCTTGAAAATCAATAGGGTTCATCCTCTCCCCATGGGGAACATTTGTGGAAGGTGATTGCTTTGCCTTCTATGCTGTCACACGGATTTTAAGCCTAAGTCCACAGTGACTTTGACCTTTGACCTTTGACTTTGAAAATCAATAGGGTTCATCCTCTCCTCACAGGAAACATTTGTGGAAGGCGATTGCTTTGTCATCTATGCTGTTCACACAGATTTTAAGCCTAAGTCCATAGTGACTTTGACCTTTGACATTGAAAATCAATAGGGTTCATCCTCTCCCCATGAGGAACATTTTTGGAAGGTTTGATGTTTCTATAATGATTGCTTTGCCTTCTATGCTGTTCACAATGTCGAAGGGTTCCAACTCTCTACCTTCTTGAAGAAAATTCCAAACCAATTTACATGCACCAGACACAAGACACATACACAGTGACACGTACACAGACACACACGGCCCCCTCCGCAGCAGAGTGATGAGGGGATAATAAGTTGTATTGGTATTCTAAATACTGAATTTGTGTCCAAGGATATAAAGGTTGTGAAATACTGATACATGTATATCATAAGCAATATGTGAATAGATGTAAGTTATCATAAGACATTTAGAGTGGGATCCTATAGATAACCTGTGTACCACAATCACCTAGTCTCTGACGTAACATACATCTGTCACGAGGGATAACAAGGGTCATAATAAGTAAACTTCAGCACTCAGGACTTTGAGCTGACATTAAACTACTTCATTATTAAATGCAAGCATTGCAAAAATCGGATCTTTTGTAAAACAAACCTGGAATTCATTATTCTGCACAGAGGCAATATTTTCTGATTCCGTGCAGGACTGCATCGGGAATAGTATCTCTAACGTCAGCTGAACTTCCTTTCTACAAGAAAACTTTGCAGAGTTTGCATCGCTTGTGTCCTTGCTTTTGTGTTGAAAATTCATGTTACTGTAGTACTAACCAGTCTGTCCATAGCCTCTCTTTGATTTTCCTCTGCACTGACTGGTTGAGATGGACCAATGAAAGCATCTAATGTTGTATCATACCGGAACATCAAGTTCTCTAGCTCTGACAGGAAGTGACCAAATTGTCTCAGGCATCCTATTCTCAGAAAACACTGAAAAGAAGAAAAAAATTTAAACATACATATGTCGACTGTATTAATCATAATGTTACAAAATGTACCATGAAAATATCTGACATCAATCTTGGATATTTTTTAATCAGTTTGAGAAAATGGCAAGAGGCAATTTAAAACATTTGTTACCTATTAGGTCATGGGTCAAGGTCAAGTAGCTTGGCATACTTTAAAGAGCAACAAGTAATCCAAATTGAGATATAGCACACACACAGATAATGCAAGGTATTGGGTCATAACCTCACAGTTGTAAATCTATTTTGGTTTGCACAACAAATTTGCAAAAACATAATCATTAATTTCTACTTTTCAACGACATATTTCGTTTTAAATTTGTAATTAATTTTTCAGAAGTCATGGGCCACATTGTTGAATTATCTGCTACACTTTACTAGGGGTTAAGACAAACAGTATCAAGCTGGATTTAGAAACTGAGCCGTACTTTTGTGCTATTTTTGGTGCAATGTTAAAAATTAGAACAGAACACTAAATCCAAAATTTGTAATTAGCCAAAGTTTACTTCGTACAAAATACACCATATTAACATTATCATCTGATTTGATATGAAGGAGTTTAACAATAGATATTCACTTTGTTTGTATTAATCCATACAAACAAACACTGACAGTGTATCAAAAGTTTAGATTTAGACGATAAGATACTAGTAAATCTCTGATTATTTTAGAAATGAACTCTCACTTATCGACACCAGTTTCTATATTTATACTTGCTTAGATCTTTTTATAGATACAGTAATTTTCTAGTTTGTTAAGAGCATTTTACTATCAACTTAATCTGAATAATGATAAAGAGAAAGTTTGAATATATTGAGAGGATACTTCAGGCTTTAATACAATGTAATTAACATTGGGATCACCACAAAGACATAGAGTGTAAAACTGATATTAAATGAATCACTCCAAGTGTTATTCATATGTAAAATAAGCTGGAAAAGGGAATAACGAGCGATATGTATTGAAGTCTGGATATATGACTTAAAGTTAGATAATCTTGACAAGAGGTGTCTGGTGAGACTAAAGCTCTAATGGCTACATGTATATTTTTTTATCCAATCATTATTTGTAATGTAATATTAATAAATAAACATTGAAGTGTAAGTAAAAATAAATACTCATATGCAAGCATTCCTCTTTATAGCCATTCATTCTAGAATTAAATTAACTCAAGAAGACCTTCTTTATCATTCATCTCTTTGTTGTTTATTCAAATCACCGACAAATGTATGTCAGGGCCATCAACTTTTTTTACGTAGGCCACAGTTCACCCCCATTTCCAATGAAAATAGTAAAATTCCTAATCTGACAGAAATTGTTCCCAGTTATTTAATTAAATAATATTGGTTTCAATTTCAACGAATAGATTGAACTTGTCACAAATTGTTTAATTTTTTTCAGTGTACTTGCTGGTTATTTTCAAAGTATGGAATAGTTCATAAGCTTTCTTAAAACAGTCGTCGTAACAGCTAATGTTCAAATGACAGAGGCAAATAAAGAAAAATCAAATTTTCACTTGAAACCACGCTGGTTTTGTAACATATGTCAGTCTTGTATTTAAAGAATAGCTTACATTACACTGTAAAATGTTTCAGTTTTTGATAAATTCTTCTGATGTACGAAGTCTGAATTTGTTACCTTTTCCTTGGTTTTATCTAGTTTGAACAAATAGGCCATAATGTAAGAGATAAGTGGTCTTTGTCACATTGTTAAAGCATATATGTAATCCTATATGGGAATCAATTCACAATGTACCGTAGATATTGAACGATAGACTGAGAAAATACTAACCCCAAAAGCTATGCTGATAATTAATTTACAAAATTTCCTTCATTTTGACGGAATTTCCGAACAAACAAATATACTTTGCAGAGAGATTATAACAAGCTTTATTATTTTTGTATCACCATCCCGTTGTAATTTATTATCAACAGCTGGGAAGCCGGACATATAATAATGAAATGATTAATTACAGAATATATATGAAGTCCTAAAAATGATATTCCGATCCTTAAATGATGAATACCAAGTACGTCCTCTAATTAGATATAAAAGAGGCTTTCCATGAACAAAAATGTATTGGACATACCTCTATATTTGTAATAATTTTGTTTCTCTGAACGCCAGCGACTGCCAATTACACACGTGATTTACAGTGTGATCTGTTATAATCCTAACTATGTTCTAGTCAACACTTTTTTCATCTTAATATGTAATAGTTATGGAGGGCTGTTACTAAATATAAACACATTGTTTCAGGGATATCGTTCTGAAAATTAATTGCTAGTTTGTTACAATTATATGTAAGGTAAAGCTGCTTTCATTGTCTTAATCCACAAGAGATAGAGAGAGATAGAGAGTGGACTAAGGGCAATAACTTGCTAGAAAATATTAAAATCTGTATATAAATCTGTGCTATTATGAAATCTACTAAAAAGTGATGGACTGTATTCATTCAGGAAACCTATTTTGTAAGATCTATTAAGCGCAGATCTAGATGGGGTTGGGGATGGGGTTCAGGACCCTCCCTGGAATAAAAAATGAAGCCAACGCTCACGCAGTAAGATACGCAAATTGAGATTTTTTTTCACAACACCAAAATGTCCCATAACTCCATAAGGACAAATCTGATGAACCTGAAAATCGAAAGGCAGCTTCCACTTCAAAGTCTGATCACAATGTACAAATATCATGAAAATCCGTTGATGCATATTCAAGTTATTGCGTTCCATGCACCTATATTTTGCCCTTAGCTTAACATGTATGGACATATACCCCCCTCCTCTCATTACACATAATTTCTCGATTACGCGCAATTTAAAAACCTGTTACATATGTAAAAGAACATCCTTCCTTCTGAAGTATGCAAATTTTCACATTTCACCAAAAAATAGATTTTTAAAGAATTTTTAACTGTTTTAGTACATTTTCACAGTATTCAAAAATTCTAAGTCCCATAACTGCATAACGACAAATCGGATGAACCTGAAAATCAAAAGACGGCTTCCTCATCACAGTCTGATCACAATGTACAAATATCATGAAAATCCCTTGACGCACATTCAAGTTATTGCGCTCCATTAGTGGACGGACAGACAGACTTCGCCATACCTTAATATGTCCCGTCAAATGACGGGCGTATAAAAAATGTATAAGATTTATTTTAACATTGGTTGGACTGATCCTAACCGCTTGGAGCCTGCTGGAAAAAATATCTAGACCCTCCCATGTTTACATCCATGACTTAAAGATAAAGCCTTGTTGTTAACTTCAAATCCTTGACACTCAGTTCTTGGTCCCAATAGGGGATAAATTCTGTTAGTTCCAGAATAATAATTAACCTCACACCTACCTTTTTTGTTTCAGATACTGTATTCAGCTTTGAAATTGCAGTTTTACTTTCAAACTTTTGAGATATTTGACAGAATAGTCCATTTTCCAGAAAATATCTATGACCGTTTTAAACCTTAATTTTATATGCATAGACATCACATTATTTGGCAAATTTTTCCATTGTGACGTCACATCTGATTGCACCGTTTTGAAGCACCTTGATGTGCTGCTATGCCTTTCATTTTGACGTCACAATGAAAATATTGCCAAATTTTGTGATGTCTGATGTCTGTCCGCCGAATGAATCTATTGGAAAATCATCTATTGCCCAGTCTTGAAATCGCCATGTTATATGATGTTTGTTTAATTTTTCTTCTCTTCTTTACCCTCTCACCACTGGGTCCAAACGGCTAAATCAAAATAAGAGTGAAAATTTCAAGTATACAGTAATTGTCCTCAGATTATGGCCTCCCACTTACCTCTTGTATTTCAGATAATTGCCCCTCCTCCTGTTGGTGAATTCTATCAGTTTGTGAGCCTCCCACTTACCTCTTGTATCTCAGATAATTGCCCCCTCCTCCTGTAAGAGAATGGTATCAGACTATGAGCCTCCTACTTACCTCTTGTATTTCAGATAACTGCCCCCTTCCTTGTGTTAGAGAACTCTATCAGATTATGGTCTCCCACTTACCTCTTGTATTTCAGATAATTGCCCCCTCCTTCTGTTATATTAAGAGCCTCCCACTTACCTCTTGTATTTCAGATAATTGCCCCCTCCTTCTGTTATATTAAGAGCCTCCCACTTACCTCTTGTATTTCAGATAATTGCCCCCTCCTTCTGTTGGAGAATTCTATCAGATTATGAGCCTCAGAGAGAGGAGTGAACAGCCAGAGATTGATATCCTCTCTCAGTGGGAACACCTGCATCCACTCTCCATGTCTGGTTGTTGTTAACACAGTCTTCAGTTCATCTAACCAACACTGGTCTATCAAAGTAACACATGTATATTTGTAAAAAAAAACTTTTCATATATTTTTTCACTAAAGAATTATCACCTGTTAAAAAAACAATTGAATTAAATCATATAGACAATTAAAAACATAGGTAATCACAGATTACGAAGCTCACCTCGTGACAGCAAAATTCAATTCAAACATATTTCTTAGTACATGTATATTGGCTTTTAAAGGCAAAACCACTCATGCAGATAAAGTAGGTCAAGGTCATTTTATGAAAGTTTGATCAAAGATACATCCAATATGCAAGATTGGTACATGTATCACTTATACTTTGCTCAATATTGGCTTTTAAAGGCAAAATCACTAAAGCGGAAAAAGTAGGTCGAGGTCATTTTATGAAAGTTTGATCAAAGATACATCTAATATGCAAGTTTGGAACATCTAGCACTTATACTTTGCTCAATATTGGCTTTTAAAGGCAAATTCACTCAAGCAGAAAAAGTAGGTCAAGGTCATTTTATGAAAGTTTGATCAAAGATACATCCAATATGCAAGTTTGGTACATGTAGCACTTATACTTTGCTCAATATTGGCTTTTAAAAGCGAAATCACTCAAATGGAAAAAGTAGGTCAGATGCTGCATCCGATGCATGGGTCCATCTCGGCATCCAAAGATGAATCACTTGTGCAAGTTTGGTTACTGTAGCATCAGTACTTTGTCAGATACTGAGCTACCCCAAACTTCTTAACCAAGTCACTCAAGCGGAAAATGTAGGTCAGATGCTGCATACGATGCATGGGTTCACCTCAGCATCCAAAGATGAATCACTTGCGCCAGTTTGGTTACTGTAGCATTAGTACTTTGTCAGATACTGAGCTACCCCAAACTTCTTAACCAAGTCACTCAAGCCGAAAATGTAGGTCAGATGCTGCATACGATGCATGGGTTCACCTCAGCATCCAAAGATGAATCACTTGTGCAAGTTTGGTTACTGTAGCATTAGTACTTTGTCAGATACTGAGCTACCCCAAACTTCTTGACCGGACGCGGACACGGACGAGGACATGGATGCGGACGCGTGGGGTTATAGCATAAGCTCACTCAACTTCGTCGAGGTGAGCTAAAAATCAGATTTGTTAGAAAGTCTTTTCATTATTCAAATAAGTAGCTATTGTGGGTAGCAAGACTCCAAAAATATGTACTGTGTACATTTATATTACAGCAAAGGATATATATGAACATTCACTTGTGAGATCAAAGGTATTTCTTCAGGGTTTTTTTTATGTTTTTGTTCTCCAAAGCATTCAAAATTTACTACTTGGCATGCTTACTGAACATGTACTATGAATTTCATAATATTCTACAGTTCTGTACAAAATACTTCGTTGTATAAGCATCCAAACATACATGTAGAAGTGATAATGTAACGTCCAGACAAAGGTCTCATTAATGTATTTACTGACAATTTACTTTTAAAACAGTAGACATCGAAAGTTTGACTATGATGATTTTGGTGTTGGGAAATTCTGCATTATTGTACATGTATTAACAACAGCAGTTACCAAATGAACACTGAATTCAGAAACATGTAAGATATATTTGCATGTTGTAAAAAAACATTCACGATTATGAATATTTACCTTCATTTATGAATACTGTGTTTGCAAACAGAATATACATGTATCTATAAATTTGTATAAAACAACATGGACTACGCATTAAACGATTTAGATTTATTAATTAAGAGGCATTTAAGTAATCGTACGTACCATGTTCTGCTATCACAGTTTCTTTAGGAAGAATATTGAGAAGTACGGAAAGTCTGTGCCACAGGGACTGAGAGCTCTGAAATCACATACACACAATGTTAAGGTGAAATTTTCTACTTGAAACATTATATTGTTTGTGAAACATATGCTACCTACAGTCACAATCTGTCTGCTACATTGACATTAAAATGGAAAGTGAGTTTGACATTTGACCCCCTAACCAATATGTTGCTTCCCCTCCTGATGAGTGCCAATACACCTATTTTCATAACATTTGTAAATCCAGTTTGGTTTGAATGGGTTGAAGGATTATTGAGTTATTATAGAGGAATCAATTTTTGTTTCACTAATGGCGTAGGTATAAATTCTTCTCTCTGGAGATCAGATACGATCATACTTTGTATACTTCTTTCTTGGAGGGTAGGAAGTCAAGGCCATATAATGAAAGAAAGGTCATGAAATTTCCTTGTACATATCAATGAGGAAATACTTCATTATCAAAAAATCTTAAAGCTTGGTATACCGCATTGTCGGAAACCCACAGCCTATTGCCCTACGATTATAGGCCATGGGCGCAATGGTCCGGGAATTCTCGTTTTATGCGTCATACAGTTATTTATAGTAACTAATGAAATTGTTGGTTTGAATAGTTTCAGCTCTTTTGTGTTGGAGGGATTTTGTAACACTCATTCTGATTGGCATAAATTCCCTGCTCAAATCACTTCAGAATGCGAGCGTTTCCCAATAGACTGTCCCACGGTATCTTACGTTATACATGTACAGCGGAAAGGATGCCGTGGGTTTCCGACAATGGGTATATCGGTACTTGTTGCTTATGTGTGTCTTCCTTAAATTCAATTCTTTAACAGTTTTAAACTTTATTCATTTTACAATACTGAAAAAACAAGTTACACAACTTATGTTAATGTCTCATGTTGGCTCGAATATTGGTGTTCTTGGAAAAGGAGGAAACCAGAGTACCTAGAGAAAAACTTCCTGAGACCGGCTGAGTGACCACCTTACCGCCCGGGCGACCACCTTACCCTCCCATATAAGATTCAATTCTTTGAAGATCTCCATGAAACTGATTGCCCTTCTTAGATTCAATTCTCAGATTTTTTTAAAAGTATGTCAAAGTTCAAGGTCATAAGTCAACATAAGTTCATCAAGGACAACTGACAGGTCAAATATTTTATTACTACCCCTTTTAGTTAAGGAGATTCTGCTTCCATTAGAAAAATAAATCAAACTATTATTGAACACATAGATTTTGTTTCAAAAAGAAAATTAAACATAAATGTTATAGGCCAGACAGACAGTAAGACAGACTGACCAGTATCATCATTCCACTTCATTTTTTCTCTGTTTCACAATTTGTATCACAGGATATTCTGATTTTAGTCAAGAATTCAAATACTTTTATTCTAGCAAAACACATGTATGATTTTTGAAACAAAATAGTATCAAGATAAATCTTTCCCAAGAGTAAATGACCATTAAAGTTACTGAACCCAACAAAAATATAATTGCTAGCATCAATCCAATTGCAACAAGTTAAAAGTCATGTTTGTAAAACATTAATGCCCCCCTACCCCTTCTGTGATTAAAGTCTGTCACAACTTTATACTTGCATTGATACAACCTATGGGGGTATAAAGTAACAGTGTAATAAACAAGAGGCCCAAGGGGGCCACATCGCTCACCTGAGTTGCAGACAAAGGGTTAAAAGTCACAAAAATACTTCTACGATCAAAGCCCTTGACAGCCATATTTGTTGACCTATCGACAAGAAAAACACAAACTTGGCAGAGGACCTCGAGTACTTGCTTGCTGCAAGGTTTCGTGAAATTCTGTGCAACGGTTGCAGAGGAGATTTCGAAAATGTGTCAGCCAATCAGAGTCCTTGGCCGCCATATTTGTTGACCGATCAGCACAAAATACACAATCTTGGTAGAGGACCTTGAGTACTTTCTTCCTGTAAAGTTTAATGAAATTCTGTGCAGTGGTTTTTTTGCAGAGAAGATGTTGAAAATGTGTTAGCCAATCAGAGCCCTCGGCGGCCATATTTGTTGACCCACGGCACAAAAAACACAAACTTGGCAGAGGACTTTGAATACTTCCTTCCTGTAAAGTTTCATGAAATTCTGTGCAGCGGTTGCAGAGGAGATGTCGAAAATGAGTCAGCCAATCAGAGCCCTCAGCAGCCATATTTGTTGAACAATCGGCACGAAAAATACAAACTTGGTAGAGGACCTTGAGTACTTCCTTCCTGCAAAGTTTCATGAAATTCTGTGCAGTGGTTGCAGAGGAGATGTCGAAAATGTGTCGGCCAATCAGAGCCCTCGGCGGCCATATTTGTTGAATGATCGGCACGAAAAACACAAACTTGGTAGAGGACCTTGAGTACTTCCTTCCTGTAAAGTTTCATGAAATTCTGTGCAGCGGTTGCTGAGGAGATGTCGAAAATCAGAGCCCTCGGCGGCCATATTTGTTGACCGATCGGCAAGAAAAACACAAACTTGGTAGAGGACCTTGAGTACTTCCTTCCTGTAAAGTTTCATGAAATTCTGCGCAGCGGTTGCAGAGGAGATGTCGAAAATGTGTCAGCCAATTAGAGCCCTCGGCGGCCATATTTGTTGACCGATCAGCACCAAAACACAATCTTGGTAGAGAACCTTGAGTACTTCCTTCCTGTAAAGTTTCATGAAATTCTGAGCAGCGGTTGCTGAGGAGATGTCGAAAATGTGTCAGCCAATCAGAGCCTTCGGCGGCCATATTTGTTGACTGATCGGCACAAAAAAAACAAACTTGGTAGAGGACCTTGAGTACTTCCTTCCTGTAAAGTTTCATGAAATTCTGTGCAGCGGTTGCAGAGGAGATGTCGAAAATGTGTCAGCCAATCAGAGCCCTCGGTGGCCATATTTGTTGACCGATCGGCACGAAAAACACAAACTTGGTAGAGGACCTTGAGTACTTCCTTCCTGTAAAGTTTCATGAAATTCTGTGCAGCGGTTGCAGAGGAGATGTCGAAAATGTGTCAGCCAATCAGAGCCCTCGGCGGCCATATTTGTTGACCGATCGGCAAGAAAAACACAAACTTGGTAGAAGACCTTGAGTACTATCTTCCTGTAAAGTTTCATAAAATTCTGCGCAGCGGTTGCAGAGGAGATGTCGAAAATGTGTCAGCCAATTAGAGCCCTCGGCGGCCATATTTGTTGACCGATCGGAAACCAAAAACACAATCTTGGTAGAGAACCTTGAGTACTTCCTTCCTGTAAAGTTTCATGAAATTCTGAGCAGCGGTTGCAGAGGAGATGTCGAAAATGTGTCAGCCAATCAGAGCCTTCGGCGGCCATATTTGTTGACTGATCGGCACAAAAAACACAAACTTGGTAGAGGACCTTGAGTACTTCCTTCCTGTAAAGTTTCATGAAATTCTGTGCAGCGGTTGCAGAGGAGATGTCGAAAATGTGTCAGCCAATCAGAGCCCTCGGCGGCCATATTTGTTGACCGATCGGCAGGAAAACACAAACTTGGTAGAGGACCTTGAGTACTTCCTTCCTGTAAAGTTTCATGAAATTCTGTGCAGCGGTTGCAGAGGAGATGTCGAAAATGTGTCAGCCAATCAGAGCCCTCGGCGGCCATATTTGTTGACTGATCGGCAAGAAAAACACAAACTTGGTAGAGGGCATTGAGTACTTGCTTCCTGTGAAGTTTTGAGAAATTCTGTGCAGCGGTTGCAGAGGAGATGTTGAAAATGTTAAAAGTTTACGCCGGACGGACGACGACGACGGACGGACGGACGACGGACGGCGCGCTATGACAATAGCTCACTTGAGCTTCGCTCAGGTGAGCTAAAAAAGTCAAAGAAGTATAACTGTCAGGAGGACCTGTATGTACAGCATTTCTGCTTTGTTAAAGCTCTTCTTCTAATAAACTTCTACAAGGTAATTAATATGAACTTAACCTAGATTTTCATTTGATATGTCTGTACACAAAATTTCATTCCAATATTTGAATCCACTCCAGAGGTATTGAATGGAAACTGATGTCGTGGGCGACCGACGGACCAACAGACAGAAAGTCAGACAGCGACAAAGCAATATGTCCCCTCTTCTTCAAAGGGGGGCATAAAAATTTTTGATTGAACCCAAATATGAACTTGACCTAGATTTTTATTTGATGTGTCCGTATACAAAATTTCATTTCAATATGTAACTCCACTCAAGAGATATTGAACAGAAACCCTGAAGTTTTGGTATTTTTCAAAGTGCAAGGGGCATAACTCTGTCCAAATTTTTTTGATCGGACCTAAATATGAACTTGACCTAGTAGATTTTCATTTGATGTGTCCGTATACAAAATTTCATTTCTATATGTAACTCAAATCAAGAGATATTGAACGGAAACCCTGAAATTTTGGTATTTTTCGAAGTGCAAGGGGCATTACTCTGTCAAAATTTTGTTGATTGGACCCAAATATGAACTTGACCTAGATTGTCATTTATTGTATCCGTATACAAAATTTCATTTCAATATGTAACTCCACTCAAGAGATAATGAACAGAAACCCTGAAATTTTGGTTTTTTTCTAAGTGCAAGGGGCATAACTCTGTCAAAGTTTTTTCGATCGGACCTTAATACGAACTTGACCTGGATTTTTATTTGATGTGTCTGTATACAAAATTTCATTTCAATATGTAACTCCATTGAAGAGATATTGAACGGAAACCCTGAAATTTTGGTATTTTTCGAAATGCAAGGGGCATAACTCTGTCCAAATTTTTTTGATCGGACCCAAATATGAACTTGACCTAGATTTTTGTTTGATGTGTCTGTATACAAAATTTCATTTCAATATGTAACTCCATTCAAGAGATATATTGAACGGAAACCCTGAAATTTTGGTATTTTTTGAAATGCAAGGGGCATAACTCTGTCAAATTTTTTTTGATAGGACCCAAATATGAACTTGACCTAATATCAATAAATAATTCACACTGGCTTTTTGTCTCATATATATTTTCTCTGTTCTTACATAAATAATTGAATATTGTAAAGGTTCATTACTGTACTTTTTATTAACACTACGTGTGTACACGTCATAACACCTGTTCATTTTGAACAAATTTTTCTCCCATCATCCATATGATATTAAATATTATAAAGGTAAATTACTGGAATATTAACACTTACCTGTGCACACGTCATGATCACACCTGTATTACATTTCATCCAATCACACATGACTTTTACGATGGCTAACAACCCCTCACTTTGTACGGCATCCAATGTGTTCTGTAAAAATCTGTGCTCCGTTTCAGGTCTGTAAAACAAAGATATCCATGTCTTCATGTCTATAAAGTCTTATGAAAATAGTTCACATACATGTATGTTAAAATCAAAACTACATCAGATTCTGAAGTTGCTGATGAAAGATGTGTACTTTATAAGTTTTAGATCAGTAACATAATGTTAAAAGTGGGGAACAATTATGAACTAAATACAAGATGGACAAAAGACCTGATCCCAGCACTATATATATTCTGTTGTTTTTCAGGGTAAAGTTTCACAAAAAATTCTTAAGAAAAATTTCATGAATTTTTACAACTTTCGACATTAAATAAAAGGTTAAAAAGTTCTTTTTTTCATTTAGATTGTACATGTACATGTATGTATTATGATTTCTAATATCATTTCTACACAAATGTACTTAATATAGATTTTGAAACAAAACCAGAAGTCTCTGAAGAGACTGTAGCTCTCCTGGTTGTTTTGTTTTATTCACTCATTAACAAGTGAATAAGATACATATACATATTACATAAATAACAATTTCCATTTTATTTTTAACCAAAGACAATAGCGAGCAGGCGCTCTAACAAATTATAAGTAGCACAACGAAATAACAAATCCATGATTAAGTCTCAATCATTTATAGTGTCAGAGGAGATGTGAGCACAAGATTACATAGAATTATATAGGAGAAAATGACCACACCCATTTTCTATGACCCTGGGGGTCTGGGGCTCAAACAAAATATCAGGTGCACAACGAGACCACAGACCCATCATATTGTATAAAGGATTAAGTCTCCATCATTTATAGTGTCAGAGGAGTTGCGAGCACAAAATTATATAGAGTTATATAGGTGAAAATGACCACACCCTTTTTCTAAGACCCTGGGGGTCAGGGGCTCAAACAATATATCAGGTGCACAACGAGACCACAGACCCATCAATTTGCAAAAAGAATTAAGTCTCCATTATTTATAGTGTCAGAGGAGCTGCCAGCACAAGATTACATAGAGTTATATCGGTGAAAATGACCACACCCATTTTCTAAGACCCTGGAGGTCAGGTGCTCAAACAATATATCAGGTGCACAACGAGACCACAGACCCATCATATTGCATTAATGATTAAGTCTCCATCATTTATAGTGTCAGAGAGGTTGCGAGCACAAGATTACATAGAGTTATACAGGAGAAAATTACCACACCCATTTTCTATGACACTGGGGGTTAGGGGCTCAAACAAAATATCAGGTGCACGAATAGACCACAAACCCATCATATTGCAAAAAGAATTAAGTCTCCATCATTTATAGTGTCAGAGGAGTTGCGAGCACAAGATTACATAGAGTTGTATAGTAGAAAATGACCACACCCTTTTTCTATGACCCTGGGGGTCAGGGGCTCAAAAAAAATATCAGGTGCACATCTAGACCACACATCCATCATATTGCAAAAAGAATTAAGTCTCCACCATTTATAGTGTCAGAGGAGTTGCGAGCACAAGATTACATAGAGTTATATAGGAGAATATGACCACGCCCATTTTCTAGGACCCTGGGGGTCAGGGACTCAAACAAAATGTCAGGTGCACAACGAGACCACAGACTTAGTGTAATGCAAAAAGAGTTACATTTCTATCTCTTATAGCTTCAGAGGAGTTGCGAGCACAAGAATTATTTACAGATGGCCGGACGCCGGACGAAGGGTGACGACATAAGCTCGACTGGTCAGAGACCAGTAGAGCTAAAAAATTGAGATTTCCATTTTGAAAGAAGAACTAAATGTTCAAAAGTTATGAAAATTCCTGAAATTTTTCATAGTTATTTTGTGAAACTGGCTGCAGTTTCTTCTTTACATTCAAAATCAGTTAAGTTGTGCCAATACGCAAAAACTGTGTCACAATACTTTTTGAAAGAAAAATTGAATCGTGGAAAAATTTTTTTTGCTTTTACTTTTTACTTGCATTAGTTGCTATTCCTCCATATGCCTTATGGTTACCTTCGATATGTGTGGATTTTTCTATCATATAAGGGTTGTATTTGTCAAAAAATGCATGTCACAAACTGAGGTGTATGATAAAATGGGTTGTCAGTGACGCGAAAATGTATTAAATTAAAAATATTTAACACATATTTCAATAAAAGTAATATCAGTATTTTAAAAGATGGAGTTCAGTTCATACGCTTCATAGTATTTTACTCTGAATTATACTAAACTTGAATTAGAACTATATAATATTATAACAATACTCTTCTAACTTGTAATAGACCAAACTTTAATAGTTTTTCATTGAATGTTTTACATTCGTTTCATTTTAGGGAAAAATCCTTTCATTTCTTATTTTCTGAAACAATCACTTATTTTGTGAATTACGTCAGCTGCTTTTACTGTGATAAGAATCGCAGAGTGCATTACTAAGGTCATGTCGTAATCGGGTACTTATGCCTTTATATAAAGACAATCATGATTTGATTAAAGCTCCCTTACGTACGGAGAGGCAGATAATAAACACAGAGAAAAAACATGACCATGAATTACGTGACAGTGAATTACGTTACGTAGTAGATACTAAATTCAGAGAAATATCCATTCCTGAGGTGTCTAGATGGGATTTGTCGTAATTATTTTACTTTCAGACATGCTAGCTAGTGATAATACTTAGTCTGTGGGCAGAAACACTATTTAAAATGTCAAATTTATACAATTTACCATTTTTTAGCTAGTAGGTATTCTTTTTAATCACAATATTCTTCATTTTGCTGGTTATTTGATAAAGTTTGTAGTCAAACATTTGAATGTATCTCATACGTATGTGTATTGAAAAAAATAGTCATCAGATAATGCTGAAGTTTCCAAAACAGGCGAGAATTCCTGCCATAACGTAATTCACGCTGTGTAACGTAATTCACTTTTGGTTATCTTTATTGATTACAGAGGACAATGATTGCACAGAGTAATACTGAATCACACAGATGTATACAAAAGATGATATTGAAGATAGAATCAGCTTAGAAATAAGAAAGAAATACACTAATATAAAGTAGCTATGAGTACAAAAAAACTTCCTTGTCTGTAAGATGTTCTATTTCAAGTATGTTAAAGCATGCCAGATTATTCAAGTTTGTGGTATATTTTGATCTAGCATAGATTCAGATCCTGTTTGAAGGTCTACAGAGCAATGGATCGGCAAGGAATTGTTAAGTCAAACATAATTATTTCATGGACAATTAAGGAGGTATTGAACACTTGGACGCCACATTCAATTTTTCTGAAAATTTCTGAAATTATATATTTTGTGTCTGTCCTTGACGATACAAACTTACATTTGATTCTATCCACAGGAAAATTTTCTACGAGACTTTGAAATATGCATTAATCGACGTTTTTGTGAATTTCATGATGACGTCATTATATTGAAAGTGTCATTCCAGTTCTCGTAACGCTATGGGAAATTAATTTTGATTTAACTTCCAAAATATCCATTAATATATTGCACTTACATATGGAAAAGATAAAATGATTTGTGTTTTAAACACAGGCAGGATACTTGAATAAAATATGACACTGTCGCTAAAAAAATTGCAATTTTGAGCCAATTTACTGTAGTTGCTAGTTAATTATAAGGAATCCTGTGGATGAATCTTTTTCAAAAACTATCAAAATTATCAAGAATGTCCAGAGATGATTTCATGATTAAATGGGAAAAATTGAATTTAGGATTAAAATTTTACAAGGCTTTATATTTTCCAATGTTTTCTTCAAAAATCGTCCATTTTCAATGAAGTGACATCCGCTTTCCTGTAACGTAAATTTGTCATCGAATAAACTGTGACGAAGATTTAATTTTCCATTTTGTACATGCTAAGTTTCAATGCAATACGTTTAGTAATAATGTTTTTATTGCATTTTGAATGCGAAGGTTTGTGATGCTATTTTTCTTAGATAACGCCGAAATGACGTCGTGCTTTGCTCATGGATAAAACTCCCAAAGTCCTAAATTTCGAAAATCGCCATAATTTCTTCAAATGAAGCCGGAAATTATTCAAACTTCATCAGGATACTCAAATGCGTACATCAATCAGAGTATCAAATGCTTTAAGGGAGTTAAGACTGTACTTTTCCTAGGAAGCGATAAAAAAAATAATGCCGCCGCCATCTTGGTGTTTAAACCCTCCTTAAACTTCAAAAGAATTTTTGTGAATTACGTTACGGCACTTTGGGGCATGAAAACTCTAAAAATTGGAAACTAAACATGATAATTTTGGGGTCTTCTGTTAAAGTTTTTAATATATCAATTCAGATCATCATTTAAAAAGAATTGGGACAGTGGTTGTCAAAATATGTCTGTGTAAAAACGAATTTGAGAAGCTAAATACATCTGAATACTGTAAACGGGGAAATGATTGCGGTGGTTTTAATTTCGCTATGTTCGCGGTTTTTTAATTTTCCGCGAATATTTGACCACCGCAATGATTTTGTTTGATTAACAAAAAAAACCCCACATTTTTACAGCTCTTTCTTTATTGCACGTAAGTTGGTAATATGGTTTGTTCATTAAAAGGTATTACAATTATATTAATCATCATACCATACTTATATATAAAAAGAAAGAATAAAACAAGTTAAGCGCGCAGAATATTTCTTTTGCAAAACGTAGGCAATTGGATGTACTAAGTAGTTATAATTAGTTTCAATCTACTACTCCGTACTCTACAATTGATGTGAAATTGTTTCTCTGTAATCACTAATTACTACGTGTTTGTCATTAATTAAACCAGGAAACACTTATAACAACAACAACATAATTACAAACAACAATCCAATTACGTGTGCATGTTTGCATGCTTGACAATATCTTAAAATCAGAAGTGACTTTTTTTTTAACTTCGATGCCGCGAAATTAAAACCACCGCAATTGATTACATTCAGAAAACCGCGAACTTTTGACACCGCGAAATTAAACCCGTTTACAGTACTCTTAATCATAAAACATTGCATCACAATATTTGAGGCCATTTGGCTGTAATATGCAATATTTTTTATTTCTTCAAGTACGATTTACTGTTCTATGATCGTGTTCTCTTGATATAAAATGCTATCAGAGATAAAACAAGTGAAATCTTGCTTAAAAGGTGACGGAATTTCTCGATTCCTGAATTATGTTAAGAGGTACTTTTGATGTATGTCTTTATCTTATAGCCATTTCCTCCGAGTTATTGTAGATTTTGCAGTTTATATGTTTTCACTATCAACTAAAAGCAAAATCTGGGGAATCTGTTTTACTCTGTTCTCCCTTAAAATCAAACTATCATATAATTGCAAAACATCAATAACTTAAACTTCGTGATTAATTTGCACGAACAGGTTTGAGGTATTATAAATTAGCTGCTCTCCTTCACGAATATATGAAAATCTATACTAAATGCATTCGTTGACCACCATAATGACTACAGTTACCAATAAAGCAAACTATTGAACACTTACTTTTTCATTGTCAGAAAATTTTATTATTAACATATGCCCTCACATGTAACGTAATTCACATACAATTACACAGCAGTCTACATCTAATAAAATTTCTGGCTAAAATATGCTGGAGCAAAATTTTTCTATAGCCTTTTCCAAAACACATATATACCAAGCTTAAAAATCGACATGGTTTTGAAATATTCCTGATCCTAAAGTTTGTGGCCGTTTTGAAGTTGCAATTGGCGCAACTTAACTGATTTTGAATGTTAAATGGAATAGTGTCTGACATTTGTGACACAACCTTACTATCTATTAAAGACCAACAACATTGTTTTGCAAACAAAATGCCAGTTAATGACTATTCTAGGCACTGTGACTTTGGCCCAGAAACTAGCAGGTTTCTTTCTATTGCTTAAGTTAAGGTTCAGTCTATACCCTACCATTAGTCGACCTTCATAATATCATTTGTTTTTCATCATTCAAGTGACACAAGAAAACTGTTAATAAATTAGTCATATTTGTTCGACATTTTTCCTGATTGAGGACAATTTACAACAGTTTATCCCTGTTGTTACCTTTTAAAACTTAAATGAAATAAAAAATTATCACAAAATGAATCATTGCTATATGATATGTGTCACAGAAATTTTTAGAAGTACAAATGAACATGAAGAAACCTTTATTTCAGATGTTTGGCGATGCAATGTTCACTGAAATTCAAGATTAGAACGACTTCTCACTTCTTTCTAGTTACACATCCTTCATAACTGTGTAATACAGATAGTGGTATATGTATTTGAATTGTAACGATGCAGAACAATCCAGGAAAGTGATCTGTACATACTGTAACTGTCAATTCATCTAGCCTTTTTTAAATTACAGATCTGAACCAACCAACCTTATTTTTTTTCTGTCAAGTTTTGCTAAATAAATACTATGTCTACAACTGGTATTTGTCCATTTAGATTGGTCTAGTTATAAAGTAAAGGAAAAAAACATGAACATTTTCCTGTCGACAGGAAATCTTTTACATTTATCATAATACATGTAATATACCGTACCCTTCAGCCGACTCGGTTGTACTACCCTGGTCATCAGCCTCGGTTGTGGATTCATCACAGCCAGATTGCTCTGTTAAAGTGGTATAATAATATATCATTATAATTAATTATCATTATCATCATATACCCCGGTAATTATAAAGTGATATTATATCAGCAATAATAGGAGAAACATGAATTCAAAGCCAATAGAAATGCTTTTTTTACTTAAATTGAAACTTACTCTCTTATAAATTGTTTATCTATGATTCAACTTTCTTTGTTATACTTGTTTTTTATTTTCCCATATTGAGAAAGTTTGGAAACATTATGTTTATCTTCTGTCAGTTTGAATCTTTGCCAATAGTCTTAACTTTCAAACAGTTCGTGATTGGGAAGTAAAAGGTATGTACTCCTTATGAAATGTCCTTTGATTTTGTATAATGAAGTTTCACTGTACAACTTTGAAAGGATAGCTGGCTTCTGAAAAACTATCCTTTGAAAAGCAAATTTCTCTGCTTTTCTGTCAGACTAATAGTACTAACAATGTGAAAAGAAAGAGAAGATTCACATTTCATACTTGCATGCATCAGGTGGTTTTATACTAGCTTCAGTGTCTGTATCTTACCTGCATCAGGTGGTATAATACTAGCTTCAGTGTCTGTATCTTACCTGCATCAGGTGGTATAATACTAGCTTCAGTGTTTGTATCTTACCTGCATCAGGTGGTATAATACTAGTTACAGTGTCTGTCTCTTACCTGCATCAGTTGGTATAATACTAGCTTCTTACCTGCATCAGTTGGTATAATACTAGCCTCAGTGTCAGTCTCTTACCTGCATCAGGTGGTATAATACTAGCTTCAGTGTCTGTCTCTTACCTGCATCAGTTGGTATAATACTAGCTTCAGTGTCTGTCTCATACCTGCATCAGTTGGTATAATACTAGCCTCAGTGTCAGTCTCTTACCTGCATCAGTTGGTATAATACTAGCCTCAGTGTCAGTCATTTACCTGCATCAGTTGGTATAATACTAGCCTCAGTGTCAGTCTCTTACCTGCATCAGGTGGTATAATACTAGCCTCAGTGTCAGTCTCTTACCTGCATCAGTTGGTATAATACTAGCTTCAGTGTCTGTCTCTTGCCTGCATGAGGTGGTATAATACTAGTTACAGTATCTGTCTCTTACCTTCATCAGGTGGTATAATACTAGCTTCAGTGTCAGTCTCTTACCTGCATCAGGTGGTATAATACTAGCTTCAGTGTCTGTCTCTTACCTGCATCAGGTGGTATAATACTAGCTTCAGTATCTGTCTCTTACCTGCATCAGGTGGTATAATACTAGCTTCAGTGTCTGTCTCTTACCTGCATCAGGTGGTATAATACTAGTTACAGTGTCTGTCTCTTACCTGCATCAGTTAGTATAATACTAGTTACAGTATCTGTCTCTTACCTGCATCAGGTGGTATAATACTAGCTTCAGTGTCTGTCTCTTACCTGCATCAGGTGGTATAATACTAGCTTCAGTATCTGTCTCTTACCTGCATCAGGTGGTATAATACTAGCTTCAGTGTCTGTCTCTTACCTGCATCAGGTGGTATAATACTAGTTACAGTGTCTGTCTCTTACCTGCATCAGTTAGTATAATACTAGCCTCAGTGTCTGTATCTTACCTGCATCAGTTAGTATAATACTAGTTTCAGTATCTGTCTCTTACCTGCATCAGGTGGTATAATACTAGTTACAGTGTCTGTCTCTTGCCTGCATCAGGTGGTATAATACTAGCTTCAGTGTCTGTCTCATACCTGCATCAGATGGTATAATACTATCTTCAGTGTCTGTCTCTTACCTGCATCAGGTGGTATAATACTAGCTTCAGTGTCTGTCTCATACCTGCATCAGGTGGTATAATACTGGCCTCAGTGTCAGTCTCTTACCTGCATCAGGTGGTATAATACTAGCCTCAGTGTCAGTCTCTTACCTGCATAAGTTGGTATAATACTAGCTTCAGTGTGTATCTCTTACCTGCATCAGGTGGTATAATACTAGCTTCAGTGTCTGTCTCTTACCTGCATCAGTTGGTATAATACTAGCTTCAGCGTCAGTCTCTTTCCTGCATCAGTTGGTATAATACTAGCTTCAGTTTCTGTCTCTTACCTGCATCAGGTGGTATAATACTAGCTTCAGTGTCAGTCTCTTACCTGCATCAGGTGGTATAATACTAGCCTCAGTGTCAGTCTCTTACCTGCATTAGGTGGTATAATACTAGCTTCAGTGTGTATCTCTTACCTGCAACAGGTGGTATAATACTAGCTTCAGTGTCAGTCTCTTACCTGCATCATGTGGTATAATACTAGCTTCAGTGTCTGTATCTTACCTGCATCAGGTGGTATAATACTAGTTACAGTGTCTGTCTCTTACCTGCATCAGGTGGTATAATACTAGCTTCAGTGTGTATCTCTTTCCTGCATCAGGTGGTATAATACTAGCTTCAGTGTCTGTATCTTACCTGCATCAGGTGGTATAATACTAGCTTCAGTGTCTGTATCTTACCTGCATCAGGTGGTATAATACTAGTTACAGTGTCTGTATCTTACCTGCATCATGTGGTATAATACTAGCTTCAGTGTCTGTATCTTACCTGCATCAGGTGGTATAATACTAGTTACAGTGTCTGTCTCTTACCTGCATCAGGTGGTATAATACTAGCTTCAGTGTCAGTCTCTTTCCTGCATCAGTTGGTATAATACTAGCTTCAGTGTCAGTCTCTTACCTGCATCAGTTAGTATAATATTAGCTTCAGTGTCTGTCTCTTACCTGCATCAGTTAGTATAATACTAGCTTCATTGTCGATCCCTTACCTGCATCAGTTGGTATAATACTAGCTTCAGTGTCAGTCTCTATAACAAAGTTAGCAAGCTTGTCCGTTATCTCTGCAACGTGTCTAGCTTCTGATGACTGAGCAAATCCTGTAATCAAAATAAGTATTCACAAATTTATACTTGCACAGTAATGTAAGGTACAGAGATTTCAGTTTCATATATCTATAGTGTAAGACAAACTCTGCAACAACGTTGATATTCTGACCTAAATGTATGCGTCAATGTGCCTTTTCACATAAAAGAGGGGCCTTGAGAGAAAACTAGATTGTTTAGGAACAAGTACGATTTATCCTAAATATTTAAGGTGACCACACCTCTGGTGTTGAGTCTCATCTTGCTTGACTATTCCTCTAAGTTTAATGGAAGTATACTGCATATCATGTAAGGAACAGGTATGCATGTAAAAGTGTGACCATGAGACAGACAGACAGATACATGTAGCTGGATGGACACTAGACAAAGTGATCGTTATACATGTATATAACCCTTACTTTGCAGGCAAGGGAAACATAAAATAGTAAATATGACTTACCAGGTGGCACTGGAACCTGTCTCTTGCCCTGCATCACTTCCTGACAATTCTCCATCTCTTGAACATTGAGGTCATTAGTTTTTGTACCTGTCGTAGACAGTTTAAAGTTCTGACCAAGCAGAGTGGTTGATGAAGATGTTAATAATTCAGAGGAGAAGTGAGCAAGGTAGTCTTTCTCGCTAGTCCAGATAGAGGAGTCGTTCTGTACCGTCCCCTGAGAACCTACGGAGGTAGTACTTTGATGAGAACTCCTGTCAGTAGTATGGTTAGAGTTGACATTTGCTACTCGCTCATCTTTACCAGATTTTGTTAAGGCTGACTCTGCAGAAAATCCCGGCTCTAATTCTTGGCTCTCCATCAAATTGTCTGAGAGGTCAGAGTCCGAGTCGTGGGCAAAAAATCCTACAAACTCTTCTTCTTCTTCGGACTCTTCTGACAAGAAAGTATCAGACAAGTGGTCATCTCCTGAAAAAATAAACAATTACTATGTATCCAGTGGCAGTGCCCAAAGAGGGGGCACTTATGACATACTTTTGGAAGCATTAAACTACTGTTTCCGAAATAAAACTATGAAATTAGTCAGAAATAGCCCCAAAACACCCCAGACACCACCGATTTGAATAAATTTTCCAAAATTTTCTCGGGAATAGATAACAAAGTTGGGAAGGATGCATTGTCATGTCCATCGTCTGTACATGAACAATGTTACGTATGTTTCAGAAACAACCTACATTGAATCATGTTCATATCAGATTTTCTTCATCTAAGGCCCAGATGAATCAGGAACAAGTCCTATGCAAGGCATAAAAGACATATTTCTTTACCAAGCTTTAAAGACTCGATATATAGCCTTCCATAAAATTGAAAATTTTTCACTTTTTGAAGATTGTTTTTAAATTGTGATCATGATCAATCTTTTTGAAATGAACAATTAAAATTGTTTTTGCCAGATTTGGACTGGCTACCTCCAAGAATTTTGCAAAGAGTCAATGAATTTCTTTATTTTTAGAATCGAATTGCCAATGGATAACCTTTCTATCTTGACAATGTAGGGAATGTGGCACCCGTGATCTCTTGTTTGTCAAGGAAATTTTAATGATCATTTACTTATTTTCTTTACCTTACAAAAATGAACTAACATGTGCGGATCTAGAGTGATGGTTAGAGGGTTGGGTCCCACCTGGAATTTGCAAAAAAATGCTGATATTTTCCCCTCTAGTTTTACGTGAATTTACCGCTGGACACCCCCCCTCCCCATGGGCTAACCTCCCTGCCTTTTCAAAACTTTCCTTGGTCAGCCCATTTCCTTATGAAATCATGAACATGTTCACCTCTGCATACTGTGCAAAAACAATACAGCATAAGATAATGTCGATTTTTTTTAATGTGCAAATCATCGTTGCTGCCACTGACTGAATCATGTGTGCCTAATCCCAGAAGAATTTGCCCCGTTTTCTTCTTTGGGGTTTAGTACTACATGTATCATGCAACGACGAAACGGGATAAATCCCTGTGCCTAATCCCTTCTAAATTCAGTTCAAATACGCTTTAGATGCCACAAAATTGCTTCATTTTTTCAAAATTTTCTCAGGAGAGCCCCCCCCCCCCCCCCACCCCCACCAATAGGAGGAGATATCCCTTCTCATACCCTCCATTCCTATATGTATCATCAAATGTCCTTTATACAGAATCCCACATTACCATGGTTACCATTAGTTTACTACCTTCACTTAGATCAGAGACATCAGATAATCCTGAACTGTCACTACTGTCATCTCGACAACGCATTCGTCTCCGCCTCAGGTTCTTTACACGACTAGACTTCTGTAACATTCAACAAAGTTAACAATTATTCCTTCCTATCAATGTATAGGTACATGTATAGGACATTCAACTTGGAGAAATGAAAAAAAATGATGTTGACATTTTCATTTTTGACCATCTAAAGAATAACCATGAAATTTAAAAATCTAATATCCAAAACATACCAAAATGATGCATTAAAATTGAATTAAAGGAGGTTAAGCATGTAATTCTTAACCTTCAAATTCTACTCATTGGTGGATGTACAAAGAAAGATAACTCTGATGTGTTTTTCAGGGACAAACAGAGTTTTTTCATTCTGGGGATGCATTAGAGGAGCAAAGAGATGTTTCCAGTAAAAGATAAAAATAAACTGACCAAAAACATGATATGTATGTGATGCAAATACAAGTCATAGCCCTATCAAAAATTGCAATGTGCAGTATGATTCTATCAAGCAATTTCAAAATAATAAAAAAATTATATCACTTTCAGTTTTTACCATATTTTTCTGCTGTATTATGTTTTTCTTGACTCCCTCCCCTTTGACCTGCTCTGGTTTGTTACCCTCCTGTTTAGATGTATTCTCCCCCTCACCGTCCCTCCCAGAGGTCAGTTTATCTTGCCGATCATTCCCCTCGGACGGTCCGTTACACATCTCTCCAGAGTCTACATCTGACAACTCCTCACCTGTAGGTACAGGAATATGTCACAAGTTCCTTACAATGAGGTAAAAAGACTCAGAAAACATATATTCAAAATTGATAAAATTGTGCAATTCTAACACAAAACACTTTTTTACATACAGTTTGCTATCTGACTACACTTTCTAAAACAAGAGCCCCAGGAGGGCACAACGCTCACCTGATACCCATGGGTGCTCTAATTGACATACTGACATTGAATAAGACGTAAAATTGATAGTGCCAGTATCACGATCATTTGAGCCTACATTCTTTCTAAAAAGATTTTTGCCAGATGCAGACAAGATTTTTTTTTACAGCCTTTAAAAGTACAAACAAGAAGAAATAGTAACATTTCAAAACATTATCTTTTTTACTGATTTGAATAGACGGATAATGTGATCCAAAGTCATATGCCCAGCTAGTGTATTATTCAACATCAAATAAATCATTTTGTAAAATTCCACATTAATGTGCAGCAAGTGATGAAAAAACAGACAAAAAGAATAAAACAATGAAATAAACTTAATACTCTGGTGTATGCTGCTTTTAGGGAAACAAATTAATAGGCCCATGATACTGTAAAGCTTGTCCAACTAGCAGACCTACCACATCGTTATTTACTGTTAACTATGTTTCGCCTCGTGATAGGACTGTTACATGGACAAATTATTAGATGACAGAGTTCATGAAAAGTATCAGCTGCATCGGATTTGCTGATAAAAAATCATTTGGTCCGATAAAAACTCATGTTCTATCTATTATTTGGACAGATAAAAATTCCCAAATGTCTGACCACAGGAACCTGTCGTTTTACGAGAGAAAATGTTTTATTATTCACGACCTTCAAAGTCTCTTGTGTTCGTCTTTAGAAATGTTGTATACATACAAGATGTCGAACACATTGGCTTAAGGTTGTGAATCATAATTTATTTCCTCTTTTAAAACAACAGCTTCCTGTGGTCCAACATTTCATTGAAAGATTTCAAGAACTCTGAACTGAATTATTTGTTTTCAAGAATTTCAGATATATCAAATGCAGTGATTTTTTTACCTTTTTTAAAAGCCACCTGTACCTTTTCATTTGGGAAAATATGCGATATTTGGAACAAATTGGGAAAATCTAGAAACAAAATTTCTTTGAAGAAACGCTCAAATTATTGGTTTAAAACAGCAATTTCCTGTTCACAAATGCCTTAAAGTTATCAGTATTACTACCAGGAAAGTGAAAGAGTTTGCAAAAACAAAGGTACAACCCTTTTCGCCTATTGAAGCTTTGAACTATCAATTATAATATGGGTATTATGGCGCTCTCCTCAGTGTGAACAATTCGATTTTTAAAACAAAAAACATTTTCCTTTCGAAATTTTTGAGAGCATTGAGTTGTAAGCATGTACCTGTAGTATAGATCATATTAAATTGACGAATGTTTCGGTCTACGGATGCAAGATATTTAACGAATGTGTGTCATTCAGACGTTTTGAATTCTGCGAGCGGGATCGCGCACTCAGCAGTTACTGTCGGCTCGCAGAGCCTCGCACCTTGTGGATGTTTCAATAGACTCAGTATAACAATGAATTCTTGATGTTGTTCAAATAATTTCTAGTACATTGTTTACATACAGAAAATAGACCGAGGGAGAAAAAGTTTAAGAACTTGAGTATCACTATCATGACCGGCGTTTGATTGTCCGTGGCACGTGGAGGCGCGTGGTCAATAACTATACAATTTTCATATTAATTAAAAATCTTATTTACAGGCGTGAAAAGTCGAGACCTGATCGTCCTATAATACTTCTTTAATATACGTTGCCGTAAAATGACCCGTCACGCCGTGTTGAAATCAATTTACTCACTGTAGTTACAGAAATATTTATCGCGTACGTACATGTAGCTTGTATAGTGAAAGCTTTTTAAAGGACAACGTAATTTCCTTTAGTACACGTTCAGTTTTCATACTTAAAGAAACTGAGATACAACATTATTTTACGGAAAGTAGGCGGCGATTTTACCCAAAGTAGGAGGCGAGAAATCGCCGGTCGCCGGCTCTTAATGAGAACCTTGCCGTGGATTACTTTTGTGCACGTTTCGTGTCATTTTCATTTTAATCTTGAAAACAATTTTGATCTCCGTGTATTGGGAAAATATGGGACGATTTTTGGGAAAAAAAAGCTAATTTTTACGAGGGGAAGCCACCGATATTCGGCGGTAAATCCGGCCAAAAAAAATCACTGAAATGTCCTATACATTCTCAAAATCCTCGGGAAGAAATTACTCATTTGTTTTCAAGAATTTCAGATCTATCAAATGTCCTATACATTCTCAAAATCCTCGGGAGGGGATTACTCATTAGATGTTTCTTCAAGAAATCAGTCCGTATACAATTCATCTAAGAGAGTCTAAGACAAAGGAAATTCGAGCTAAGTTTATAAATGATGACAAGTATGGAATTGTTCCAAGTACATGAATAATAATAAGCATGAAAGTGTTCCCAGTATATGCACATTAAATAAAATCTATTAAATACCAGCAGTACTATTTTGTTTGCACGATAGATCATCTATTAATCTCCTGAAATGTATCACGTGTACAGTACTAACACGGTGGGTAATCTCGCAACGCAGAACAATTTATTTTTCAATATTTTTGCGCAAAATAGATAATTTATTACAAAAAGGGAAATGTGATGCAGTGTAACAACACCCTAACTATGAGTTGTATCCAAAATAAGGTGGATATTATAGCTTTTTATAATGCACAAACACGATCGGCGTTCTACTTTCACTTTCATCTACACCAATCATGCCGATAGTTTTTCGGCTTTATAAAAGGATATTACCTCTCTTACTTTCGATAAAACTCGTATCTAAGGCATCCTTACACTGCATCACATTCCCCTTTTTGTGAAAAATAATTTGTAATACACGAAATTTTAGATAAACCTAGTGTTCTGCGTTGCGAGATTACCCACCGTGACTATTAAATGGGCGTGGAGGAATTAACCAATCAAATCTGTAACACAAGATATATGGCGACTTTGTTTACCATAGATACAAAAATAAAGCGGAGAAAATAATCATTATATAGGGAAATTGTTATATAATATGCATGTATGGAAAAAGTCAACATCTCAAAAATAAATTCAGAGTATATATTTGATTGCATGTGTGCCTGAGTTATTTCGACGTACGAAAATAAGTACACAAAGCCAAACTAGCTTGTCTGTTTAAAAAATCATGAAAAATCTAAAAGTTGATATTTTGACAGAATTCTTTCAAACTTTCTATTCTAACGATAAATATAAAAAAAGGAGAAAAAAAACTGCAAAAGTGGGGTCCTGCCGGGGTTTGAACCACTACTCTTGGGTATGGAAAACCTACATTGTATCTATGAATGTTTTTCCGTAAAAATCCAAATGAGGATATCTTGACAAAATTCTTACACTTGTAGGGAACCATGAGTACCTCATACCTACCAAGTTTCATGACAATCTATGAAAAAAAGTAAGTTAGATATGATAAATATGCAGTAAATGAGTGTGTAAAATCATACACTTATTGAGTTATTTAAAGAAATAGTGCAAAAATTAGCATTTCTGACAAAGTCCGAAGAGACGTCAAAAAGCGTCAAAAATTTGAGTTCGGAGTGGAACCAAAAATAACAACACTTCTTAAGACATCTCTCTAGATCATCCTGATGCTTTCGGTTTGTCGATACGTGCTTTCGTTCTGAAGAAGAAGTTTGTCAAAGGAGGGTACCCCCTGTGACCTACTTTTGCCTGTGGTGGCGCCACCTGTTGAGGGATCCGGACGAAAAACAACAACACTTGTAGGGGACCATTAGTACTTTATACCTACCAAGTTTCATCAAAATCCCTTTAGCCATTCTTGAGAAGAAGTCGAAAATGTGAAAAGTTTACGACAGACAGACGACAGACGACACACGACAGACGACACACGACAGACGACGGACGCCGGACGGATCGCTATGACAATAGCTCACTAGAGCCTTTGGCTCAGGTGAGCTAAAAACGCGTCAAAAATTTGACTTCGAAGTGGAACCAAAAATAACAACACTTCTTAAGACATCTCTCTAGATCATCCTGATGCTTTCGGTTTGTCGATACATGCTTCGGTTCTGAAGAAGAAGTTTGTCAAAGGAGGGTTACCCCCGTGACCTACTTTTGGCTGTGGTGGTGCCACCTGTTGACAGATCCGGACGAAAAACAACAACACTTGTAGGGGACCATGAGTACTTCATACCTACCAAGTTTCATCAAAATCCCTTCAGCCGTTCTGGAGAAGAAGTCGAAAATGTGAAAAGTTTACGACGGACGCCGGACGCCGGACGCCGGACGGACGGACGCCGGACGGTGCGCTATGACAATAGCTCACTTGAGCTTCGCTCAGGTGAGCTAAAAAGGGGAAAAAATTTTTGTTGGGGTCCCGCCGGGGTTTGAAGCCACTCCCCATGGGTCCATTGGGCATGTAAAACATACATTATACGTATGTACAATCTTAAAAAATATTCCTTAAAAATCCAAAAGTGGATATCTTGACAAAATTCTTTCACTTGTAGGGTACCATGCATGAGTACCTCATACCTACAAATTGTCATGACAATCTGAAGAGTGGTTATAGAAAAGAAGCAGAAAATGTATGAAAATCACCCCCCCCCCCTTCCTTTTTACATAAGAAAAAAATTCATAAAAAATCAAAAAAATAAAATTTAAGCATAAAATACATATCAAAGCATTAAGTAAGTTAAATATGATAAATATGCAGTAAATGAGTGTGTAAAATCATTCACTTATTGAGTTATTTAAAGAAATAGTGCAAAAATGTGCATTTCTGACTAAGTCTGAAAAGACGTCAAAAACGCGTCAAAAATTTGACTTCGAAGTGGAACCAAAAATAACAACACTTCTTAAGACATCTCTCTAGATCATCCTGATGCTTTCGGTTTGTCGATACATGCTTCGGTTCTGAAGAAGAAGTTTGTCAAAGGAGGGTACCCCCCGTGACCTACTTTTGGCTGTGGTGGCGCCACCTGTTGACAGATCCGGACGAAAAACAACAACACTTGTAGGGGACCATGAGTACTTCATACCTACCAAGTTTCATCAAAATCCCTTCAGCCGTTCTGGAGAAGAAGTCGAAAATGTGAAAAGTTTACGACGGACGACGGACGCCGGACGGACGGACGCCGGACGGTGCGCTATGACAATAGCTCACTTGAGCTTCGCTCAGGTGAGCTAAAAAGAACAGAGTACATCTCTTTTCTAAACATTTCTAATAGAATACTGGCATGATTATTATTTTTTTGCAGTGAAAGTTTTTTTTTACAAAGATGTGGACTGTTCTTTAGAATAAATTCCATATTTTCGATTTTTCCAAAAATGATACAGTAAGAATGAGTTCAGAGAATTTTTAAAAATTTTGACAGACTTTTTTTCATTGTAGTAAACTTTTTCAAACAGTGAGAAAATTTGTACTGACCATTTTGTACAATCTGATGGTTGAGTAGTTTGTTTGGGTTTTCCCTCTCATACAGAGCACCATGCAAGCGAATGACAACATGATTAAGTATGTGAGAGAACAGAGCCAGTAAAAAGGCGGTGGCCGCAGTCACGTGTTTGGATCCTGTAACAGATATTTAATATCTTGTTTATTATTCTTCGTGTATCTAAATTTATTTCAACATTTGTGTGATGAGAATCTGTTTTTACAAAACAATTGCTTACCAATACAAAGCATTTCCAAAACAACAAGGGACTAGGTGCGCTAACCCCTGATATCGGCCGTATATTTTTGACGAAAAATGCTTTTGATAAATTAATTATTGATAATCACTTTTTACAATGTTGAATGTTTGAGAAAATACTGCGTCATAATTTTGAGCCCTCGTAACATCACGCGCATGATGTATGATGTCATATTTTGACGTCATTTCTCCTGAATGACTCAAAACTAAGAAAAATCATCGTATTTTACACACAAATCTTCAAAATTCATCTATGCTCCAGGCCTCGCCCACAATTTTTTTTTCATGCAAATTAAAAGGCCGATCAGAAATCCAGCGATTGATACAAAAATATTTATGGGCAAGGCCTGGAGTGCTACTTAATTTCATAATTTTGTATCGATATATCGTTCATTTATTGATATTTTCAATTATTTCAATGTTTTTAGACGTTTTGAGCGACGCATTATTTAGTATAGGACTGTGAAATCGAAAAAAGGCTTTCATGATTTGGGTTCCCCATACATTTGACATTTAATAAACTAGAATATTATGGATATACATGTATAAACAACTTTGAAAATAGGGCCGAAATGGCAGGTTACCGCACCTACTCCTTTCAATGCTAATACTATTTTGTCAGCTGTGACCTTGATATGGCCAGGTTTGAAGGTTTGATAATCTATCTTTACTTTTTCTTTAATAATTTAATTACTGTCATAAACATGTACTTTCCATGATTAAACCTGGACACAGTTAAATGATATTTAGAAGGACCAATCAAATACATGTACATGTACATTTTCATAAAATCTTCTTACCATAGTTTGATATTTCATCTTTATATTTTAGTGAAAAACTTCATTTAGCACAATCATGTATTGTGCTAAAGGTGCTACATGAAATTGAGTGCTTAATATTCTCATTTTACAGAATAAGATATGCCATATTGCATTCCTTATGATGATAAAGCTAACAAGATAGTAGGATTCATCACTAGTCCTGACACTAAACCATTTTTGATACGTACCTCTGATTTGTAGTAGATGTATGGTGGCCATACACATGATGACGAGTTTGAAGACCAGATCATTGTCCAGATACTGTAAACCATTTTTGATACGTACCTCTGATTTGTAGTAGATGTATGGTGGCCATACACATGATGACGAGTTTGAAGACCAGATCATTGTCCAGATACTGTAAACCATTTTTGATACGTACCTCTGATTTGTAGTAGATGTATGGTGGCCATACACATGATGACGAGTTTGAAGACCAGATCATTGTCCAGATACACTAAACCATTTTTGATACGTACCTCTGATTTGTAGTAGATGTATGGTGGCCATACACATGATGACGAGTTTGAAGACCAGATCATTGTCCAGATACTGTAAACCATTTTTGATACGTACCTCTGATTTGTAGTAGATGTATGGTGGCCATACACATGATGACGAGTTTGAAGACCAGATCATTGTCCAGATACTGTAAACCATTTTTGATACGTACCTCTGATTTGTAGTAGATGTATGGTGGCCATACACATGATGACGAGTTTGAAGACCAGATCATTGTCCAGATACACTAAACCATTTTTGATACGTACCTCTGATTTGTAGTAGATGTATGGTGGCCATACACATGATGACGAGTTTGAAGACCAGATCATTGTCCAGATACTGTAAACCATTTTTGATACGTACCTCTGATTTGTAGTAGATGTATGGTGGCCATACACATGATGACGAGTTTGAAGACCAGATCATTGTCCAGATACTGTAAACCATTTTTGATACGTACCTCTGATTTGTAGTAGATGTATGGTGGCCATACACATGATGACGAGTTTGAAGACCAGATCATTGTCCAGATACTGTAAACCATTTTTGATACGTACCTCTGATTTGTAGTAGATGTATGGTGGCCATACACATGATGACGAGTTTGAAAACCAGATCATCATCCAGATACTGTAGGTTCTCGTCTCGGCTGTCCTCCTCAGCATACAGGTCTGGTTTGTAGAACATACACAGGTTAAAACTCTGTAGAGCCGACTGACAGCTGTCCTGTAACTCTCCCGCTGATATCCTACATAATATACAGGTATGTAACACATTTATATGTTGATAAGAGGAAACTGTTGCACACAATATTTACAGGAAATTTATAGGTAGTATTTACCTTAAACCAGAGGGTGATTTGATGAACGCATTTCTAATGATTCAACTTAAATTCCAATTTTTGTATTTACCTTTTGTTGGCATCAAAGAAAACATCCAGTAAGTGTAGAAAATGGATCAAGAAAAACTTCACATCATGTTGCCTGAAAAAAAAAAAGATGCTACAATTACTCAATTACTAAGGAATTAATCATTCAGACTAAAATTCAAAGGATTAATATTATTCAAATTGATAAAAAGAAATGTCAAACTCTCTAATAATGTATAACCAGAATTTTTTGAGAGATACAACTTTTTGCTATATTCGCTAGTGATTTGCAATCATGAAAATATATTCCCGCAAAAAATTGTGTTTGATAAGGTATATCATAAATTTGTAGATCAGTTACACTTTGTTCTTATTTTACATGTACCAATCTTCACTTTTTTCTGATTAAACTTTGAGAAGTGAATTGAGTGTATTCTTATAATAAAACTTACTAAAAATTCTACAATGAAAGGTACAAAACAGAAACTTCATGTGTTCATATTTGTTTGTACATGTAATTTAGGAATCGCGAAAAAATGTACTCACGAAAAATCGCGAAATTTGATTCTCGTGAAAATTTCTGGTTATACAGTACCTTTGTAACTCAGGAGCTAATGTAGAGGATGACATCTGCTGTATTTCACGGAATCTTTTTCGGTTCTTTTCAAATAAGCGGTCCAAGTTGCCCTCAGCACCTTCAAATGGTTTCTCACATACCATACTATAAACATAGGTAATCACAGATTACGAAGCTCACCTCGTGACAGCAAAATTCAATTCAAACATATTTCTTAGTACATGTATATTGGCTTTTAAAGGCAAAACCGCTCAAGCAGAAAAAGTAGGTCGAGGTCATTTTATGAAAGTTTGATCAAAGATACATCTAATATGCAAGTTTGGAACATCTAGCAGTTATACTTTGCTCAATATTGGCTTTATAGAGCAAAATCACTCAAGCGGAAAAAGTAGGTCAAGGTCATTTTATGAAAGATTGATCAAAGATATATCCAATATGCAAGTTTGGTACATGTATCACTTATACTTTGCTCAATAGTGGCTTTTAAAGGCAAAATCACTCAAGCGGAAAAAGTAGGTCGAGGTCATTTTATGAAAGTTTGATCAAAGATACATCTAATATGCAAGTTTGGAACATCTAGCACTTATACTTTGCTCAATATTGGCTTTTAAAGGCAAAATCACTCAAGCAGAAAAAGTAGGTCAAGGTCATTTTATGAAAGATTGATCAAAGATATATCCAATATGCAAGTTTGGTACATGTATCACTTATACTTTGCTCAATAGTGGCTTTTAAAGGCAAAATCACTCAAGCGGAAAAAGTAGGTCGAGGTCATTTTATGAAAGTTTGATCAAAGATACATCTAATATGCAAGTTTGGAACATCTAGCACTTATACTTTGCTCAATATTGGCTTTTAAAGGCAAAATCACTCAAGCGGAAAAAGTAGGTCAAGGTCATTTTATGAAAGTTTGATCAAAGATACATCCAATATGCAAGTTTGGTACATGTAGCACTTATACTTTGCTCAATATTGGCTTTTAAAAGTGAAATCACTCAAGAAGAAAAAGTAGGTCAGATGCTGCATCTGATGCATGGGTCCATCTTGGCATCCAAAGATGAATCACTTGTGCAAGTTTGGTTACTGTAGCATTAGAACTTTGTCAGATACTGAGCTACCCCAAACTTCTTATCCAAATCACTCAAGCGGAAAATGTAGGTCAGATGCTGCATCCGATGCATGGGTTCACCTCAGCATCCAAAGATGAATCCCTTGTGCAAGTTTGGTTACTGTAGCATCAGGACTTTGTCAGATACTGAGCTACCCCAAACTTCTTAACCAAGTCACTCAAGCGGAAAATGTGGGTCAGATGCTGCATATGATGCATGGGTTCACCTCAGCATCCAAAGATGAATCACTTGTGCCAGTTTGGTTACTGTATCATTAGTACTTTGTCAGATACTGAGCTACCCCAAACTTCTTAACCAAGTCACTCAAGCAGAAAATGTAGGTCAGATGCTGCATCCGATGCATGGGTTCACCTCAGCATCCAAAGATGAATCACTTGTGCAAGTTTGGTTACTGTAGCATTAGTACTTTGTCAGATACTGAGCTACCCCAAACTTCTTAACCGGACGCGGACGCGGACACGGACGCGGACGCGGACACGGACGCGGACGCGGACGCGGACGCATGGGGTTATAGCATAAGCTCACTCAACTTCGTCGAGGTGAGCTAAAAATGAGGCATTGACAAACACTTTAGTAATTCTAAAATGAAGTTGAACAAATCAAACTTTCAAATTTAACTGTTCCTTCATTCCATGTATTGTACATGAAAATCACAACTTCTAAATAGTGTCTTTTATAACATGTACAAGTCTTAACTTTCTGTTCAAAAGATTTTTATTACATTATAAAATACTGCTGTTTTTAAATTATTCAAATAGATGACCCAATGAAATATTGTGACTAGACGATAACGAAATGCAGCTCTCCACTTACAAACTAGTACTACATGTACATCAAAGTGCTGAAAATAAAATCTGAGCCGATTGAATATTTAGAATAAATTTCTCAACCATTATAATCCGTGTACATACCATCTGATGTAATGATAAGCTGCCTCACACTGGAAATACCGCATACCGCTTAGTGTACCCAGCTGATTATGTGGCATGCCTAAAATTAACGAATGATATCAAGATACATGTATAACAACCCATACCATTTTATTCGAAAGGTCATTGCTACTCAGTGTCCATATTAATACATGAACCTTAATCCTACCTCAACTTGAAAATATTTGGCATCAAAATTGGTAAAGATAACTTTCCAAAAATTTGTATTCACTTTTGTAAGGATACTTGACAATATTCCTTTTAATTATTTCGTTATTTTTCACACATATTCCTTTTAATTATTTCGCTATTTTTCACACATATTCCTTTTAATTATTTTGTTATTTTTCACACAAGTTTTCATTGAATCTATTTAAAAACTTTTAAAAAGATTTTACCAATTTTCTGAAATGAAAACACATACAGTATAATATAGCCTAGTTTAGTTTATTTCTACCCTTAACTCACCGTTATCAGGACACATGACTATGGCTTTATGGTAGTATCTCTGTGCCGCAGAACGACTCAGTCCACGATCAAACTCCTGCTGGTATCGTGCTGAAATGGAATGGAATTCTAGTAACTCAAGGTACATATACATTTACTCAGACTAGCTTAACTCAAATTTTTCATTTACTCGGACTAGCTTAACTCAAATTTCCACCTAACTCAAACTAAGTCCCGGTTCTCTTCCATTGGTTTCTTTGAATTTTTTCTCCTGTTTAGAGTTTTTTTTATAGAGAATGACAATTTGTATCATATATACCAAATATATATATCATTGAAAATGCATTAGGGGTTGAATACATGAACTCAATTCCAATAACTCAAACTTTTCGTTAAGTCAAACTAATTTTTAGGTCCCATAATTAATTTTTCCTTGAAAATTTACTGGATAAGTCAAACCAAAAATAAAGTTATTCTAAAACGCACGTCGATGAATTATGGGGAGATCGGTGGATGGATATTTGATATTAAGTACTTTCTTACCATGAAGTTGCATTTACATACCGGTACCTGTTTGATCGTTAAAAATAGACAAAATATATTTGTCTCTGAACGGTGATGGAGACAGGGGAATAAGTCTTATTGAAAATCGATTGCTGGTCATGTACAAAGTAAGTCAAACTCGAGATAAGTTAAATTATTTCTCATGGTGCCTTGAAGTTTGACTTATCAAGCGTGGACTGTATTTTCATGAGAAATAGACTAAAAGTTCATTCAAAACATAAGATTTTATTGAAGCAGTAATTTTCCCGAATTGAAAAGCCAGTCCAGGCTTCTTCATACATTTTGTGGTCCTTTTGTAAGAAGGATATAATGTCTGAATCTTTATTACATATGAAAGTTTATATCTTTACCAATATCACCAAGACAGATGAGAGTACGATGGCATGCTTTGTTAGCCCATTCTAACACTGCAGGAGTAACATCCTTTCTCCGTGAATTCTGCACTAACGATGACTTTTTGAGCCCTGTATAAACAATAACATTGTTATCATAATTTTGTTACATATACTATGAAAAAATATGTAATTTGGCAATTTTTGTATTTATCTTTTGTTGGCATCAATGAAAACATTTTTAAAGTGTAGACTTTAAGAAAATAAATTGGACATTATAGATCCAAAAAATCTTACTTTTCAAACATATTACAAAATTGTTCAAACAATGAATGATAGAAACACATGCATACCTATAAAAATCCACAGATTTTCTGTGCACCTTCACTATTTAAAAGTATCTGTAGCTCAAAACTGTACAGTATAATTCCAGTATAAGATTTTTGTAAACTATAATGGATCCCAGTAAAAACTGGAAAGATGTGGCCCATAGGAAGTGAGCATAAATATGAAATACAATGAGGCACAGACAATAGGTTGTACCCATATAAATACATGTACCAGTAAATTACTAAAACATCTAAGTTCTCTATATAAACACACAAACATACACACAACTGTAAAATCTGAATAAGCAAATTCTAACCAGGCTTTGTGTCTAGCATCATGTACAGATCTAGAACTCCATGAAGACATACAAACATACAGACAACCGTACAATCAGAATAAGATCATTCTAACCTGGCTTTGTGTCTGGCATCAAGTACAGATCTAGGATTCCATGAAGACATACAAACATACAGACAACCATACAATCAGAGTAAGATCATTCTAACCAGGCTTTGTGTCTAGCATCAGGTACAGATCTAGAACTCCATGAAGACATACAAACATACAGACAACCATACAATCAGAGTAAGATCATGCTAACCAGGCTTTGTGTCTAGCATCAGGTACAGATCTAGAACTCCATGAAGACATACAAACATACAGACAACCATACAATTAGTCATTCTAACCTGGCTTTGTGTCTGGCATCAGGTATAGATCTAGAACTCCATGATGACATACAAACATACAGACAACCGTACAATCAGAATAAGATCATTCTAACCAGGCTATGTGTCTGGCATCAAGTACAGATCTAGGATTCCATGAAGACATACAAACATACAGACAACCGTACAATCAGAATAAGATCATTCTAACCAGGCTATGTGTCTGGCATCAAGTACAGATCTAGGATTCCATGATGACATACAAACATACAGACAACCGTACAATCAGAATAAGATCATTCTAACCTGGCTTTGTTTCTGGCATCAGGTACAGATCTAGGATTCCATGAAGACATACAAACATACAGACAACCATACACTCAGAGTAAGATCATTCTAACCAGGCTATGTGTCCGGCATCAAGTACAGATCTAGAATTCCATGATGACATACAAACATACAGACAACTGTACAATCAGTCATTCTAACCTGGTTTTGTGTCTGGCATCAGATACAGATCTAGGATTCCATGAAGACATAAACCAAACTCTGTTTGTAGACGGAACAGTAAATGGTTGTAATACCCAGTGGCACCAGCCAGGTGGGTACGGAATGCTGCCTCCAATGAACTACCCGGCCTCACATGCTGCAGGAAATGTACAAAATATTATACACATGTACATGGACATAGATGAGGAGTTCTTTTTTAGGAATTTACAATTCCTTTTGATCAGTTGTATTGTTTCATAGATCACCTACCATACATTTTTACCAGCTGTATTGTATTATAGATCACCTACCATACATTTTTACCAGCTGTATTGTATTATAGATCACCTACCATACATGTTTACCAGTTGTATTGTATTATAGATCACCTACCATACATGTTTACCAGTTGTATTGTATTATAGATCACCTACCATACATGTTTACCAGCTGTATTGTATTATAGATCACCTACCATACATGTTTACCAGTTGTATTGTATTATAGATCACCTACCATACATGTTTACCAGTTGTATTGTATTATAGATCACCTACCATACATTTTTACCAGCTGTATTGTATTATAGATCACCTACCATACATGTTTACCAGTTGTATTGTATTATAGATCACCTACCATACATTTTTACCAGCTGTATTGTATTATAGATCACCTACCATACATGTTTACCAGTTGTATTGTATTATAGATCACCTACCATACATGTTTACCAGTTGTATTGTATTATAGATCACCTACCATACATTTTTACCAGCTGTATTGTATTATAGATCACCTACCATACATGTTTACCAGTTGTATTGTATTATAGATCACCTATCATACATTTTTACCAACTGTATTGTATTATAGATCACCTACCATACATTTTTACGTCTTATTGTATCACAGATGACCTACCATAATTTTTTTTACCAGTCGTATTGTAAATCATAAATCGTCTACCATACATTTTTTTCTGACCAGCTGTATTGTATTACAGAACACCTACCATACATTTTTTTCTGACCAGCTTTATTGTATCATAGAACACCTACCCTATATTTTTTCTTACCAGCTGTATTGTACATGTATCATGATAGAGCACCTACCCTACGATTCTTTTTACGAGCTGTATCATATTGTAGAACACCTACCCTACGATTCTTTTTACGAGCTGTATCATATTGTAGAACACCTACCCTACGATTCTTTTTCACCAATTGTATAGTATCATAGAACACTTTTCTCCACAGTACTTCTTCTGCCTTGCGTCCGTATTCAGCAGGATTGTAGAACATCAACCTCTCACAGTATTCTTTAAGCCTGAAATTATGGATACATGTGCAATGACTGAATGAGCATCCCTTCCACTTTACCTTTTCCAATTTATTGATTTATGCGTATATACAATGATCATGTGCATATAAACTGATTTTTCCTCTGTCCATATCTGAGTTTGAGTTTTTAAGGCCTTATGCATTAGACCTACAGTACAAGTTATTGTACAACAATGACTCCAATATGAATAAAATCAAGAAAATTAATTATATCTTGCAGTTTGCTTGCTACATGTATTGAAAAGACACATAGACTACTGCTATACATACATGTAATTTCTGAGATATACAAGTATGTAATACATGTAGTACTAATACTACACTTACTTATTTCTGAGATATACAAGTATGTAATACATGTAGTACTAATACTACACTTACTTATTTCTGAGATATACAAGTATGTAATACATGTAGTACTAATACTACACTTACTTATTTCTGAGATATACAAGTATGTAATACATGTAGTACTAATACTACACTTTTATTTCTGAGATATACAAGTATGTAATACATGTAGTACTAATACTACACTTACTTATTTCTGAGATATACAAGTATGTAATACATGTAGTACTAATACTACACTTACTTATTTCTGAGATATACAAGTATGTAATACATGTAGTACTAATACTACACTTACTTATTTCTGAGATATACAAGTATGTAATACATGTAGTACTAATACTACACTTACTTATTTCTGAAATATACAAGTATGTAATACATGTAGTACTAATACTACACTTACTTATTTCTGAGATATACAAGTATTTAATAGTACTAATACTACACTTACCTATTTCTGAGATATACAAGTATTTAATAGTACTAATACTACACTTACTTATTTCTGAGCTAGACAAGTATGTAATAGTACTAATACTACACTTACCTATTTCTGAGATATACAAGTATGTAATAGTACTAATACTACACTTACTTATTTCTGAGATATACAAGTATGTAATACATGAAGTACTAATACTACACTTACTTATTTCTGAGTATGTAATAGTACTAACACTAATGTAATAGTACTAATACTACACTTACTTATTACTGAGTATGAAATAGTACTAATACTAATGTAATAGTACTAATACTACACTTACTTATTTCTGAGATATACAAGTATGTAATACATGTAGTACTAATACTACACTTACTTATTTCTGAGTATGTAATAGTACTAATACTAATGTAATAGTACTAATACTACACTTACTTATTACTGAGTATGTAATAGTACTAATACTAATGTAATAGTACTAATACTACACTTACTTATTTCTGAGATATACAAGTATGTAATACATGTAGTACTAATACTACACTTACTTATTTCTGAGTATGTTATAGTACTAATACTAATGTAATAGTACTAATACTACACTTACTTATTTCTGAGTATGTAATAGTACTAATACTACACTTACCAGTGGCGGATCCAGCGCCCCCTTTGCCGGGGGGTCAAGGGGCAAATTTTGCCGATTTTTACTGAAAATGAGCCAAAAGATACCTGTTTGTGGAAAATTTTGGGTCAATGCCGGGGGGGCGGACGCCCCCTCCGCACCCCCCTGAATCCGCCACTGCTTACTTATTTCTGAGTATGTAATAGTACTAATACTACACTTACTTATTTCTGAGTATGTAATAGTACTAATACTACACTTACTTATTTCTAAGTCCGACAGCATCTTGAAGAAACACATCTCTATATCCTTTCTTTTGTTGCAAAATTTCATCTAATTTTCTAATAGCATCTAAGGCAGCTCTGAAAATCATACAAAGAAACAAATAATAAGATAATTTTTATGGCGCAACATTATCCTATTCGTATCAATTACTTTTACCATGTTAACAGACACAGATGTTGCATGTGTAATTAACATTTCATGAGTCATAATTTATGATTCACCTTGAAGAGTTTTGACATTTTCATATCAAAACTAGTGATGCAGAATTGGAGAATTGTCACAATTGGTAAATCATTACAAAATGGTCATTATAGAGAACTTCAAACCTTTCACTTCTGCTGCTTACTTCAAGGTTTGATTTTTTCCACAGGGACAAAATGCATAAATTGAAATACTTGGACATATTTGTGACTGTTTTATCAGGATGTTTCAAACTGAAAAAGGGTATACATTTACATTTGTATTCGATATTCTAAACAAGAATGAATGACTATTTATATCGATTACAAACCTTAAAAAAAAAATTCTTTACATATCATTATTATTTGTAGGACCACCGAATTGTCATCAAAACAAAATGACATGTTCCTGTACAAACACTCGCAGTGTCATTGTCAGCAAATTTTTTTAGCTTACGCATTTAACCTCTTACCGGTAAATTTGTAATTAACAGAAAGAGAACTTTGGTTTGATATAGTTTGCACAATATATCAACTTAAGCAAATTCAATGTTCATGCACAGGGGTCTAGATTCCCATTTCCCAGGGCAAGTGAAAAGTAAGGTCGGGAAACTGCAAATCAAGTGTTCACTTGCCTGTGGTCAAGTTGAAATATTGAATGTTTTTATCCTCCTCATTCAGATTTCTTTCTTATCTCCTAATTCTAAGACAGGGTTTTAATCTATTCTGCGGAATCAAGCAGTTGAAGCACTCATTTTGCTAAATATGCTAAATTGACCCTTCCGATTGCGGGGAAAAAATGCAAAATTTCGTGACGTCACAATGATTTTACCTCAGACAAACAAGCTTCAAACATCGGTCAAACATTGAAAATGCATTGTGGCATCACAGAATTTCTCAAATTTTTCCTGCGTTTGGAAGGGTCAATTCAACATAGTCTTTAAAACAAGTTGCAGTATAACCATATGAGACCTATTTTTAAGTTCTCTACATATAATTTTTAATGGGAAGTGATTTGTAGGGTTGGGCAAGTAAATTTTATGTAACGAGTTTCCTGTGGCAGTAGATTTAAAAACAAAAAATTCTAGACCCCTAAATACAAAAAAAAAAAAAGTAAGAAGTTTGACAATATTACGGATATCGACAAATAAATAAATAACAAATTGGATCACCATCATGGACTTTTTCATTGGATATTTGTCATAAATACAATGCTTATACAATGTCCTTCGCTTTCTTTGACAAAGTTGCCATTTTTTGCAAAAAATATTCACATAATTCCCCTATCAGAATTCAATAATATTCACTGCTTCCTTAGAAGAAAGGGAAATAAGTGAGCACTGCACTGTCCGATCTCAGGACGTGTGCTTATTTGCATAACACAGCAATGATACCTTTGTACTAACATGGTGTGTTCATACTACTACTTACAATATATAATGAAAAAATAAATAAATACTCTATACAATGTACATATTAAATCAGAGGTTCCTTCTAGATTAACCTATCACCCAAACAAGGACATGATGATTTAGGACTTGAGACCTGTAAACACGTTTTGCTTTGTCCACATCAGGTTTTGAATCGGAATTTTTCTCAATAGCTTTCTTCATCTCTTTGGCCGAGTGTGTCTAGAATCCACCTCGACGTCCCACGATGTCATTTCCACAGTTCGATGGGACTTATTTGTGAGGTACTTTCTGTTTCGACGAGCACAACTATCGCCATGTTCGTATCATCGTCATTTCGTATGACACGTGCGAAACCATTGGTAATAAACGTAAATCTAGAGAGACTCGAAAAGTCCTTTTGGCGCGTTTTTCAAAAGAGTGCATGTTGCAGTGAAAAGGATCCATTCTGGTCAACACAGGCCTAATTTTGAAGGTAGATGTTTGTAAGTTTCTTGTTTGACTATGTTGAATGTCATTGTTCCAGACCTAGTGTTTGACAAATAGGTTACGAGCCCCGAATATGTCCATGGCCCCTCCCCTTTTTGTCTACTGCAGTACACGCAACCTAAAGAAGCTCCTCAGTTTCCATTGAAATTACCTTTGTCTAAGAAAGAAGGGGAAAAGTCGTTTTTAGGTCAGCGTCCAGATCAGTCACTGACTCAACTGTACAGTAACATAATTTTACGTACATTCTAGCCTGTAGTAGGATCAAAACTAAGCTTATCTTGAACTAAGTGTTAGAACTTTCTAAAGTAGCCAGAAGCAGGGAATATGGGCCCATTTTCCAGATTCAAATCTACTTGGCCTTATAACTGATTCCACTCGCATGCGACAAGACATCGGTATGCGTATACGATCTTTACATGTGTCATGATATTTAAACTAATAAAAGTCGGACAATTTTCGATTTGTTTGCTTTCAACTAATCGGCGTGTCTTAGATATATCTATATATTTGAAACAAGATCTTGGTACATCTTTGATCACTTTGCTTGCAAAATTGTTTGAGCAGTATCTAATATACCGTTTGCGAATCTAAAAAGAAAAGAAACTTCTGTGAGTGTAAAAAGAGTTATCTTTCTTCGTCCATAAAGTGGAATTTGTAAAAGGCCAAGTTACGTGCAAGATTAACATGTTGGCCTGTTGTTTAAAAAGGTACTAAATTGAAACATCTTGCAACAAGGGAAGACAGAAAAGTCATCAGTTATGCCACAAGAAATAGATAAATACCCTAGCATCATTTACCGATAAAAAAAAGTTATGGTCAATGTAATTAAAAGTAGTATACGGTAACATCATGTAAGTTTTGTACTGCGTCATTAATATTGGACAGGTCAGTTTCGAGTCTTTTCGACGGAAAGTGACTTTGTTTTATCTGATCAAAACCCTCAGGGTTTTTTTCCCTTGTTTTGGGGTCGAATTTCGGCCCCTTCCCAATGCCAAATTCCTCTATTTTTCCCAAAAAATCACCCTGAAATTCCCAAAGAGGAATTATGAAAAAATCACCTGAGAAAATAAGACCCAAAACCTGGAAGTCAGCACAAAATGTCCAAAAGATTTTTATTCATCCCATGTTCAGTTCAAGCAAAGCAATGGATTATCAGTGTTAATAAGTGATACTTTAAGGTTATACTTTGGTGAGAATTTGTACAAAAATTTTCCCAATTTTAGCAAAATGTCGCAAATTTTCCCAAATGGGACAGGCACAGGCACCTCCCCCCCCCCCAAAAAAAAAAAACCCTGACCCTTCGATTCGGTGGTTATTTTTATGGACATTGGCTTGGTTTTTATCTAACCAAAACCCACATAAACAAGCCTTTGACGGAAAACGCATCGTAGTTTGGGTTTATGTCACCAAATACCAAGATTAAGTCGGATATTTGGACGGATAATGATTTAGTTTTATCTGACCAAAACCCAAACTTTTTGTGGTCGTTATACCCCCATATAACAAAGTTTGGGGGAGGGTATATAGGAATCACCCTGTCTATCCGTCTGTCTGTCCATCACACCTAGTCCAGAGCATCCATATGGATGGATTTCAATAATATTTCACAGAAATCATTAATATTCCTTAGAACCTAAAGGTATGGCGTGACCTTAAACCAAGCACGCCTTAAACCAAGGTCAAAGTTCAATGTCACAATAGAAACCATTAGTAAAACCTTGTCCAGAGCATAACTCCTCAACCCCCCCCCACTTGTGGATGGATTTCAGTAATATTTCACAGAAATGTTCCTTAGGACCTAAGGGTGTGTCAAGACTTTGAACAAAGGTCAAGGTCACAATAGACACCATTAGTAAAACCTTGTCCAGAGCATGACTCCTCCTCTGTAGATGGATTTCAATAACATTTTACAGAAATGGTCCTTACATGTAGAACCTATGGATGTGTCATGACCTTGAACCAAGGTTATTGGTCAAGGTCACAATAGACACCATAATTAAAACCTTGTCCGGAGCATAACTCCTTTCCTGTCAGGGTTCTCGATCGGCCTGATTCTGCGCCGATATTCGGTCCCATTCCCTTTTTTTCCCAATTTATTGACCTATTTTTCCCAATTTGAAACCTCTTGTAAAATTTGAAAAACATGGGTTAAAAATGCTTGATTTCAAGTACAAAGGCCTCAAAATTTAATGATATTTTTCCCAATTTTTGAGAAATTGCCGCAATTTTTCTCAATTTCAAAGGCCCCGGCCCCGGTCCCAAAAGTGGTTGCGAGAGCCCTGCATGTGGATGGACTTCAATAATGTTCCTTAAGACCTAAGGATGCGTCATGACCTTGAACCGGGGTCAAAGATCAAGGTCACAATTAATAGACAACATTAGTCAACCTTGTCCAGAGCATAACTCCTCCCCCTGTGGATGGATTTCAATAATATTTCACAGATATTTTGTGTCACGACCGTGAACCAAGGTCAAAGGTCAAGGTTGCAAATTGGAATAGATACCATTGGTAAGACCTTGTCCAGAGTGTAACTCCTCTCCCTGTGGATGGATTTCAATAACATCTCAGAAATGTTTCTTAGTACCCAAGGATTTGTTATGACCTTGAACCAAAGTCATAGGTCAAAGGTCTTGATCACAGTAGACATGCACCAAAAGTAAAACCTTGTCCAGGTCATAATCAAAGGTCAAGGTCAGAATTAATAGACATCATTAGTAAAAGATTGTCTCGAATATATCTCCTTCCCCTTTTGATGGATTTCAATAATATATTACAGAAATGTTTCTTAGGACCTATGGATGTGTCATGACCTTGCAACAAAGATCAAAGGTCAAGGTCACAATTGACACCATTAGTAAAACCTTGTCCAGATCATAACTCTTCCCCTGTGGATGGATTTCAATAATATTTCACAGAAATTTTCCTTAGGACCTAAGGATGTGTCATGACCTTGAACCAAGACCAAAGGTCAAGATCACAATAGAAATCATTAGTTTAACATTGTCTGGGGTACAAGTCCTCCCCCTATCAATGGATTTCAATAATATTTCACAGAAACATTTCTTAGGACCTGAGTGTGTGTCATGACATTGAACATAGGTCGAAGATTAAAGGTGAAGGTCACAATAAACATCATGTTCAAAACCTTGTGCGGGGCATAACTCATCCCCCTGTTTATAGATTTCAATAACAACAATTCACATAAATGTTCTTGAGGATCTAAGGGTATGTCATGACCTCGAACCAAGGTCTAAGGCCGATGTCACAACATACGCTTGACCTTCATTCAAGATAACTTTTCAAAGAATCTTGCTGCAGGGGATATTTTCGTCCCGTTTGGGCAGTTTTCATTTGGACGGGTAGTGTCTTAGATTTATCTTGCCAAAACCAAGCCATTTGGCATTTATTTGGACGGATAGTAATAGTTGCTTGGTTTGACGTGTAAATTAACAAAAATCTTTGGCGGTTACTTAAGTGGGAGGATAATGACTTTGCTTTAAGGTACCCTGTATCCGTCCAGACAAGCACCAAAGACTGGATTTTGCCAGATATTTCGGACTATTCTGTAGGTGACTTGTGAACAGTCCGGCGCTATATTTAAGGTTTATAAGTTTTTGGCGCATGCATGACCAATTTTTCGAAAAATAGAATTGCGGTTAATCCAGCCAGACAAGGATTATTTCCCTTTGGCAGTAGTTAAACAGCACGCTCCTCTCCCACCATAGGATTTTGTCTATTTATGAGCGCCGCTGATTAAATAGTGAATAAACAAGATACACATGAAAAAAAAACAACTCTAGGAAGCCCTATTCCTCTTCCATATGTCACAACTTAGACCTGCAACAAAAGGCCAGCCGAAGCGTCACCAGTCCTCTGACGCTTGTTTGAATTGTGTCGTTGAAGGAGACCATTCCGTAAAACAATGGAAATACTATATGAGTAATAATCTATATGAAAATCTTCTACATGTTGGCACCTTTTTGATTTGAATGATTTCCTATTTTGTTCTGTCGTTGGCAAAGTGTCTGTTATAAGACACATAGTATACTACAGTCTTATGGGTAAATATAGTAAAATCTGACGGTAAAGTACGTGCTACCCACACGGGTACGGGAGTCTCTATTTTAAGGCGCCAGTGTTTGAAGTCTGATCAGATTTCGTGTCTCATTAATCATGCAGTGACTATATATCGATCACAGGTCATCATCATTACAGTCTGTCTTCTGATTTTTTGGAAGCGTGCTATTTGGGTTGACGTGTTGATCCGCAAGTGACGAGGTAATTTACTGCTGCTCAGAGGACGTGAAATTATATCCCATGCCTTGATCTTTAGTATGACCTCCTTGTAGAAAAGTGCGAATGAGGTTCGAAGATGTTTTCAACAACAGGAAATACTAAGTATGAGAAAGTTTAGATTAATGTTTCCCAATTATCAACGAATCATTATTTATAGTAATCAAAATTGGTTATATTTTGATACTAGATATATGTACTGTCTCGATCGGATTCTCGATTTCTACTTGGGATTCACAGGACCTCACAGGAAGCAAATGCTCAAGGTCCACTACCAAAAACTGTGTTTCTCTGCAAGATGACCGCCATTGGGTCTATTTGACTGTTATATATCCATATAAACAGCTTCACAGAATTTCACGAAACCTGAGTTATCTTACAGGAAGCAAACACTGAAGGTCCTCTCACGCCAAAATTGACAAAAATGTTTTCAACCCGACGTTAAAAATTTTTTACAATTACGCTCAGTGTATTTATTTGGTTGTTGTTGAAGCTTCACGAAGTTTTGAATTAAAAAAAAATCAGGGTTCCATGATATCCCCCCCCCCAAGTGGGTTTTTTGAACAACCGGATTGTCATGGATGACCGCAAATAGATCTAATTGGCTGAAGCGTTTTCGACTTCTCCTCAGCTGTTTCAAAGAATTTTCGAGACCCAACAGAATGCAAGTGTTCAAAAGCTTTACTAAATTGTGTTTTATCCCATCTGACAAGATAAACACCATTCGATCTATATCTGCAACCTCCGTACAGAACTTTTCGAAGCCAACGGAGAACAAGATAGTGATCAAGGTTCCCCACAAAACTTGATTGTGTTTCTCGACCCGATCTGTCAAAGATGATGACCGTCAATGGATCTAATGGGTTTACCCGATTTCGATTTCTAGACCACTGCACTGAATGTCACAAAACTTTACAGGAAGAATATGCCAAAGATCTACCAAAATTATTTATGATTCGATATTTTAAGCAGATAGCTGTCAATGGTTCTGATCTGCTGACACATTTTCGTCGTCTTTGCTATCGCTAAAAAAGTAAACCTCAGTAAAAGCAAGTACTCGTCGTCTAAGAAACAAGTATTCAAGGTTTCTACAAGAACAGTACGTCATACAAGATCCTTCCAGCTGAAACAGTTTCAACTTATCTGTAACTACTGCACACAATTTTACTAAACCAACCTTATTTACTGAAGCAAGGACTCAAGGTTATCATCCAAAACTGTGTTTCATGTCCCCACCTCTCGTTCCACTCTGTCAATTAAGCTGCATATGATGCTAATCGGCCTTGTCATCCTCAACCACAGCAAATAATTTCATAAAACTTTGCATGTATTCAATGCTCAAGGTCCTCTACAAAAATCATGTACTGGAAACTATCTTTCGAACAAGCTAGACCAATGGATCTTATTGGGGACGCTTCAATTGCGACTTTTGAGAAAACGCTGCAGCCTGATGAAACCTTAGAAAAATTAAGTACTAGTATATCGACTTTATACGTCGACTTATAGATAAAGTCTGTATTTCATTAAACTGCAATATTATAAGGATTAATATAAGCGAGTGCTTGTTTCAAGTTGTTCGTGTATCTTCGCTTTAAGTCAAAACAGTTATACGGGATAAAGTTCGAAAATAGGATGTATTTTCCTTAAACTATTTGCTTTAAAATTGAACCAAAGATCGGTCTTGACAATTTGAGTGGTACTGCCCGGTCACAGACCTTTACAGGCTGGCGAACCACGGTACTAATTCTACTAGTACCAGCAGTTTCTTTCCTGTTTGAATTGACATCACTTCCTCTTATACATTGGTGACAGGTTGCAACAAAAGATAGAATAGTTTTACAAATGATATCTAAAAAGTAAACCAAACCGGATGGCATTACTCATGTTTGATGAGGGGGTAGCTCTTACTAACAAGGTATGACTTACATCAGGCCATTTCTTTGTTATTTTGTGTTTTGCGTCCTCGTGTTGATAGGTGTTGGACTATGAAAGCTTGAAAACAAACAGAATCCCTTTATTTAAAATCTCTCTTTTTTATAAATTCTGAAATTTTCATATTTTATAAGATACTGCTCTTTATATATATAATTTTAACGATTCATTGAAAATATATTTCTATACATCTTGTACGTGTAATGATTTTAAGATTTTATAAAAAAAAAAAACCCTATTTGTATATTCTTTTTGGTGTTTTTTTTCCTGGCTGACTGATAGGTTTTTGAATTTCGAAAGAATGAAAAACAGAATAAAACAAGAAATGGCCTAATAAAATTAAGACAAGAGCGCTCCTGTTCAAGCTGAGTATGACGTATATAAAGGAATATTCGAGTACCCTTGTCACCTTCCGACCATCGACCTCTCTTTATATAGAATATAACAGATAACATTAACTTCATCCCAGGAATAGATATAGTATCAGATATCGTGTGGTCATACCAGGCCTTTGTTTGAACTTGGAACAGTTTACGCAATCTAAAAGCTTGCCTGAAACGAACAGGTACTTCTGTTAAATACACTAAAATGTCCACGAAAATTTCAATTTAGATCTACCGTTTTTATATAAATCAGGTCAAATTCATAATCTTGGATAATTATTCGTATTTCCAGATTTGTTGAACAATTTCTTTAATCTTGACTTGAAAATGATTAGAAATGGAATCAGAGAAGCGTAGATCTTCTTAAAACGGCTAATCAAATATTTTCAAGCGTTGATTTTTCGTTTGAACATAGTGATTTCACTAACTTCGAAGCGTCGATTTATGAGCAAATGTAATTTCAGATTTGGTTTGACTCTATCTGTATCAGTTTCATCCATTTTTGGTTTCAATATCATTAGGTACCATGGTATGGATAGACTCAATCCGGGAGCAAGACTCTGTAAGTTTACCTTATTTGGAATCTAAGGCTAAGCCGGTGGAGCTGAAAGCAACCCGACATACACATTTTTTCTCGTTATAGGATTTTAATGAAACTTTGCAGAATTCTGTAAAAGTATTAGTTTGTGTGTTCCATTAGCCAGTTTCTGAACAAAAATTAGAAATTCGTAAATGCATACACTAGTATGCTCTAAAAAGTCGACGATAACTGATACAAAATTTCATTTCCTGTAAGTCTTGTTCGGTGCCTACGGTGCCTATTTCAGTTAAAGATTGGTTTTGAAAATGCCCGATGAAAAGTAATTTTTCCTCAGATGAGCAATACAGTCAACTTCTGCTTCAGTGTTCTACTTTGAAAATCAGCAAAAAGCAAGTCGAAATTGGCAAGTGATCGGATAAGACCTGTTGGACTTCATTGTGGTTTGTATTTTCTGATGGTCTCTTCTTCATAGCTTTTCTTTTTAGTTCTGTTCTTTAGTCATGTTCTCGAACCATTTCTATGAGCCAATTCCTGAATTCTTGCTTTAATCAAAGAGGGCCTTTCAATTCATATTACTTCCTTCTTGTATATTTTAAGTCATGTACCTATGATAACAATTGCTCTCCCATCTTTTCACTTTAAAATAAAAATTGGATAGATAATTTGTATGGAAGTAAATGTCACACAATCTTCATCTAAACACAAAATCTGCTGTCTCATCCAATACAGTGCAGATTTTCTCATTTCATTTTACGACAAAATCGGTCAAGAAGAACATGCCTCTGATTCACGTCTCTTTGTTAATTCCTCAGAGTGAAATCTTTATGTCCCATTATATGAGTGAGCACATCTTTCTGTAATGGGAATTTTGCTCGTTTTCACCGAGGCTGTCGTCTATAACGTAACCATCAGACTGTTAAATCATCTAATTCTACTTTTCAAATTCGGTGGTTTCTTCTTAATCCGAGCGTGTACATTAAAAAAAAAAAAAGAAAACAAACAACACTTTCATAATATGAATTATATATAAAAAATTGTACTAGAGATGTAGTAGATGGGTAACTAGAGAATGCTTCTAAAACGTATACATACGCTGTAGAAGTCTCACCCTTGTAACAACAATAAATAAAAGATATGACCTTGATCTTAACCAATAGATCCTAAGATCAATAGGCGTCCTTCCCTCCTGAAAAGTATTTGGTTTATTTTCTAAACCAATATTTTAAGTGTATATGTATTTTCTATAGAACTGAAACGAATACCTAAAATTGGTATTCGAATATTCGTAACCAGTATTCGATTCGTATTCAAATTTTCGTTTCAGCGTAAGGTTTGGATAGTAGAAAGGATTGTCAATCTATCATTTGGAAACCCCTAACGGACCGGAATTGGAAGTATATTTTGTGCTTTCAGTGACTTTGACCTACCGGTATTTGAATTGGATACTTAAAAATGATCGTCGAGTTTTCATCTGACAATTCCCTATATGTAGTCCTTTTTTTCTTAACTTTGACATCTTGACAAACAAATTCAATAAATTCATAATAGATATATCCAAATTTGAGTTTCTTGAGTTATCATCAGGAAACAAATAATCCGGACAGTGAAAATGACTTCACCTATTGACCAAAAAAATCAATAGTGCCCCCTCCCCATCTGATAAGTAACCATTCATTCAAATATGATGTGGATTGATGAAGGGGACTAATCTCATAGAAACTGAAAGTGCTATAGAAGGAAGGATGACAAACTTGGGGTTATAGCATGTCATTACATTGCGTGGCATAAAATTGAAAAAAGACCACTTTTGAATTATTGTGCCTTACATCTGGGTTTTATGTAAAGTTAACTATCGTTTCAGGGTTAAGTTCTTGGACATAGAGTGCATTAAGAAGACCATGATACAACATGACCCAAACAAAAAAAACCCCACAACATTCTGACCAAAAATAATAAAGATCCAGACAAACAAGCACCAGTGTTTACGTTTTAGGTAACTGATTGTCATCATTTTGTCATATCGTACTTAGTTGCCCACGTATCAAGCTGCGCCGGTCATTTAGCATAGTATACAGGGGACAAACATTATGTCCTCACAAATTATGTTTTGCATTTTGTTACATGGCGTGGGATGAAGAAGCATGACAAATGAGTTTCATTTATCTGGTAATACTTGCAGGAATGTCATTGAGACGATGTCTTTACCATGTCCATAGGGGTAATTCATTAAAACCCATCTTTATCAAGTATTGTCCGACAGATTAAGGTCGCACGTGGCTATCTTGACCAAATTTAACGAATTATGAGTTAAGCTCTCTTGCATAAATCTGTAGGATCTGAGCTCGTACTTGAATACGAAAGTCACCAAATTGCGAAATCGATGAGACTCAGTATGAAAGATTAGTACATGCCATTCGAACCAAACAATCAGAATTTTGATTATTTGGTAGTGTCCAAGCACAGGGGCCACCTTACATGGAGGTTTTCCCAACAAATCCAGCAAATCAAGCCAATCCATAAGTCAAGGATCGGCTTGATTTGCTGGATTTGTTGGGAAAACCTCCATGTAAGGTGGCCCCTGTGGTCCAAGTAGAGAAAATTTTCCTCGTGCACTACTGTATGAAATAGAAATACGAAATGAAAATTCTCTTCACTTTAAGTCGTCCCCTATATAAAGTAGAATAAAATGAAGCAATTTAGATCGTGTCTCTGAATAAAGACAGCGTTTTCTTTCTAGATTTGTAGTGCTTTTTTCACCAAAGTCTTACAGCAATGACATACATATAATAGTTCTTTAAGATCTAGATCACAGTCTATGGAGTATATGGTTAAAGTGGAGTGCCAGAAGCAGGAAGCCTATCCTGTTATATATAGATTCCTACAGAATTATGTCATTTCAACAGGATGTCCGCTCCCTTTATTATTGTAGTTCCTCGTTCACTACTTCTGATATCATTGTGTTCTCAAGTAGTCCATTGTTTTATTTCTCGTCATTACTAAGATGGTACTACAATATTTCATTCTTCAATAGAGGATGAAAGGGCTTTCGAATGGCAACGAGGTATACAAGACGTTTCTAAATAAAACATCTATAGATTCTTGTGTTTCTGACTGAATTTGCGCTAAATGCTCTTAAACCTACAGGGAAATTAGGAACAATATATAACAAATGTAGTCTATATTTGGTTTGGTTTCCACGGCTGAAAGAAGTCCGACATTTTCCCCTTTGCCAGCTTATCCTAAACCTGAACATGTTAGATGCGAAAACAGTCAGATTTGTTTCTTTTCATACCAACCCTTATCTACTTTCAGAAAGAAGCTGAGACGTCTATACATGTCGAATATGTCCAAAAATCCACAGAAAGAATTTCTGGGGTAAGAACATTCTAACGTAACGGTGTAGAAGATGCAGATCTTTGTTGCTTGAGTCAAACATGAAACTTAATATTTCTAACAAATGGGCATACAAAAACACGAAAAAAATGGGCATACAAAAACACGAAAAATGGGCATACAAAAACACGAAAAATGGGCATACAAAAACACGAAAAATGGGCATACAAAAACACGAAAAATGGGCATACAAAAACACGAAAAATGCAAAACAAGATGAAAAAAATAAAACAAAGGAACAAAAGTGAAACCAAATTGGAGATCACAAACCCAATTGGAGATCACATCAGGTACCTTGAAGAATAAGTACTATAGTAACTCCTGTTCGCTCACAATTTAATTTTTTGCGTTTAGCAGTAATGCAAGTACTTTCGAACATATGATCACATCTCCACAATTAGAGGTCAATGTTACAGAGAATTTTAAAATACTAGAAAATAGAAATACGAATGTATGTAGGTCTATATTTTTAAATGACCATATATAGAATGAATGCTCTCGACAGTGTCGACTCTACCAGAACGTGCATGCCAACTTGGTTTGGTGTCAACAAATCGAGGCAATTGTACATATTGAAATTAACAAGTTTCAATTAGTTACCAATGTTATATAAAAAAGGTATAATATTGTTTCTTTGGCATTTGTCGCAAAATGGAAAATGAGAAGATATTTCATCGTACCGACGCGTAAACAAATTCTTCTTTTTTTCCACTGATTGTTTTAATTAGGAATAATAATTAGAAGCCCCTTGAAAGAATTTATTCAAGAAAAATATAGATAAACACACCATGAGATATCAAGTTTCGAAATAAAACCTTAATGAGACGGGCGCCAATGATCAGAAACAATTCCATCTACATAGCCTTTATTTTGGACCAAAAGTCAAGGCGCATGATATCACCTAATCAAGTGGTACATTATTGGTCAATGAATGAACAATGTAGAGAAAGAACCGAAAAGCAAGAAAGTTGCCTTATGTCAAAATACGTATACGGCGCGATAGCGATGACGTATACGCCGCGATAGCGATGACGAGATGGTGTCAGCGGTGACAATAGTAGTACCTCTTTTGGTCTTTTCACCTTACTGGAAATAATAAGTACTCAAAATCATTTTGCAAAATTACGTTTACACCAATCTATCATGGAAGATGGACACCAATTTATCTACAACTCCTGTACGGAAAATTGCGAAACATGTACAGGAAGCAAGTACGTCGATCCGATCTATCAAATGAGATGGCCGCAATGTAACTTTCCGGTTGATTCTTCTTTAAAATAGCTTTACAGATTTTCATAAGATCTGAAAGGCTATGTCATTTTTCGATTTCTTCGTAGCACATTTGCTATATCGAATGTAATGTGTCTCATGTAAGCGACATGGACGCACTTAGGCTTCTTGTTTCCTGTTAAGTAACATTTGTGTTAGAAGAAAGCGCACGCCATGCAGGCAAACAAAATCTTCAATAATGTCACGGGATATTGTAGCATTCTGTAACATTCCAAAGCAGTCACTTAGAACTACATCATCATTAGCTGGTCTGCATGTAAGTTCTCACTTTCATTGTGATTTTTGCGCTTTAATCGTGAGAAATCATGCTTTTAAACCCGATTACGAAGGTGCTGCGTGTATGATTACTTCGCCTTGATAGAAATAGGAAAGGCCCACTGTAAATAATTGATTTACATCCTCATTTGGTAAAAATGTGGTCATTGCAAGAGATTTCATGAAGCAGAGATTGCAGTTCTAAATGATTTATTCATTCTGAGAATTGTTTGACTCCAGACGCGTCACCTCTCACGGAATGACCACTCTGGACCGTAATGAACGTATGAAGAAAGTGGTATATATAGTAATTACTGAGGATACCTAATGAACCCCAGAACCAATAACTTCTGATGAAGGCTGAACACTTAATTGTTTCTCTGATACTCGATCAGCCATCGAGGTCGTAATTCGCAATGGGGAGACAAAAATTACATTTCTCCTAAAGCATGCAATGTGAAGACAAGCAGCATCGGATTCTATAGTTGCTTGTGTAACATCGGCGAAGAGTTCCCTTCTGAAATCGAAAAAAATTGACTCGTGTTGTTCACAAAGAGGTTTTCCTCGCAGGCGTCTCTTGTGAGTACCAACGGCTTCCATTATAAAAACAAACATCCATTTAAAAAGTTTGCAATGAGGCGGTCAGTATGTCGAAATTTAGATAAAATGTGAATAAATGAATGCAAATTTCAAGAAAATGAAAAATGAAGTGACCGCGGTCGTGAGGCGTTGTATAGCTTTGTTTGAAAAAGTACATTTCCTAAGGCAGCAATTCTTTTTAATCTTATGCAATTGATATATACAGGTGTAGCGTAGAACTTTACGAAATAAAATTGTGCAACAGCAAAAACACAATACTAGTATAAAATCAGAGACTAATAAGTGCTCGGGAAAAAGTCTGAAAATGACAGATCACACGAAACATTCATAAATGTTATATATCATAAAATTACAAAGAGAACATTGGAACGTACCCTTTACTACGAAAGAGGCAGACCCTGGTATTGGGTTCTATCTGACCAGTCTTTGGTATGACAATAATCAACATTGTCCTTTTCATATTTTCTACAGTATATTCGAACATATGATTTTGATGTTCCTCTTTATTCGTACAATATAAAGTTGAAATGATAAGATATCTAGATCAGCAATATTTTTATCACCAAGCACCACTTTGCCTATGGGCACCTTCTCATCTTTTGTCGCAAAAGACTATTTGGACTACTTTTTGAGCTTCGCTCAAGCGAGTTATTGTCATAGCTTGCCGTCCGTCGTGCTCTGATTGGCTGACACATTTTCGAGATCTCCTCTGCAACTGCTGCACAGAATTTCACAATACAGGAAGCAAGTACTCGTAGTCCTCTACCAAATTGGTCACTTTCAGCCCTTCGTCTTCATCTACACCTCGGGTGAGCGATGTGGCCTCTTTGGGCTTATTGTTACAACTCGAGGGACATAAGATGTCTTATTAGTTGGGAACGAGTTTTTGATTGTTTCTTCAAGGTATTGCTTTAAAAAATTGAAGATGAAGCGATAAAACCTTAATTCATTTCATTTATTAGATCGCTCTTTATCGCGCAAATTCTGTGAAAATACGCAGTTACTTCAACGGAAAGCCTCAATCCAAATTATTTTTTCTTTCCACAGAAAAGAGTAATCTATCATAGATTTTCCCCATTCAAATAAAAAAAAAACCTATTCTCATCTGAAAAACAAGTTTACAAACGCAATATTGGCTCTGGTTTTTTCTTTATTACTTGCACCAACGTTGCGACTCGCCAATCGATGTCTGTAATGACGAGGTTGTCACGATCACGCCAGCCTCTCCCCTCAGTCGCTGACAGCCCATCTTCATGTAAAGAAGGACCCTCCTGCCTGTATCTCTGTGATTAGATTATTGCCGTATAAATCTAATAGAAACACCAGCATCCCGGAGTAATTCACGGTCTTATTAGGAAACGATGTGTTACTTATTACTTGAGAATTCGCCTTAACACCTTTAGTGTGCTTTCTGAATTGCGTCTTTGGGTTTCTAGAATTCTAGTACCTCCAATAATTGTCTGGTTTTTTTTTTTTTGTTTTTTTTTTTTGGAAAAAAATGTTCACATTTATCTTCGAAACATCTGTTTTATGGGCGAAATAAAACAATTGTCTTTAATTATTTGTCATATCTTTCGGGATTATTGCAATATACGATATCTTGCGCTAGATGGAGTGTTTAAAAATCCCGAAAACTAATATTCCGTTCTCTCTCTTTCAAATCTATTTCAGGGATATCAGCTAGATCTATAAAAGAATCTACTATCTGTTTCTGTATTTCATTTCATTTTATTTTAAGCAATAAAACTTTTTACCTGAGAAAAAAACCCCGATTCATCGATTGTCACCAAAAATCTTCTTTTTTTTTTAGTCAATGAATCGAGTTTTCGTCTTCCTTTTTCTATCATATCATACGTATGTGTTCCGCTGTGATCTCTGTAAAGACGTCATATTAAGGATATTCTCATTTCACTGTCCTGTCTTATAATACTTGGAATCACCTTTTTTTTCTTTTGCAGATTCATCTTTTGGTATTTGGAAAAACCTTTTAATTTTGCTGTGCTGTCTTTTGTTATTTGGAGTGACTTTGTTCATTTGCAAATTTGGCATTTGGTGTTTGAAATGAAATGACTATTTAGCTGTTCTGTAAGTTAGCTGGAATGACTTTGTTCTTTTGCTATCGTGTATTTTGGTATTTGAAATAACTTGGTTTTTTTGCTGTTCTGTCTTTTGTTATTTGGAAGGATTTGGTTCTTTTGCTGTTTTGTCTTTTTAGTATTTGAAATGACTTGGTTCTTTTGCTGTTCTGAGATTTTTTCCTTGGAAAAACTTGGTTCTTTTATTGTTCTGTCTTTTGGTATGTGGAATAACTTGGTTCTTTTGCTGTTCTGTCTTTTGGTATGTGGAATAACTTGGTTCTTTTGCTGTTCTGTCTTTTGGTATGTGGAATAACTTGGTTCTTTTGCTGTTCTGTCTTTTGGTATGTGGAATAACTTGGTTCTTTTGCTGTTCTGTCTTTTGGTATGTGGAAAAACTTGGTTCTTTTGCTGTTCTGTCTTTTGGTATGTGGAATAACTTGGTTTTTTTGCTGTTCTGTCTTTTGGTATGTGGAATAACTTGGTTCTTTTGCTGTTCTGTCTTTTGGTATATGGAATAACTTGGTTCTTTTGCTGTTCTGTCTTTTGGTATATGGAATTACTTGGTTCTTTTGCTGTTCTGTCTTTTGGTATGTGGAATAACTTGGTTCTTTTGCTGTTCTGTCTTTTGGTATATGGAATAACTTGGTTCTTTTGCTGTTCTGTCTTTTGGTATATGGAATAACTTGGTTCTTTTGCTGTTCTGTCTTTTGGTATGTGGAATAACTTGGTTCTTTTGCTGTTCTGTCTTTTGGTATATGGAATAACTTGGTTCTTTTGCTGTTCTGTCTTTTGGTATATGGAATATCTTGGTTCTTTTGCTGTTCTGTCTTTTGGTATATGGAATAACTTGGTTCTTTTGCTGTTCTGTCTTTTGGTATGTGGAATAACTTGGTTCTTTTGCTGTTCTGTCTTTTGGTATATGGAATAACTTGGTTCTTTTGCTGTTCTGTCTTTTGGTATGTGGAATAACTTGGTTCTTTTGCTGTTCTGTCTTTTGGTATATGGAATAACTTGGTTCTTTTGCTGTTCTGTCTTTTGGTATGTCGAATAACTTGGTTCTTTTGCTGTTCTAATAATTTTTTTTATGGAATAACTTTCTTATTTTGCTGTTCTGTCTATTGATATATGGAATAACTTGGTTCTTTTGCTGTTATTTCTTTTTGTATTTTGAATGACTTGGAATTTTGCTTTTATGTTCTTATTTTTTTTTTTTTTTTTTTTGTTATTTTGAATGACTTTGATCTTTTGCTTTTCAGTCTTTTGGTTTTTGAATGACTTTGTTCTTTTTCTAATCTGATTTTTTTTTGTATTCGGAATGACTTTGTTCTTTTGGTGTTCTATCTATTTGTATTTAGAATGACTTTGTTCTGTTGGTGTTCTGTCTATTTGTATTTAGAATGTCTTTGTTCTGTTGGTGTTCTGTCTATTTGTATTTAGAATGACTTTGTTCTGTTGGTGTTCTATCTATTTGTATTTAGAATGACTTTGTTCTGTTGGTGTTCTGTCTATTTGTATTTAGAATGACTTTGTTCTGTTGGTGTTCTGTCTATTTGTATTTAGAATGACTTTGTTCTGTTGGTGTTCTATCTATTTGTATTTAGAATGACTTTGTTCTGTTGGTGTTCTGTCTATTTATATTTAGAATGACTTTGTTCTGTTGGTGTTCTGTCTATTTGTATTTAGAATGACTTTGTTCTGTTGGTGTTCTATCTATTTGTATTTAGAATGACTTTGTTCTGTTGGGTGTTGTATAAAGAATGACTTTGTTCTTTTGGTGGTCTTTCTATTTGTATTTAGAATGACTTTGTTCTTTTGGTGTTCTGTCTATTTATATTTAGAATGTCTTTGTTCTGTTGGTGTTCTGTCTACTTGTATAAAGAATGACTTTGTTCTTTTGGTGGTCTTTCTATTTGTATTTAGAATGACTTTGTTCTTTTGCTGTTCATGCAGTCTATTTATATTTAGAATGACTTTGTTCTTTTGCTGTTCTGTCTATTTGTATTTAGAATGACTTTGTTCTTTTGCTGTTCTGTCTATTTATATTTAGAATGACTTTGTTCATTTACTGTTCTGTGTATTTGTATTTAGAATGACTTTGTTCTGTATTTGTTCAATTTATTTCTTTAATTGTTCTGTCTTTTCTTATTTGGAATGACTGGGTTCTTTTATTGTTCTGTCTTTTCATATTTGGAATGACTGGGTTCTTTTGTTGCTCTGTCTTTTCATATTTGGAATGACTAGGTTCTTTTGTTTATCTGTCTTTTCTTATTTGGAATGACTAGGTTCTTTTATTGTTCTGTCTTTTGTTATTTGGAATGACTGGTTTCTTTTGTTTATCTGTCTTTTCATATTTTGAATGACTGGTTTCTTTTGTTGTTCTGTCTTTTCTTATTTGGAATGACTGGGTTCTTTTGTTTATCTGTCTTTTCTTATTTGGAATGACTGGGTTCTTTTGTTTATCTGTCTTTTTTTATTTGGAATGACTGGTTTCTTTTGTTGTTATGTCTTTTGTTATTTGGAATGACTGGGTTCTTTTGTTGTTCTGTCTTATTTGGAATGACTGGGTTCTTTTGTTGTTCTGTCTTTCCTTATTTGGAATGACTGGGTTCTTTTGTTGTTCTGTCTTTCGAATTTGAAATAACTTTGTTCTTTCGCTGTTCTTACATGATTTTTCTTGTGGTGTTCTGTCTTTTGTTTTTTAGAATGACTTGAAGTTTTTGCTGTTCTGTCATTTGGTATTTGATTCACATGGTTTCTTTTATTTTCTGTTATGGTTAGTAGTTTTTTTAATTAAGAGTGACTCCCTCATATTCCTGTTATGATTGGCTATTTCCATACAGATTGATTTGATTCCTTTGCTGTTTTAGATAAATTGGTCCTTTTGCTACTTTTGAATGTTATTTTGGATAACTAAATTATATGTTGCCGGTATGGAGGACGCAGTCCTTTTGTTTCATTATTGCAGTTTGTTGTTGTTGTTCTATATATAGTTTCGTCAAGTGAACTTTTTGCATACTAATCTTATGTCCGGGATCCGTGCTTAGTCCGTCCTTCGTCCTTTTGTTAAATTTTCACATATTCGATCTCTATGCAACCGCTGCCCAGAATATCACAAAGCAACAACTCAAGATGTATTTTACAAGCCGATTGGTCTACAAACATAACCGCCGAGGGCTCTAATTGGCTGATTCCGTAACCACTGCACAGACTACACTACACAAGTGTGCAGGTACCCAAGCTTCAACAATATATTTATTCAGTCAAAATTTTGACTCTATCCGACAATGTACCAGCAAAAGGATCAAATTGGCTGATGCATACCTCATACGAAACTCTCGTACAGAATTTCTACAAAAATAAAAGCTATACCTAGTATGAATTTGTCTAAAACTCATTTCTTTTACAGAATGACATGGGAACCTCAAGCTCAGTTGACCTCTTGTTTATTTTGAATTAAAATTAACATACTTTCCTCTTCCTCATCCTCCTATTTTCAGTCTTTTTTGCATATAAGGGACTTTCAAGGGGTTGGAGTATATATATAACTAGAAAGGTTTCTTGTTGCGGTTGCAACAAGAGTGTCTTCCTCCGATACAGTTTTTGGTTTGGAAATATGAAGGACGTCACATTGCATGTATTTATATTATATATTTAAGTTTTCAAATAGCAGTAACATTAAATTTTCAAACCGATAATTGTTGGTGAGCAACCATTTGATTTGGGGGGGGGGGGGGGGGGGGTTAGGAATTCTATTGCCAGCCGGTAAAATTTTTTCAGCAATTTTCTGAGCAGGCCATTTTTTTCAGCCATTACCAGAGTCGGAGAAAAATTTTCGCCGGTTCTTCGGGCCGGATTTAAACAAATTGTCGAATGTTGTGAATGTCTGTGTAAGTTAAACTCCCCGCTGTTACAGAGTATGAGTTAATAACCGTTCCTTCAGATGTCTCTTTGCAATTAGCGAATTTCAGACAGATTGTATGATGTTTAAATAGAACCTTTTCTAGATTTTTGTGCCTATGCGTATTAGGTCTCTGGTAGATACAGCTATGTCAACAGTTTGTATTTATATTGATTAATTTTTTGACTTTAAATTGTCTGGCACAAAGGGCCAGCAAAATTTTCCATATCATGCAATGTATCCTTACTTTTGCATGGTCCGGGAAAAAAAAATTGCCGGCCCTTTGGGCCGGAATATTTTTTTCAGCATTTTTCAGAGCCGGGATTTTTTTTTGCAAATTCTTCCTGCCCCCTTCCCCCATAAAAAAGGCGAGCTCGTAGCTGTAGAACCAATTTTCTTGAGAAGAGAAATGGTAATAACAAGTTACGTTCAATATATATATATATAAATACCATGAGGTTCTCGCTGTGCAGGTTCAAATTTGGACCCCCCCCCCCCCCTTCCCTTTTTTCAAAGTTTATTTTGAATTTCCATCATGGCGATGTAGCGTGAAATACGCCAGTCCGTGAGAATTGCCAGACTTCCGGTTAAGGCTGTTGGGGTTCACAGCGGGGGTGTGAGCCCCCGCAGCTGTGAGATTTGGCAGCTCGATATTGAAATGACTGTTTAGATTATTTATTATGTAAATACTGCCACTTTTTGTGTGTAAATTCTGGTTTGTAGCTGATCTCTTCTAAATTAATCAACTGTTTTAAAATCAAATTGTGTATATCGAAATGTATTTATGAAATGCATATTCATCATTGCCGTGAAATCGGAATTTGAAAATCTCAACACTGCTTTTCTCGAGTCGGACTCGGACTACCAATTTTAGTGTGCGCCCGATCTGTTGGCGTGAAGGTGTATCGAAATACCCAACTCAAAATTTCGATGCTCATATCTTTTCAACGGCAGTAAGAGATAGGAAAAATCAGAAAGACTAAATAAGACAGATATATGGATAAAAAATAATAATATTGAAATTTTTAGGAAACTTCATAAGCTTCATTTTTGTTTACTATTATAAGCAAAAAAGTGTCTTCCTCCTATGAACCTTGAATTTGGAAATATGAAGGACGGTGAAGGACGTCATCGTAATAAATCGTTACAGTGTGCATCTAGCATTTCATATCTTGCATGGCTGTCGACTTTCAAAAAGAATGGAAATTGTAGATAGCAAAATACGAGATATTTAAGCTTACAAATAGCAAAACATGAAATTTTCGGTCCTTTTGAGTAATTCGACGCTCCCGTCAAATATTTGAATCTACTAAAAAACATGATAAAAAAATAACAGAGACCAAAAATAAAAAAGACCAATCTAGCTTTTACTCCAAACGTAACGTTGGAGAACTTTCATTGTCCTAGCTTACAGGGTTCTTGAGAAATCGCTGATCCAATTTTCCACGGTTACGAAAACAATAGGTCTTCCGACGGAAGTCGGAAGACCTAATGAATTTGTTTAACAGAATTTGTTTTAACAAGCTTACTGAGATGGGACTCGGGACGTCCTTGGATCCCCTACCTATATCCATCCATATATAGGGATCGTGGGAACTGTCCGGGGATTGAGCCCTGTTTGATTGTATCGGTGTATTGCCATGTCGCCAGCGCTGCATTGTCCCTCCCTCTCCCATACAACTCACACACCTGGACAGGTGTAAGCAGAGGGTCAGCAAATAAAAACACCTCGTCTACTATTGTTACTTTTATTGAGTCTCTTTTGTGTCACAAAGAGTATTTTAGAGTTGCTTTCTATGTTGCAAAAATGCAAAAGATAGATGTCAAGGGCAATTTGAATGCAAAAATGCATTTATCAATCGATGAAAGCACCAAAGTTCCAAATATACACATCATGCACATGATGAAATTTTCAAAGTCATCTGCAAAACTCATTTTCAAGGTCACATCAGAAAATGGATATAGTATATAATGGTGGTATTTGATGGTATGTCATCTTTGAACTTCTTAGAGTCGTTGGTCATGTTCAAAGTGACAGTGGTGCCACGCTCTGTATATCTAGTGAATGATGTATAAAACAACTTTTTTTTTCATTTTTCGTTTTTCTCGGAGCCCATCGATTCTATTCAAATTTGATGTTCCGTTGACGTGATAACATTGAGATATTTTGCTATCTGTGAGAAATGACTTAATCTGGAGATAAGAAAGAGAAAATGTACACAATTTGGGATTTTATCTGTTTTGGGGTGATTTATGTTACTTGTTTGAAATGGCGTAATCAAGGCCCATCCATCTTCGTCCGTCTGTCTCAATTATGCATTTAATGGTTAGAGCACCAACTTAAGGTAACTGACCCCCATTGAAGACAACTCTTCATCGTCATAACTCGATCTTCGATGATGTTTATTCGGTGCTTCTAGATCGTTTTTGTGTGCTGTTTGGTATTTATGTGCACTTTAAGGACGATTTCAAATCGTTAAGTTTGATGGTTCGTCTCCAAAACGCAAACACTTTGTTAGAGGTAAGGTGATTGGAGTTACCCGGATGATTTACAGGTTGTTCTGATTACGTAATATATGTTTGGCCAGATACATGTCTGTTGTGAAGTTTACATTCCATACCTTAATTTAATTCCTTACATATCAGTCAGGTTGCCTCTTTGAAGTAATCAATAATACAAACCCTGTCCCTAAACAGAAAATTCTTTAGGTTCGTTTCTAGAGCAAGCAATTTTTTAAAGACATTACGTAAACTTCAGATGAATTGTTGAAATGTTTTATCACTTCGAACGAATGCATCTATGTGACAAAGTAGAAATAAATCTCGAGCAAAAAAGTTAAGAATATCGGTAGGTTTGCCCCGATATGGAAAGACAGTGTAGGCAAAACAATTTTTTGAAAATTCCTGAACGAAAACTGAAGACAGAAAAAAAAGCAAGCTTGAAAAGAGCCTAAAAGGTGTTTCTATGACGATCTAACGTTTTTCAGACTTTGACACAGAAAATAATAGAGAGAAAACGTTTTGATAATTACGATTTTACCCTTCATTTTGGTTCATTTCACGATTGTGCGGACCTTATTTACCGCTTGCTGATCGCGTACTTAATCATTACACACTTGACGTGTATGTTATCTCAGACAAGATTCCTTCTTGTACCGATGATGAGATGAATGATATGGATAGACTTCTTTGATTATGATAAGTTCTAAATTGGTATAATAATTAGGAAGTTTTCATTAAAATGAGGCAATTTTGATAAATGTCCATGTAGAAATGTCATGAAAAATAAAAGGATTTTTTTTCACAATTCCAACAGTGGCATTCATGTCTTTTCACTATCGCTATAGTCGTAGCCAAGTCCGGACGCATGCGTAAGAGATTGCCATGTCTGTCACAGACACCGTAATTGTCAGTCACTACTAGATATTTTATTTATTGTCACAGTCACTACCATGTTTGCTCCGATTTGTCTGAGTCACTACAACGCCACTAGTCTATTCACTAGTTCCAATGTCACTGTCTGTTCACAGTTGTTATAGTCACTACAACGTCATTTCAATAAACTGAAAGTCTGATCACTATTGTCACATTCACTACCAGGATCAATCACTATTGTATCATTCACTACCAGGATCAATCACTACTGTATCATTCACTACCAAGTAAATCACTATTGTATCATTCACCATCAGGTTTGATCACTTGTCACATTCCCTGCCAGGTTTAATAACTTATGTCACATTTACTACCAGGTTTGATCACCATTGTCACATTCACTTCCAGGTTTGATACTATTGTCACATTTACTGCCAGGTTTGATACCATTGTCACATTAACTACCAGGTTTGACCTCTATTGTCAAATGTTCTACCAGGATCAATCACTACTGTCACATTCACTACTTGATTTGACCATCATTGTCACATTCACAACCATGTTTGATCACAATTGTCAAATTCACTATCAGGTTTTATCACTGTTGCACATTTACTACCAAGTTTGATCACTTTTGTTACATTCACTACATGTTTGATCACTTGTCACATTCACTACCTGGTTTGATAATTATCAATATTGTCACATACACCAGGATCAATTACTATTGTCACATTCACATCCAGGTTTGATCACTATTTTCACATGTTCTACCAAGTTTGATTCCCATTGTCTTATTCACTACCAGGTTTGATCACTTGTCACATTCACTTCCAGACTCAATTACTATTGTCACATTCACTACCAGGATCAATCACTTTTGTAATTCACTACCATGATCAATCACTTTTGTAATTCACTACCATGATAAATCACTTTTGTAATTCACTACCATGATAAATCACTATTGGATCATTCACTACCAAGTTTGATCACTGTTGTCACATTCACTACCAGGTTTTACCACTGTTGTCATATTCACTACCAGGTATGACCACTATTGTCACATTCACAACCAGGTTATTCACTAATGTCACAATCACTACCTGGTTTAATCAGTAAAGTCACATTCATGACCAGGTTTGATTACTATAGTCACAATCACATCCAGGTTTGATGATTGTAATCGTATTCACTGCCAGTTTTGATCATAATTGTCACATTCTCTACCTGGTTTGATCACTATTGTCACATTCCCTTCCAAGTTTGATCACGATTGTCACTAAAGAGGTTTAGTTACAAGTTTTAGCACGACGTGTACGCATAACGTCATCGCTTCCTGCGGTCTTTGTTCAAATGACGTCATGACGTGACGTATAGCTACACGTTATGGACGTGTAAACAACGCTCTACACGTAATGACAGAACGGGTAACTTCTTCGAGAATTTCCACACTTATCATTGATTGAACTTCCAGTTTTCGGTTTTATAAAGTACGTTTAGGATTCTAACTTTCATTATGACGAGGTTTTACGAATTTCGATGTACATTTCTCGCAGATTAAAGTGATTGAAAAGAAGCTAGTTACACGTACACCTGTTTACATAGATATACTTAGACCTTCTCCGGTTCGTACGTATAACTAAATGACGTCTTCGTATTGTGACGTCAAACGGTAACGTGTACTTGTAAGTCATACGTACACGTTGAAATAACTTGTAACTAAACCTCCCTACTATTGACTCATTTATTACATGGTTTGATCACTATTGTCACATTCACTACCAGGTTTGATCACTATTGTCACATTCACTACCAGGTTTGATGATTATAGTCACATTCACTGCCAGTTTTGATCATAATTGTCACATTCTTTACTTGGTTTGATCCCTATTGTCACAATCACTACCAGGTTTGATCACTATTGTAACAATCACGACCTGGTTTGATCAATATTGTCACATTCACTACCAGGTTTGATCACTATTGTCACATTCACTACCAGGTTTGATCACTACTGTCACATTCACTACCAGGTTTGATCACTATTGTCACATTCTCTACCAGGTTTGATCACTATTGTCACATTCACTACCAGGTTTGATCACTACTGTCACATTCACTACCAGGTTTGATCACTATACTGTCACATTCACTACCAGGTTTGATCACTATTGTCATATTCACTACCAGGTTTGATCACTATTGTCACATTCACAACCAGGTTATACCTTATTGTCGCAGTCACTACCTTGTTTGATCACTAATGTAACATTCACAACCACGTTATTCACTATTGTTACAGTCACTACCCTGTTTTTATCACTTGTCACAATCACTACCTGGTTTGATCACTAATGTCACATTCACAACCAGGTTATTCACTATTGTAACAATCACTTCCTGGTTTGATCACTATTGTCACAATCACTACCAGGTTTGATCACTATTGTAACAATCACTACCTGGTTTGATCACTTTTGTCACATTCACTACCATGTTTGATCACTATAATCTCATTCACTACCAGGTATGATCACTAATGTCACATTCAAAACCAGATTATTCACTTGTCACAGTAACTGCCTGGTTTGATCTCTATTGTCACAATAACTACCTGGTTTGATCACTTTTGCCACATTCACTACCATGTTTGATCACTCTTGTCACATTCACTACCATGTTTGATCACTATTTTCACATTCACTACCTGGTTTGATAACTTTTGCCACATTCACTACCAGGTTTGATCACTGCTGTCACATTTACTTCCAGGTTTGCTAACTATTTTCACATTCACTACCATGTTTGATCACTACTGTCACATTCACTGCCAGGTTTGATCACTATTATCCCATTCACTATCATGTTCGATCACTATTGTCACATTTACGACCTGGTTTGATCAATATTGTCACATTCACTATCATGTTTGATCACTATTGTCACATTCACTACCTGGTTTGATATCTATTGTCACAATCACTACCTGGTTTGATAACTACTGTCACATTCACTATCATGTTTGATCACTATTGTCACAGTCACTGACAGTGTCTAGTCACATTTACGTTCACGTATGTTGACTTCGGTACTGCCAAAGCTATTTATCCGTTTGTCTTGTGCTATATTCACGACCAGGTTTGCTTAATTCACCACCTGACCTTACGGTCATTTCGACGATACTAGCAGAATACCATGATATGAAAATTATTCCAGAAAACTGTTTGCATGATACTGAAAGGATAGATAACTGAAGTATTTGAAATATGTATGACCTTGGGTCATCGTGGCAAGGTCATAGATTCAGTAATTTCGTATTAGTCATCTTTCAAGTTCAAACGAATTTTCAAATTAAGATGAGGACACATATACAGATCTAACGTTTTCATTTACCACAAGATTTCACTTGCATACCGCTAACCTTGGGGTGAGGATTCCCCTGCATATATCATACAGACTTCAAACAGTTATTTAGGGGAAAACATGCTTTAATTTATTCCTCCGAAAACATACACCTTAGTATTAGCATGTAACTGCTCTGGTTCTTCAGTGCACTTGTCATAGAGTACCCAGAAATGAAGTGACGTGCATGTTGGCGCATGAGTGAAATTGATCACAACTATTTAAAATTTAAATTTGCATATGACAGTTGACCTTGATGTGACAGGCAGAGATTAGGTACCTCCAGGGGAGCTAAATATCGTCAATATTTACACACAGCGTTATAATGATTCACTGACCTCCTTTTTAGTGTAGCAAAACCAGAGAGGTGAAGTTATATGGCAGTGATATATAAAATCATAAACTACAAAATGTCACAGGTTTGGTAGTATAGACTGTAAACAAATGTATATAAAAAGGAACTTGATCAAAGGTCATCATATATTTTGGACAGAGTTTACATCTGCATGTATGTCGATTTATCTTATCGTTATTTAAAGTTTGAATAAGATTACTTCTGTTAACTAACCCTTATATTAATAATTGAATTATTATTCATTACATTAATATTTTCTCCTTGTTATCTTTGCAAAAATCGTGAAATTCAGTTAACCTGATGTAGCATGGATGGCAATGTTGGGCAAGGTAATACTAGTAACCAGAAATAGATACTTTGAAGTTAGACCGTTCAACACGTTGTTTCTGTATTGGATATACGCCGAAAACAATTCATTCCCTGCGGGCCTCAAACTGTCCAATATCTTTAAGAATGAATTGTTTGAGGCGTATATCGTACTTAAAACATTGATCACTATTCAAAGTGGCATGACCTTTGACTTTGTTCTTATTATGTTAATTGCCTTTACTTTAACGAAATGTAATCACTCCAGGTTCTATATTCTCGCTACTAGCAGTAGGGAGTCGTTTATAAAAGAAGATAACGGAGATGAAATTTTCAATTAAAAAAGAGAGTTGTGACAAATTATGACGCAGATTCCGTAAACCAAGACGAAATTTTACGCAATTTTTGGGAAAAAGATCAACGAGAATACTTTGCGTGAAGACGATTTAGTTGAAGCTTCTTTGGAAATATAGAATAAAAAGGCGTGTGTCTAAAATTGTCGTTTTCCGATCAAGCAATAAATAATATAGTGCCGAAATACCGAAAAGAAATCAGTGGGGACGTTCAAATTACTATATGTAAGGTTAAATGTAGAAACCAATCAGGAAGATATTTTGATGGAGTCTAGTTCGAAAAACCTGTCCTAAACCCAGCCTTTGACGGTTATTTTCACCGGGGGGGGGGGGGGGGGGGGGGGGGGGGCTGGGGGACTGGATCAAAATAACCGTCAAAGGCTGGATTTAGGTAAGGATTTTCGGACTAGTTGAAGTCGAGCAAAAATCTTAATTAAAAGTAAAATTAAAAAGATGGGGGAATAAAATTAAGACCGAAAATAAAAAAAAAAAAAAAAAAAAACGGACTGAACTACAGTGTCTCTTACATTGTTATTACCGACACAACGACCGATTCTTTAGATATATAAGATTGTGCTGGATTATGTCAACTCCGGAAAAAATAACAAAAATTGGAATAGTCAGTACCACGATACATGGAATTCTTGTCATTTGATATCTAAATAAGGATTGTAACGGTTGTCCTGTAGATGTCAAAGTACATTTACCTATGACTGTCCAATATTTAATCTAGGTCGCGTATATTTTTTTAAATAAACGTGACCCAGATTTGATATTGGACAGTCAAAGGTAAAATTCGGACCGTTCGAACAATGGCATGACGTCACATCAATGTTTTAACATCAGTTATAGGCTTGAAACCCAAGCATTTTGCTAGGGAAACGTGTTTTAACACCCCCATCCTTTTTTAGTCCCCTACCGGCAACGCCGAAGGGGACTCTTAGTTTCCTCTCGGTCTGTCTGTCCGTCTGTCTGTCTGTCCCTCTGTCCCATTTTCAGTTTTCCGGACTTTTTTCCGCTGTTGTTGCATATATTGAACTCATTTTTGGTATGTGGATATATCTCAATGGGATACAGATCAAGTTTGAGTTTGCTTTCGATTGACCTAATTTTACAAGAGTTATGGCCCTTGGACTTAGCAAATTTTATGAAAGTTTCAGTTTTCCGGACTTTTTTCCGCTGTTGTTGCATATATTGAACTCATTTTTGGTATGTGGATATATCTCAATGGGATACAGATCAGCTTTGAGTTTGCTTTCGATTGACCTAATTTTACAAGAGTTATGGCCCTTGGACTTAGCAAATTTTATGAAAATTTTCAGTTTACCGGACTTTTTTCCGCTGTTGTTGCATATATTGAACATATTTTTTGTATGTGGATATATCTCAATGGGATACAGATCAAGTTTGAGTTTGCTTTCGATTGACCTAATTTTACAAGAGTTATGGCCCTTGGACTTAGCAAATTTTATGAAAGTTTCAGTTTTCCGGACTTTTTTCCGCTGTTGTTGCATATATTGAACTCATTTTTGGTATGTGGATATATCTCAATGGGATACAGATCAACTTTGAGTTTGCTTTCGATTAACCTAATTTTACAAGAGTTATGGCCCTTGGACTTAGCAAATTTTATGAAAATTTTCAGTTTTCCGGACTTTTTTCCGCTGTTGTTGCATATATTGAACATATTTTTTGTATGTGGATATATCTCAATGGGATACAGATCAAGTTTGAGTTTGCTTTCGATTGACCTAATTTTACAAGAGTTATGGCCCTTGGACTTAGCAAATTTTATGAAAATTTCAGTTTTACGGACTTTTCTTTGGTTCTATTGCAAATAATGCACTGATTTTTGGTAAATGAATACATCTCAGTGTGAATCAGACCAAGTTTGAGTTTGATTTTCATTGACCTATTTTTACAAGAGTTATGGCCCTTTGACTTAGCAAATTTCATGAAATTTTCAGTTTTCCGGACTTTTTCATGCCTGTTATTGCAGATAATGAGCTGATTTTTTGTATGTGAATACATTATAGTGTGATGCAGATTTGAGTCTAACTTGGACTTAGCAAATTTCGTGAATTCAGTTTCCCAGACTTTTCCTGGCTGTTGTTGCAGAAGATGAACTGATGAACAGAGATGCAAGTCATAAATTTCTGCCGCCGGTAGGGGACTTATATCGCACAGCGATCATTGCATTTTTTTTTCTAGCCATTCTTGTCAGCATATTTTAAACGGTTACACGCCGACGAACTGACAGTAGGACTCCATGATATGCGCTTTGTCAATGTTCAACCTTACTTTCTGAAGGTTGCTGGTAGAACATTCTAAATACCTTTGATATTCGTTTACATGTTTTAAAAATTTGCATTTAAATCAAGTATGATCTGTCTGTCGTGTGTTGTCTTATGTAACTTTTTTTAAATTAAGCGGGACGGTTGTGTTCCCGTCGACCTTATAACCTCACTTTCTTTTGAATATTTTCGCTATAAGAATGTGTGGCCAGTTTTGTTTGCATGAATTGCATGTTTCTTTCTCATTACACTTTGTTTTTCGTGCCGAGTGTCTTGTTGTCGGTCCTGCAACATTATCTTCTTGTAAAATCATGTTTCAAATAACGTTTAGGGATAGAAAGAGGATAGGGTGTGTAATTTCAGATCATTTTAATATGTTTGCCATCATAGGTGTTTCAATCTTCCTGGTGCATTATTCATAATGTACCCGGACTTTACGTAAACGTAACAGAATGGGGATTCAATGAAGAATGGGGTACGGTTCTTAGTAAAAATAACTACTTCTTTCTTTGTAATCTTTTCTATTTAATTTCAGGTCAAGAGTCCAGATAAGGGAATTGTACCTTGGATGACTAAAATGAGTCCAGCTACGATTGACCTTTTGGTGTCAACATAAAAGGCTTACAGGAAGGAGGCTATATGGATCCGTGAGTGATGAAAACAAACACTGATTTATCCTGTTTAAAGATACTCAAGTAGCTTTAACCAATATGCCAACTTTCGAGTTAATCGGGTCAACAGTGCCAAGTCTTTTCACTGACCTTTAAAAGTTCAAGCGTAGAATTATGGGATTGTGTATCGGGTGTTGTTTGATTGGCCAGATTTCACGTTTAGATATCTAGTTTACGATACAACTTTACTCCAATGTTTACTATTTAAAAATTCACAATTTAAATTTATAAGCAAATGCACGTTTGAAGTTGCAATATTTTGACTGTGGATGCACATTTATACGTGAGATTCAAGGTAAGGTGAATCATGTATAGTTACGTTTGTTGTAAAGAAGGGCTTGAACGGTTTTAAAAGTTGGAAAGGGTCGGAGGTTAATGGGAAATATACAGGTGTACAAGTGCATGGGCACGCACCTGCAAAAACTATCAAACAATATATGACCATCTTCCTCTTGATTCCATGTCTGAGAATACACAATAAACAACGGCAGATCATACTGCATGCGCCGTAATTAACCAATCACATGCAGGTGCTTTAATTGTGCCTAATTAGGAATACTCTCACAGGTGTAGTTTTAGTCTGTATTTTAGATTTATAACCTCTTGCATATGCTAGACTATATGGTGTGAATTTATTTGTCTATGTTGAAAAATAGATCTGAAAGGTAAGAGTGGACAATAATATAAAAATGCATACTATAGTTCTGTAAATCTATATTCAAATAGTAGATTTTACTCTTTCTTTTTAAACGATTTAGTTATGAATAGGAATCCAAATTACGAAATCGTACCTGCATGGCAAATGCACTTGCAATCGTTTTATTTTTAAAGGGAAAACAAATGCAGCAAAGCATTTTAAATGCATTAATCATATCGTACGTGCAAGTTTGGACGTAAACAATATGTACCTGTGCATGTTCATGTATGCATTAATATCAATGAAAAATGAGAGTTAAAAAGTGAAGAATTTATATTTTTCATGCCTGTATGCGTGTACAATTTCAGCTTTTCTCATGATTATGCACCAATTAATGATGCCGAGATTTAGATATCGACGGACATCGATCCAGAAAATTGATAGAAGTCCATATACAAGGATGCTTCCATTCTCTGGCACTGATGTTGATCCACTACTATACTAATGGGTCTGTAATCTGACCAGTTTTGAAAACGGGAATCTTTGATAGATTCTTTACAAACGTCCTATTGTCTTTTATGAAACTTGGTATACTGTAAAGACTCCTCTAGTATGCTGCCATTGCTCTGCTTACAGAAACAACATCGGATACCCTTAGTCTGTGATGCCAAGTGACATTTGTTCGTCTGTTTTTCGGAAACTTTGGACGGGTAGGTTTAACTTGGTGATATTGTATGACGCTACCGAGGACAAGAAGTTTAATACATTTTCAAGTTCGAAAGATTGATTGACCAGAGAGGGGGAAAAGCATAAGTGCTTTCAGATCAGTCCGCGACGTAACGAACTAGAAAAAAAGTAAATACTTGGTATCTTGATATATAATAGCGTTCACTACAGCCACCTTTGGGAGTTTTGTTGTCTTGTTGTACTGAATGTTATTAGGACTTGTCGGAGATTACCGATTTGGGTGATAACCCTATTTTTCTTCCTAGTATTGAAGATTTTTAAGGTATCCGTTGTACAATAGAGTCATTTTACATAGCGTTTTATTCATCTCCATTGTAAAGCATGGTAAATTTTATGCCTGGTAAGGTACTATAAACTATATATTTTCTGAAAGGTAATGATGCCCTGAATACAGATATAAGACTCCTAGGTCTTAAAAATCAAAGGGGAAAAACTCTTGTACAACTTTGTCATTTTGCATAGCTTATATAGAGAAAATAGACAATTTAAATGCTTCACCAGTTATTCCCCTTTATTTTTCTGACCCCAAAATTATTATTTTTGAGCAGTGGGCATTATAACCTTTCAGAAAATATATAGTTTATAGTACCTTACCAGGCATGGAAAAATACCCTATTGTACATCGGATACCTTAAAGTACAAAGTCAAGGAATACGCTCATGAATTTCGTTGGAATAAATAATCAATTAAAGCTTAAGATGTTGCAAGTTTTAACATTGTAAAACACGTCCGATTTCCGCAATATCATCTCCCTGGCCTAGTTTTAAAGAAAAGAAAAGCTGATCCATAACGTAGGGCAAACACAGCTGTCTATTTCAGAGTGAAATCTACAATGAAAATAAGACCACTCCGTTGCAGTTTAATTGAATTACAATAATGGACATTTCCATTTGAACAACAACGCGATGGAAATGGAGATTTGAATGCATTTGAATTTGGTATTGATATCGTCTATTTGAATTTGATCCGAGTGAAATCAGCAGTTGTGTAGTGAAAGCACATCTTTTTGACTTTTAAAATTTAGCCCACTGAGTCATTCGGTTTCCTTAAAAAATTGATAAGCGTTTTGCGGCCTTGAACCTTATCAATAAGGGATTTATTTGACTAAGTCAAACATAGTTACGGCGCTATAAAATGGCGCGATACTCGTAAAGTATGGAATACAGTTAGGGCCAAGCAATAAATTGTCCTATATTGATGTAGAACCCACATTCTTTCCTTATTTCTGACTCGATCTTATCTTAAAAAGAATAAATGATAAGATTAAGAAAGTTTAGCCTGTTTGTTGTTGGTTTTTTTCCCTTTTGCCTGTTTCTTTTTTTTATTGGAAGATAAAATTGACATGTTTTATCTTATCATAATGACAAGGTATATATCTTATCACTTTGATTGTGAAACATGACTTAATAAAAACTTTGTTCCTACTTTTTTTTTAATTGGAGTACAAGCGATGAGCGTGCCAACTTCCAAGCATCTGACTTTTTTAAACCCCGAAAAGAAATGTTTTCATCTCTTTCGCATTGATCTGCCAAAACTTAAGTTTGCCAGTTTCGCTTTTTAAGAAACATAAAAATTGTAAGATTCGTCTTACGTTATTTTAAACTCAGCTTCCGTCATATTTCTATAAAAAATGGAAACCAATTTGACTAACAGTTAATTTTCATTCAAATGTACTTCAAAAATGAAGTTTAAGGACACCAATTTTCATCCCCTTCCTATCATGGTCACATCATCCTACCAAGTAATTACACAGAGGACGAGAGAGACTCAATGATTACAAGCCATACAAAGTACTCGTGCCTGAGAGGAGTAAATGTCTTCTGATTAGCGGCTTTTGTCTGTGTGATAGATGTTTTAAAACAGTCGTCTATAGGCAGTATGTACTAGTATTATGTTGTTGGATTGTCCGTTCGTCTGACGTCCGTTCGACTTTTCCGAGTTTCACGTAAACCCTTGTCCATACCCAAACGGTGTGACATGACATTGAATACAGGTAATCTGCAGAGTAAAAGCTCGTAATTTCTCATACAGCGGTAGAAAGTCTCAATCACACCTTACCGACGACTCGCGGATAAGAAATATGTTCGTTACTCGTCCGGTGAATACGTTACTCTTCCGGTGAAGTACTTTGGCGTCCGTTGCTCTCCGTTCTGTGTCTGATTCTGAGCATTTTCAAAACTTTCCACCGGATAGATCGGATAAAGGCGTTCGTTACATGTACGTTGCGTATTCGTCGGTATCCATTCTGTCCGGTTAAATCTCTGGTAACTATTCGGCAGGTGTCCGTTGATGTCCGGTACACTCGAATCACGAATGAACATCAACCGGACGTTAAACGGAGATGCAACGGTCACCTACCGGGATCCAACGGGCGAGTTTCATATGCCCTTTAATCTTCGGTTTTGTCTGGTCCTTATATACGTTGCATTGCCGTTTTGTCCATTACTGCTCCGCTATTCGTAGGATGATGTCCGCTACACGTCCGTTACTTTTCCCGTTTATCTCCGTTACTCGTACAGTACGTGCCCGTTCCATACTATTCGCAAGAGCCTCGAGCAGAGGAGAGGCAGTGTCGATCCTTAACAAACGGACGACCAACGGACTAAAGATTTGGGCAGATTTTTCATTCGTTGGACGTCCGTTCGCGTTGTCCGGTAAGGTGTGACACTACCATATGCTCCTTCATGTCTTCTTCTTCCAGAACGACAGGCGTGTAACATTACGTTGGTATTGGCGTTCGTGATATTCTAAATTCTAAATCACAATTTAGTTATGACAAAGTAAGAATATTTATTCTTTCCTTTACGGGTCTCCGTAACAGGATAAGGAAAGTCCCAGCTCTTAAAAAACCCACAAATCAAAATAGGATTTAGAAAAGGTAGTTTGACTTGGATGTTTGTTTGCATACATGTTACCTAGAAATGTCTTACTTTGAAAATAAAAGATATGACATATACTGATCCAGAAAATGTTTCCTTGTGGGGGTCAAGCCTGGTCAAAAGGGGGGGGGGGGGGGGGTGTTCAAAGCCTGGTCAAGGGGGGGGAGGGGTCAAGCCTGGTCAAGGGAAGTTTTTTTTTCTGAAAATTAAAACAAGTATGACCTTTTCTTTACATTTCGGTCTCGTATTTAGGCTTTAGATGTTCGGTTCAGCTATTAGACGTTTTTATTTTTCATTTATAATCTGAAGTATAGAACTTGTTTTCACCCTTAATTGGTACACCTAATATGGTTTTATCGAGTTTCTATACTTCTGTCTTTTGATTAACATGTTACATGAAAACCGTAATTTTCATGCTCTAGAGCCTGTTGATTTCGTGTATTTTGGGAAGTGGGGGGATAAGTTGCACTCTAATGGATATACTAGAGTAGAAGTAAGGTGATGTCCTTGACCATGAACCAATGACCTTGACGGTCACAGAAAATGAAGTGCTGTACTTGTCTTTCTATACTTACTATCTATTTCTACGAGCTATATAAAGCTCTCTTTTATTCTGTATCTTACTAAATAGACAAATCGTAGCACATATTTTTATAAAGGCAGTTCAAAAATAAAAGGAATTCTTTTTGGGTCATGTTTATCTTTTACAATACTATGCCTCGCAAGTAATGTTCTGAAACCGGGACATGCCTGGCATCCGTCTTTGTCAATTCGGTTGTTTTGATCTATTTATTAATCTCTAACCCAAACTTGCTGTGTAAGTGTCTTTGATTGTAGATTTCTAAATATAGTATATGTTTTCCAGATTTGGAAACATAATCAGCTAATTAGTGAACGCCGCTGAGACATTTTATATGATCCTCTTTTATTTTTGGAAAGCAAACCATTAGATTTCACAACATGCTCGCTAAATTCGTTAAAGATTTTCCATTCTTGATAATATACATAGATTTATATCGGATATTTGAAATAATAGCTTCAAATGTAAGGTTTAAACTCACAAAGCGATCTTAAAAGTAAAACTTCAAAAGGCCGAGAGGATCAGGGCTCTCAAATGTCCTGCAAGCTTGTAGTTTACCGAACACTACTCGTGCGAAGCCAGACGCCTGCTCTTTGTAATTTGGGTCGGAAAAAAAAAGAATATTAAATGGCCCAGTCGTTTAATGTTGTGTGAAGGCCCCCTGGTCAGTGCCTAGGTGGTGTTTGATTTGACCCCCACTTTGTGTGTTACTGACCAGACACCTGTTTGTCGTGTACCCGCCGGTTTGGCGACACCTAGATGTATGGTCAATAACAGTTCTGTAATGTTTGACCGTTTATAAATGTCTATAACTGGCGATCTACCTGTAATTAACACGCTGAGAGTCACACCTGACTGAACAGTTCAAAATTAATTAATTTAAATTTTAATCTTTGACGCTTTTCTTTTGATTGTCACACGTTCGATGAAGTAAAGATACCTTAAAACGTGACATAGAGGCTATCGTAAAATACATGACACATTTATTTTCTAGGTCGAATTTTGTAAATCTGGAGTCTTCAATTTATAGAGCCGCGCGTCATAAAACGTAAGTCTTTATATAAGGAGTCAGAGTTCAATGAATCAATGAGTAGACTTTACCTTTCACATAGAAAAGAAAATTGGACAGTGCTCAAAATTTATTTTGGCTAAAGCTCAAGAGAGTGCATTAAGATTTTGTTGTTTCACAAAACAAACCCCTCTGACTAAAAGAACTGTTTTGCGTTTGGTCTCTAAAGCAATTAATCGTTATTCTATAGTGTAAACACTTACAGAGGAGAAATATCATATCTTTTTTTCTCCTCTTGATATTAAATTTTGCCTCTGGCTTGAACGAGGTGCGTAAAAACTACATTTGACATGTGTCTTGTTTCAACTTCTTCACTAAGTCCTTTTCTTCTATACTTGTTTGTATGTATGCATGTAAATTTACCATCGTATCTCGGCGTTTGTTTAACTAAACCCCCTTAGTGAATCTAAGGTTGTCACTCAAATATATTTTTTCTGTACATAGGTATCTTTAAAAGGTTTAATTACAGAAATTGCCCCCTGGGAAAGGCCCCAAGGAGGCGGTATGATATTAACCAATCAGAAGGCTTCAACCAGAGCGCTCGCTGGCGACTCGGCTATGCATAGTACTATCAGAGTAAACATAAGGCACATGAGAAACTTACATACACATGTTTTAGGAAATTAAGTGTTTGTGAATTTCTTTTTGAAATCAGGAATATCTTCAACTTCTAACTGATTGCTCTATCGACGAAAAGCAATACGATCTTGTTGTACAAAGTGAATTTTACCTGTTAACTAACAACGTGATGACTTGTAATAGAGATATTATATACCTGTGATATTGGATTCATATAGTTATCACTCTGTCCAACAGATTTTATTCAAGAGAAAAACGGATTATATACATTATTTATACAATTGCGAGAGTGACAAAATATAATTCCGAGTTATTACAGAATAAACACATCAGAATCGGAGAAGTTATAACCAGTTAGTACTGTCTTCTAATTAGCCGTGTGACATCAGTATTACCTGTACTGTAGAGATTGTTTCATTTCAGATTTTAGTATGTTATTGATGTCATGCAGACATAAAAGAATGGATGTACGTTTCACCACAAGGATGTTAGCTTTGACTGTGATACTGACATTGATGCAGCTGAAACTGACATCGACGTGGCAGGTGAACATCAAAGCAAACCTGGTCGTTCCTTTCTCAGGTAGGTCCAACTACAGGTACACGTCGTACACCGTATGACAAGAAAATCATAGATAATGTTATGTCAAATAATATGAAAATAATGTGAAACCGATGTAAAATTAAAAAAGTTCTTTGACGTCAAATAATTTATTATTAAATCAGTATCTTTTAAAACAGTTGTATGTATCGGAATTTGTCAATTGCGCTGTTGTATGTATATTTTCCAAGAGAGAGAGAGAGAGAGAAAAAGGGAGGAAAGAGAGAGGGTTTTGGTTTACAACAAAAACAGAAGTGTGTTGTAAAGATATATATTTTTTACTCTCAAACCAGATGGCCGACCTAACTAGATAGATCTGGGGCATCATGCAAAAGAGCATACAGGGGTGTAGCAGCTGACATAACGCGCCGTGTCAGCCCTCTCTTATCTTCCTTTCTCCCCTTTCAAAAGATTAGCTTATCTGTGCTTGTTGAGCTAATTTACTAATTTATTTCAAAAGGGGTATTAGTTCAATAATCTACGTAAATCTGGTATAATAAAAAAGAGAGATATCAAAGTGCGGGTAATCCGTAATAACAAGCCATATAAAAGCCTCAATCAAAGAATAAAGATAAATACCCTGTTTCTGGAGCAATCAAGAGAAGAAAACTCAGGCTTGGGGCCGTATGATTTATTAATAAGACGGATTAGAGGTGAAATGAGTAAGCGAGAAGTGTCCACGCGCGGAAGTTTAGTCGCCGTCGGCCAGTTTGCGCCGATAGCCGTTACGAAACTCACTGCGCCCGCTGTCTCCGATTCCGTAATTGACGGAAGTTGTGACCAATTTTTCCGTCATTCATAGGTTATTCAATAACCCTTATTTTCGCTAAAATAGAACAAAACAATTTTGATTGAATTATAATTTGATCCTCGGGATCTTAACAGTTGTTTGTGTAATAAAGTGTGGACATGTTGAAAAAGTATTGATGGAGATAAGCTAACATTATGTTATGACAACGACATGGAAATCCCTATAAAATAAACACCCCAAAGATTTACAGCTACGACGTATCTATCCCTCATATGGATGACATTTGTTTGTTTTTCTATCATTGAGGAGAACAAACAAAAAGATGGAAGAAGTGAATGCGTCAATAATCAATCAAACTTTATTCAAAGATGCTATAGTATATCTGTCTAAGGTCTCCCACACTTCACACGACCATTGACATCTCTTTGTTGGTGTTATGTTATTAAGTCCAGCCTTGGTATATCTACTACCTTAATATGTTTTCATTCTTACAAAATGTATTTGCATGTAGTGTCAGTTTAAGGTGACAAGTCGGGATCTGAGATCGACAGGTGATGATCTATTGACGTTATTTGTCGCCTCATTAGTTAATGAAGACTATCGACGTTAGTTTGATTACGCCTTTTCTTTGAGTATTACGCTTCATTTTGTCAATGACATCTTAGAATAATACTTTCTCCTAATCTAGAATTAGATACGGTACTAGTATTTCAAAATTGAAAGAATTCTATTTATTTCGAAATCCTTAACAGGAAAATTTTGAATTCAAACTAAACTGAAACCCTTTTTCGCGTCAATTCATGATATCACTGACACACGAAATAAGATACTGTACTGTGTACACGCATACGGCCTATCCTTATTTATCTGTTGAAATATTTAAAAGTGATGTAGAAATTTTTAAAGTTGACTAAAGTTCTCCTCTTTCCTAGGCTGACAATCCTGTATATATCTGCCTTGTTTTTTACCCTACATATGACACTAGTCAGCGAACCATGCTCCTTCATTACGTGACTAGTTTACATATGGTGATGAGCGCCGACATAGATACACCGAGAGATCCTGTACACCATAACTCAAATCTTCAATCTTCATCCGCTGAGAATCAGTGGGCCCACTTTTCAATTCGAAGTTTCTATAAATTCAAAAAATGAAAAGTTGATACGAGCGTTGATTGCTTAGGGTGCAGGCTTTCAGTGGTTTGAATGCAGCCATACGACACGATCTCCGTGTTATGGTAATCAGGTCTAGAGTTTCCTTCTAGATGGTTTTTGAAGGACCAAAGATCGAGATGCATCTTGTCAGAAGTAATTACCATAAATTTGAATAATTAAGATTTTTTGGGTAATCATAATAACATTTTTTTGTATAGCTCCTTTACCACATATTTGATATATATTAACTGTGGCTTGACCAAACCTGACCTACTGACGTACATGTATACAAAGAGGAGAAGACGACAAGATAGTGTAATACGCGCACCTGTATATCTACCTGCTCATAACAAGTGGTGGAGTCAAAGGGGATAGAGGGAGGGGGGGGCGAACCCCCGGCATAGCTCTGACCTTAAATGAAGGCTGACTTTTTTTTATTAAATATGCCATAATTATTGACAAAATTGGCCTCTAGAAACGCAAAATTATGAAAAAAGATTGATTTGCTTATGTCGAGGAACCACGCAAGCTTTTCTTTTGAGACTAAACCTGTTGAACACTGCCTATTATCATATATATTTATGAGGGGTTTACATTATATTCAACAATACATGATCGGTTCTTGTTTCACCATACGGTTAGAGTTAGCCTTTTATCAAAAGATAATTTATTGAGGGGATGGAATTATTAATAAACGCAGAAATAGCCTATTATCTGATACTTGATACAAGGACTTCGTATTTATCTATACTATCTATTTCTGCTCAATAAACACGATAAAAAGTCATAAATATTAGAGTAATTTGGTCGTATATTATACATTGACCTTTTATGAAGGTAAAAAATTATTTCATAAGGGTATAACGGAGGAATATGCTATCGTCGTTTCATGCACATTGATTGAATCTATCAAATAGTTTACTCTAAAGTTGAGAAGCGTATGAAAATTTCTGAAATTCTATTTTTCCCCGTAGGTAAATAATTTGAAAGTGTTGACAAATAAAATGGAGAAAAAAGAACACGAGGCAGTGGAGGCTTCTACTAGTAAACAGAAACAATAGATTTATTGACGTAAATACTGTCAAGTGATTTTCCTGACATTTCAACAAAAAATTCGCTGCATCAGTTCCAGAATAAACCGATCCCGTAGAAATCACAGTAAACAAACTTATCTCAGCCATCTTGTAAACAAACTGGTGTTCATTCAGTGAAAATACAAAATAAGGACTGAAAACTTAAATTGGGGATTGCACCGAGAGTCAGCGACAGAATTCTCTCACACTAATTACACAAAGTACACAGGGGGCAGCGAAGCGCAGACCTCCACGGCACCGCTAGTCTGGGGTCCGTCAATGAAAATGAATGAAAAAAGGGTCGGCCTGTCAATGTCGGCCTTGTGTTAGGGCTAATTTGTGCTAAACTGTGATGGTTGTGTCGTATTACAGAAACTCTGACATTTGAAGTTCACTTTTGAATTTTTTTTTGTTTAAGTGTCAGTTTAAGATAGGATTTTACCGTCAATCTGCATAAAAGAACTTCGTCATTGATCTTTTTTACTATATAAAAATAAGTCTTATTTTAATAAAGGGAGAAGTTTGATTAGGGCTATGTTTGAATAATAACTGAAATGAGGTTTAAAGATGAAAAAGATTTGAAGTTTAACTTACTAGTGTATAAAGTATACCGACTTCACCTGTACAAACACACGGATCCAAGACGTCTTACACGTATTGTATGACGTGATTTTTTTTTCTGCCAAAGAAAAACACATTTAAAAATAATTGTGTTCAGGGTCAATTTGACATAACAAAAAGCTTGAATTATTCAACAATTTAATTATTTCGATTTCATTTTTCACTCAGGAACGGTCAAGAATTGTACATAGTAAATTACCGTCTGTCTGGCTTCGTGCAAACCAGACAATCCCGTGCTTTACTGAATCAGTCGTATGAATAAAATATGATGTATAGTAAGGTATATATTGGGAGGGAAATCTCGTGCTCAGTTAAACCTTTATTCATAAAATAATCGAATCTGCCAGTGTCAGCCAAAGTCCAATTGTTTCAGAATGAAAATTGTTCGGTTTCAACAAACATTGCTTTGTCATCTTGACAAAGTCTTCGTGATGGTCAAGCGGTCATCTGATGCTAACAGCATGAGCATTTAGAGGTGTTAAGTAAACTCTAACTGACCCGTTCCTTTTTATTACACGATGATTGAGACCAAAATTAGATCTTCTTCCCAAAGGAGTCCGACCAAATAGAAAGATAACACTTATTCCACTGGAAATAACTCGATCAGTATTCAAAGGCAGATTGCCGTCCAAAAGAGAAATTTTGCTCGACACGAAGGAATTCGACGATTCTTTATATGTCTTTGGCGCGTGATATCAAGAAGTTACACATCAGGATTTGTGTTTTTCCTAATTAGATTTGTTTCAGTAAATGTATTGGTTTTCATGTGAATCTCTTGTAGACATGTATCATAAAAACCCCTAATACTGATGAATATCCATACGTGGTCTTTGAAAGGAAGTTGCTTTAATTCACGTTTGACATCAGATTTCAAAGAGCCTCATTAGAGATTATAGGAAACTCTTTTTGAAATGTCAAGATGTTACAGGAAATTAATTCTCATATCTACTCCACATCACTTATAAAGTGATGAGATTTCCTCACCACCATCTCTTGTTGATTCGTTTGTATATATAGTGTATATAGTATATATAGTGATACATGTACGTAAAAAATGGAGAATGAAAGTTAACACACTTTTCCAGAAATAGACTGATTGATTCTTGAATCAAAGATCAAAGAGCAGTTGAATGTTCAAAAGTTTATATAGACAAAATGCGTTCACGAATACTTTTAAAGACCCCAGTAAAAAAAGATTAGATTAAAATTTTAGGAACGTAGATCTACTAACATAGCGTTGTTTACAAAATAGAATACTGAAAATGTCGGAATGAGACAAATATCTATGTCATGCACTTGTTCACTGTGTATCGGTAATACCAGCCTTTAGTTATTTTAAATATTTGAAAGAGTGTGGGGGCCAGGAATCTGTTCCTTTGAAAACAGAGGGTAAATATGTATATAAGTATATTTTAGGGTTTATCTCTAAGATCACCACGAAGAGATTTCATACCTCAACCAACAAAAGGCTTTTTCACCATATCTGGCTTTGAGCGTAGAAAATATTCTCTGAGGTAAATCGAGAAGTTGTCGTCTGCCGGTGTAGGGGATCATATGATGACGGAGTACTGGCCCCTGGTGCACGACCGTCCCCCATCCCGGTGTCTCCCAATCAATGTACCTGAGGAAGATGATCCGGGGGGACTCGGTGATCTGTGTAATAGATAGGCTTGACATGGCGGTGACACGAGGGAAATCTTGTCATAAATTGTCAGGGGGAAAATATCTAACCATCAGTAACTGTCATGAACTTTTGTTTTTTCCCGCTTCAAGAACCAATGAGGCATTTGATGGTCCCGGAGCTTTTTGTCAGAAAGGCATGAACATGTTGCCGTAAAATTTTGATATCCCTTTTCTTTTTCTTTTCCTATTTTATCTTATTTCTTTATTTTTGCTGTTTGTTCAATTCTCAATTGACCCAAATTGTGATGACGCTGCTTTTTTGAAAAGAAGGGATATGTTTTGCAATTCAAATGCAGAGAGGTGAGATTTGGAGTGTTCTTTTGTAAACCAGTTTTAGGCCCATATCCCAGCTAGTGTTTAAGTAGGTTATATCAAGGTTTCAGCTCAGGGCTACACTATTTGAAGAAGCGGATTATGATTTGAGTGCTGAATCACGTTTGGTATAATAGGATTACGGGACAGGGCATGATCAGAAAAGATTTCCTACCCCACACCAAAACATGTTTTTGACTCCAACTTTGATTTTGGTGAATCGAATTTGGCAAGGGCTCTAAAATTTCACTCAGTTTTTGGACTTTGATCAATCAATATAGGAATAATACTAGGAATAAAGACTTGTATTACAAGTATGTAGATAAAAGAGAGGAGGTCTACCACGTTATCATGATAAATGACATCGTTCTTACTGCCCTGACCTAATTGTTCCGAAGATAGAAAAGAAGGGGGGGGGGGGGGGTCAGAACTGCGTCCAATTTCAATTACTTGGTCATTACCGAATGAATCATTTCACGGAAGCAATGAAACACCTGTAGAACCTTTAGACCTTGGACCTTACAGTAAGTCTGTATACCTGTCCTGACCTGTGCTTCCGGACCAGGAGGGACCCCCATAGTCCCTTATCTAAGGCCCATGTTTAGTGTATGTGGTATTCGTTTCTTTCTATTTAATCTTGTTTGCCACCTAGCTGGCAATTTTAAAATTAGTTTTTGATAAACATTAATTTGTGTAAATAGAGGGTCTAGATAAAGCCTGCTCGGGTATTGTACCAGCTGTGATGTAGTGTAGGGGACTATTTGTGTACGGTAGATGAGTCATACCCGTCCCAGTAAGATCTGCAGGTGAGGTGGGTGAAGGATACGTACAGTATTAAAGCCACCTGTATCTACAAACACAATGATACGGCTACTGGGACATTACTATACTACAATACTATCTTGACATATCAACATACAACCTCGCCTATTTACATTGTACTTGTACTGTGATAACCAAGTCCGAAAGAACACTGACCCATCATCATGTTTAGGTACTGTCGTGTTAATGAACCTGAATGAAAAATCACATGGGAGACCTGTTAGTAGTGTTTGCCTTTTCCGATGGAAAAAAAGCTGGGGTTCATTTAAGCAATTACATACTAAACTGTCCAAAATTGTCAAGGAGTTTGGAAGAGGATGTGCCCAAACTCACACTATTTGGTTTGTTGGGTTGCCAAGTCTAGTCACAAGTGGCTACCTCCCCTTTTTCATTGGCACAAATATATTTCCGCGCCTTCTTCAGTTCTTGGGGATTACAATGCAAAATTCTCTTGATACTGTAAAGTGTATGTATATCCATTACTTACTGTACTATCGTTTTCCCTTTCTTCATTATTATGTAAGAAAAAGAATGTCACCGGGCGGTGAGTGTGATTCCAGGTCTTGATAACACATTATATATTTTTGACAAGTGTCGGTTTATGAAGTACTAATGTCAGTTATGTAGTTTTTGTAGATTTGCTTGCAGATAATCATTATAAATACCTTTAGTAAACAACTCACTTCATTATATCTAACCATCTCCCTGTCATGCTCCAGTGATCCGTTTGCCTCACGGTCAGCGGTCCCACTACCAGATCACAGAGAATCATGGATATAAATGATCTCAGATGTTTGAACTAAAGCCCCGTTTACACTATCAAAGTTTTCTTGTACAAGAAAACTTGGTCAAAGTTTTTGACGCGAACTTTGATAGCGTAAACGATCCAAGAAAACTTTGATCAAAGTCCGTCAAAGAACTTTGATGGACTTTGACGGAATAGAACTCCATCCTATTTTTCTTGAAACTTTGACGGAATTTGACGGGAATCGACCAATCAGAGTAGAGATTCAAAATTACACCAGAGGTATTTTAAGTATTGATGAAAGAAATAGAGGCAATTTAGAACGTTAAAAGTAATGAATATATCAACAAAGACAAAAGACGCGTTGCAGTGAATTCCATCTATATTTTTTTGTTTTATAAATCATTGAACTCGTGCTTTATTGTTCCATATCATGTAATAAGACCTATGAACAACCACTAACATAAACTATAAAGTTTTCATGAGAAATATTGACAATATTTACATGAACCATCTATGCTTTGGTGCATATTTACCACGTTTTCTTGTACAAGTCGCTCAAAGAACTTTGATAGTGTAAACAGACAACTTTGTCCAAGAAAACTTTGACCAAGTTTTCTTTGACGGACTTTGACCAAGAAAACTTTGATAGTGTAAACGCGGCTTTAATTGTAAAACCCAAGGTTGATACGACATAAAACTGTCGCTGTAAACGACAATGAAACAGTTCAATTAAGGACTTTAGAGAGGGATATCAATTTTATAACTTCTAGCTAGTAGCTAGAGCGCCTTTTTTGTACCAGAGAAAATGAAGTTTATTTCTAACGAAAAACAATTTTATTTCTTTAGAATTAGATGAATCATTCTCACAATTCTCGGATCTCAACGGAGATAAAAAATGATTCCAATAGATTGCATCCGCTGCATTACGCTTTACAATTTGTAATATGGTTCGATAATCTCCGTCTTGGAAGATTGCATGGTCCCAAACCAAGTCATGAATGGATTGACGTGCGATATAACCCCAAGAAAGCCAATTTGTGGCATTGATCTAGAATGGACCATTTTAAGCAATATTTTTCAGTTATCTTTTATATATAGCAATTTTATGTGATCTAGATTATTGAACACGCCCAGATAAATATTCCAAGAAGCATGTGACAGGATCATATTATTACTTGTCACGCGTAGTACAAAACCATGCCTGGGAAAAAACAAGAAGGTAGGAAACTATACACCGAGAACAAATGACATGTCTGGTCTCCCTTGTACCTCCTACATCGACCGACAAAGACCGATAAAGACCGAGAGCTTGTAACAAAAACATGTCCTACAGATGTCATGACCAGAAAAAAAGACAGCGACATGCGTCCTACACGATTAACGCGACATCGACTTCCGCTCCAATGCGTCCTCTTCCTGTCATCGATTGACGCCGTAAATCATACAGGAAAATCAAGAAAAGGTCGCAGGGGCGATAACCCAGTGTCAGAATCCCAATCCATAATTTATTGTTATGTATTTTGATCGCAGGATTATGTAAACCAACCATAATCTTTTTATGCCCATTGATTCCCTATCGGTCTGTATAACACTGTTCCGTATGAGTCATGGTGCCATTCTATATGGTTACCACGCAAACTCCTGTCAGATGCAGCATTTGATATTGTTATATATCATTTAAGATTCCACGATCATTCTCTCAAAGTGCAGGTTTTTACCTTCGGGTTACTTGCATTCCGTAAGTACAATCCACCAACATGCCGATTTGTAAAAACCTGCATGGGATAAAATCTAGTAACTACGTCCTGAGGGTGAATACAGGCTTTCATCTTGTTTGTTTTGACAATAGTACATTTCTAATCTGTAATAATGCATGTTGTACATTAAGACGATTAACATTGTTTGTTTTGGTCATACCAGAATGATCCATATCGCACGTCAGATTTCGCCTTGTTCCTTGCGTCTCCATGCTTTCACCTCCCATACCATGGCCAACTTTCAGGATCACATTTTTGGCTAAGTTTCCACATGAGTCCTCGTGAATCAATAAGTCCCCCCTCCTCTGTTTTCATCCCTCTGTTAAGACTTTTGATCTTTTCACGATCTCTTCGTTGATCACGCTTGAGACTGATTATGTAGGACTATTAATGAACTTTTGAAAAAAAAAAAATCTCCTTTTTCATCCGTCTGGGTCAAACATAAACCTTCGTTAGTAATAGAACTTTAAGTTTTCTATTGAAAAATACGATATGTTTTTTAAGTGTGTCCGTGGGCAATTAGTTTCTGCCGAATTAATCAGAGAATTTACATGAGTTATAGGTGTTGGTTTGAGGAATTAAGTATACAGAAATAGAAAACATTCATTGTTTGGATTTAATTCGTCGTTTCTGTATCTTAAAGATTACTACTATACTTGTTAAATTAGCTGGGGAGACTTTTTTTCTGGAAGATAATCTTATACAAATCTACTTTGACTTTTTGCCTCGCTGTTATTCTATAATACATAGAAGGCGTTTAGTTACCATATATCATTAATGAACAACAATTACTTCAAAGAGAGAGAAACTATGTACGCCTTAGGTTAAAATTATGTCTGTGTGGAGAATTGTAACTTGGTCCAAATTTTTCTGAAATTCTTTTATTGGATTATTACATTTTTTTAATTCTTAAATTAGATTGTGTGAATAGCAAATATGTAAAACTAAATTCCTCCTTCTTCTGATACCCGCGCTCTCTGATTGGGTTCTATACTGATAAGTTTTGCCTTGTTAGGTCCAATAAAACATACTAAACAAACTTCTTATGGTATTGTACCGAAAATATCGGAATAACTTATTGGTTTAGCTCACCACATACTCTTTGGAGTATTTGTACATACTGATCTTTCGTACCTTTTTTATTTGAATTGTGATTTTTCCATGTTTATTTTGGTGGTCATAATTGAAAATGACGTCACTATGAAGCAGGCAAGGCGTGTTTTAATAAACAATATATTTTCTGTTCATTCCATGACAGGTTTATCAATTTAAAACTAATTTGGCATCGAAAAGTTCGTGAAGTAGAGGTGTATGTACTGGTCGACTTTAGGTATTGATCGATTAAGTGATTTTTGATTCAAGAGTTAAATCGATTTAAAGGTAATATAATACGGAAATAGTATCAATCGGACCATCTTGTGTCTCATTTGACTCGGTATGGCGTCCCTGATGACAGGTCCTGGCTGGGGTGTTGATAGAGAGAGAGAGAATATTCCACAGAAAAGAGAGAGAATATTCTGGAGAGAGGGAGAATACAAAACAAAATTCCTTTCCATAAAAAGAGAGAATATTTATACCCAGTGAGAAAGAGAGATTGAATATCCTAAGTCTACTTGCTGCCGGCGAAGGAAAATATATCTTTATTTTTGCGCATTTTTAGCATTTTTGTAATTTTGAAATGAGTATGCATTTTATCGTCTAGGTTTCTAGACGTTTCCAAAAGATCGCCGTCAGTTTTGATAATGTTGCTTTTGCGCAGACTAAACAGTAGGTCATTGTCTAGACCGAGAAACAAAATCATAAAAAGAAGACAAAGTTGTTGATAGAGGTAATGAAAATAGGCTGGCATAAAGATAACGGGGGACCAGTTCTGTAAACTGAGTTATCTGGGCCAGATATAAGGAGAGGGGGGCCATAGGGTCATCTAGCTAACGTAGAAGTCAAAGGAAGAATTGTTTCAGCTATCAAGTGTTTGTTTGTGATATTGTAATCAAGGTCCCGTAAATCTGGTAATAAGAGCAGGCATTGTATTGGTTCACGGACCTAGATGTTTCAAGTAGTTGCTTAGAAGATATGACGTATGAATTTGTGTTGGTAAATACACACCAAGCACAGTCCGTCCGCATGCGCACGGCTGCATTTTACAGTTTCCCATAGGAAAGTTTTTACCTGTTGTTGAGATGACGATTTCATGCTTGAATGAGAAGTTATTCATTTTCCGACACATTTATTTTCATGGTGCTTTAACTGAGTCCGGACAATAAAAACATTCACCAAGATGGGACACGTATTGTGCAGCGTCAATCTTATTTCCATGAGCTACCCTCGTACTTTTATCCGCAAATCAAACTTACAAAAATAAGTTCAAAATGTATGAGGATGTCAAAGCTGTTGACTTTATATTTTTGGCCCTCGTCCCAATTTTAATGATTTACTTCAAATTTTGGCAAGTCAACCCACTTTGTCGTGTTGAAAATACGAATTGAAAATCCTCTTGATTTATGAGGGATGGACAGCAGGACAGCTTGTTGACCTTGAAAAACATATACAAAATAATAAACAAAAAGTATTGACTCGATAACAAAGCTTATTTATTTATTTATTTATTTATTAATTTATTTATTTATTTATTTATTTATTTATTTATTTATGAAGAGAGAGAGAGAACGCAAGAAATGATCACATAACTCGAATAAAATTATTTACAATGTATCTATTTATTCTATTCATTAGTTTATTTGATATTTTGTAGCAATACGAGGTGTTAAGCAGTTTTTGGGTGAAGAGCAGTTTTCTGATCATTTTAAAGTTCTGTATGCTGACGGACAATGGCTACTTCTTGGCGCAAGGTAAGACCATGCAGGGTTTGAAATTTGATTTAACACAAAATTTGACAATTGAAAAGATAAGCAAGTTTTTGAATTCATTTTCAGCTATAAAATGTTGCTATCTTTGATTTAGAAGAAAAAGCACATGTTTTACAATTGTGAATTTTTCTCATAGGAACAAAATACACAACATTAGTATGTCCACTCTGGAAGAAAACGTGTTAGAGGTAAGTCTTTTCTGCTCTATAGAATGTCATCATTTTGTATAGAAGTTAGAGTAACCCTGAATGAAATGCAAACAGTTTGGCAAGTTCTTGATCTGTAGAATGCTATTCTTGTTAATGTATTTTGTCTAGGAGTCATTGTAACCTTGAATCAAGTGAAGTCCATTTTGGCTTTTTGGAAATTTTGGCTTATCACATTGTCCTTCTCTTTTTACAGAGGATTGAATGGGAACCGAGGAGTTTCGATAAGACCGTCTGTAAATCGAAAGTGAAGACTGAGGTAAGAATCGTTTATATCACATCATAAATACGAAGGTTTGGCTCCAAACTCGTTGTTCTTCAGCCATGTTACGTAAGTTTGGCTGACGTTTGTAAGCTAAACCTGAGAATTTAGTCGTGTTGTACCGCACACAATTCATGCGCAATACATTTCGAGACAGGTTTACGCATTAAGTGCCAAATGGTAATTAGCAACGGAAAGGAGGTGCATGTGTTGTAGGTAGATAGATACAGGCTGTATACTGACGTTTGTGCAGTAAAAGTGACGAAAGGTGGGGACTGGCGTTTCAGGATCTGGATATTGGGTTTGGCACATGTAGCCTATTACGCAAGGCAAATGGTACGAAAGTAACTGCCAGCTTCCGTGCATGTATATGTTTTGGATGAGCTCGCCTAATGTCTAACTGAGTGTTTCGGTCATCTATCCTACATTGTGCATGCATTTTACTATTACACTCTACATTTTACGTTCAACATCAGTGTAGAAATACGAAACTTTAAAGTTGTAAAAAGGCAGTATACATTCGGGGACACTTGGCAAGTTCTAATGTTTTTGACACATGAATAAAGGAGCAATGAGCTGGCGATTCAGGGCCATCATATGGCACCTTGTGCACAGGGTTTGTTGATTTTGAAACAATTCTAGTAAAGAATACCTTATGGAGAGGTAGATCAAACACCTGTATACTACAAACACCTGGGTTGCTAGTAAAGCAAGTCACCCAAACTTACATAGCAGCGCAACAATATTTGACAGACCCTACCATTGTTGACACGGTTCCGGCAACGAAACTCAAGCCGAGGTATTCATTACTTTTATATCTAAAAGAATTAAAGGGAGTTGAGTTTTGTCGAGAGATAATCAGCAGATACGGTGCTTGGCCGTGTCACAAAGTCAAATCGCGTCACTAGTTGACGAGGGCGGATTGCTCTAATGATGATAAACAAAAAAAGACAAAAAGCCAATAGAGTTCAAAACAAAGAAAGAGTGCAGAGAGGACTTTACGTAATGTTTTAAAACCTACATCGAAGAAACGTTAATTAACCTGATTCTTATCTAGGCCGACCCTGTAAATGACATCAAAAACATAAACATGATGTTATAACGAGTTCTAGCACTATTGGTATTGTAGACCTTTTGATATTGTCACGCCTTGTCATTGGACTTGCCACATCAAAAGTACACTACCCCGATAGGAAAACTACATCAGAACATTTGGTCCTACCTTCCTGTTCATTAAAGAAACTGGACTTTTGATATTTTTCAAAGTTTTTGCGGTATTTTGGAGTCTAAATGTTGTAATTGAGATTCTAAATCAGAATATAATCTTTTTTGGTATCCTGCCCATCCCCCTTATACACCCCCTTCGTACAGCAGACGACAGTTCCCCCAGCCATAAAGTAAGAGTAGTTAAACAGCGGATTCATTTCATGTCATTGACAGGGATTGACCAATCTATAAAAATGGCTCGAAATTAAATTGAGTCACTTTTAATAAAAGGTTTCAGCCAAAACTCGACAATATGCGGTGATGTTGATGGTCCCCTTTATGTGTCAGACCTAGATTACCTGCTGTAAAATCTACTTAAAACTCCTTTTGGTTTCGTTTTGTAGATTTTATTATTGAATACCAACTATAATTTTTGTCAAAGAAATCTTGGGAAAACAAGCACACTATATCAATATATTCCTCACCGGCGACATGACACCAAGGGGCTTAATAATAAGCTCGAGTTGTATGTCAACCGTAACCGGTATCACCCAATTTGTTGAAGAAACTGACATACTTCTTTTACTTCTAGCTATTTATCGAGGATAAGTTTTTGTCAAGTCTTAGGGTACAAGTAAAACAATTCTTGAAGGCAGGTGCATTTTTGACATCTTTACGTAATTCTAGCAGGTTTGAAGATCAAGCTATGCTTAAATAAGAACTGGGTGGTCGCCTGCCGGTGTCTTTATGGACAGTTTTATTGCAGGTTGCACTTTTTGGGGTGGTGGATAGAGTATAAGTAGGGCATTGTTAACTCTGAGAGATGATCAAATACCCACTACCGATCTGGGATATTTTATCGCGATTCATCATCGAAAACCAACATAAGAGGCTGTAAACTACACACGGATTGATATCAGTGTCAGAGACCGCGTTTACGTAAGCACAACCTCAAAGTGAAAGATTGGGTCAAAAACAAGTCTATACAACGGAGAAAAGCGACATTTGAATGCTCCGTATAACTTATCCATACCCCTAATCCCCGAGCATTAAATACGATACCCTTCTCTGTTGTATAAAATATACAGTAAACACGACATGGATCCATTTTCATTCGTTTTAAAGGAAAAAAGGCAAGGACTATACCGAAGGTAGTCTACACTTTTAAATCTCCTAAAATAAAACCCCAAGTCTCCTTGTCAATTTGTAAAGGTGGCGTGATCACGGGGCACTGTAAGGTTCTATATAAAGGATAAAGGTGTAAAATCAGAGATCAAACCTCAAGACGTATCGGCTCCAAACTAACAATATTTTTTTCTGATTTTAAAGGTGATAGTTTGTTGGCAAGGTCAGCGGAGATTCAAGCGTCTTTACCACCCCATTGCGTCTTGTTAAGCCTACAAGCTTGTCATAATTTAACTTTGTATGAAGATGGTATTGAAGTCGGACTATTTTCGGTTGGACAAGGAAGCTTGGAACGTTTTAAATCAATTCAAAGTGGCAGTCCTTTTCCACATACGTTTTACGTAAATACAAATGAGCAAACAACAATAAAGTATTAGATAAACGAACTTAAAATGAACTATTGCCATCACGAAAGACTAGTTTGGAAATTGTGATATTATGGAAATAACTTAATAAATTTAGCGTCTTTCCTTTTCCAATTTTTTAATGAACAGCATATTAGGACAAATGATGAAGGCTAAATGAGAGCAAGATAGCAATAACACAACATTAGAAGAAAATCTTAAGAAGTTGTTACAATGTAAATGTTACATAACATACGAGGAGCCCTCATCTTTCACCTATCTATAATGGGTTGGCAGGGAGAGATAATTAGAGGTGTGCCCGTCCTGCATCTTGTTTAATCTGATATTATTGGGCATCTGCAACCGACATTACTGCTGCTGCAGCGAGCAGACGACCTTGTTGAAAAAAAAAGCATACGACCAAAACCAGATACATCTACGATCCACAATTACAGTTGTTTACATTGAATTTATATTGGTTATTAGTGACATAAATCAAACTATTTCATCAGTGCAATTCAATTTATATGCATTATCAACCTATTCTTGTAAAATCAAAGTATCAATGTTCTGAACTTTGCAATTTTGTAATTAATTGAATTAATTAGATGAAAAAAAAAATCGACAGTCATAAATATATGTTTTAATGACTCAACATGACATATGGTTAGGTGCATTTAATACAAGGAAATTAATTAAACTGCAATCTATTTTTGTTTTGATGTAAATATTTTTTTCAGCAAGATCGTCAAATAAAAACACGAAGTCGCAATCTTGTACACGTAATAGAATGATTCTCACTACCCCTCTCATTAGATAAAAACCATACTTAAAATCCTAGAATTTCTTTACTTGTAATAAAATAATTTCCTTTTTACAGGAGGAGTGTCAGAATTACATCCGGGTATTTGGGAAGAAGCCAACTGGAGAGTTATATGTTTGCGGCACCAATGCTTTCAAACCTAAATGTAGAACATACAAAAAATCCGATGTGAGTATATAACACTTCATGCAAAGGGGCTACGCTACTATCAACATGTAATGGATAGGGGAAATGCATAGGAAAACTTTTATTTCATAAGTAGACCAAATTACTTTGAACACGGTAATGCATTCATCTTCATTAATTTGAAGAGCAGACACTCGTCGTCAATCCACACTGGAATGTAGAATTGTTTGAAGAAATTTCTAAAATAAGACAGTATGTCTACTAGCTTAGCAGTTGTGCAGTAGATAGTCCATCATTTTATATTATATGACATAATATAATGAACACGTGGGTAGGTAGAGGAAATTTTGTACATGTACAAAGATTAGTGTAAAAACTTATCTGATTGATTTAGACTCTCTAGAGACAAAATGAATAATGTCGTAAATTTCATTGTAAGATTGAATTTTGAGGTTGATTACTTCGATTTTCTTCATGAGAAAAGCTTTGATCTCTATACATGTATTTTGGCATTTGTAGGATAAAATTATGCAATATTAAAAAAGTAAATGTCAGGTGGACATTGAAAACAAAAATCCACAAAAAAAAAAACATGTGAATACTAATTACAGTACTACGAAGGAGGGGGGGGGGGGGAGGGGTAGGTACTTGAAAAAAATTCAAGTAGCTGTCCACCAAAGTATCTACATGTTTGTGTGAACTTTAAAAATTGCTATTTTAATGAAATATGGTATTTTCTCACTACAGGAAATGACTTACGTAAAAATAAGGGAGGACGACGGAGTGGGACAGTGTCCATTCGATCCGGAACACAACAGTACCTCAGTATACTCAGGTAATGGATAATATATTCTTAGATATTGAAAATAAGATATAACTAAGTACACCATCACCCTAGTGATAAAACCTCATTTTCAAGTGTTCTTTAAAGCACTTTTGTGCACCCTATATTTTCTTCTATTTCGAACCCTTTCGTGACTTCATGCTATTACAAATTAATAAGGTACAACATAAATGGAGGTTAGAACTAGCGGAAAAAAGAAGTACTTCAGATATATGCTGGTTGAAAAAATGGAATTCTTTGTGGAAAAAATATCGATAGCACAGCATCTAGTGTCTATAGATGGTTGTTTGGCACGAGAGATGCCTGGAGGAATTTCCGATTTGGATAGCTTTGAAATGCATTTTATAATAGATCGGATCATCCAGTATATAATGGGTCACGGTGATCGTACAGGGGCAAACCTATGACGGAGTATGTAATTGCTTTAATGAACGTCTTGCATGCTGTGTCCACTGCATTGTGGAGCGGGCTGCAAGGTATCATAGGTACAAAGACATTTAAGGGGAGACAAATGTAAAAGGGGTTCACAGAGGGCTCCATTGGCATCCATTAAATGTGTAGGTTTGACACGAGGTGGGTTACGGTATCCCAGTCTGGGATACATGCCGACAGATAACTATCAACTGACGTAAAGTGCTGTCAACGTCACCACGCGGTATGCCTGCATCCACGGACGTTGGCAGGTAGTGTTTATACTGGGATAGTTGACATCATCAGCCTATGACAGGCACTGACCCTACCCATGGGCGGATCTGGGAAAAAAATCAAGTGGGGTACATCTCGTTAGGGGGTCCAGTCTGATTTTTGAAAAAAAAAAAAATGTAAAATGGGGAAAATCAACTTTTTTTGGCAAATTCCCGGGGTGGGGTGTTTTCCTGACCTCCCAACCCCTTTAGATCCGCCCTTGTTCCCTGCTTACCTGGCTGCTGGGCTGTTGGGAGGTCAGACACGTACACCATGAACACGGTGTTAAGGATTACTGAATCAGACAGATCAGTTCTGGTATTAGTAAATATTTAGTTGAGGGGAGAGATGACCGGTGACTGTTTACCACACAGGAGGATATTCATGTAAATAAATCAAGATGCATAGATATAGATGTACTTTTATGTACACGGAAAAAAGATGGGAATTGAAAGGGGGGGGGGGAGATTCCAAAAATAAAACTAGACGCTAATGGTTAAATAATTGCAACAGAAGTTGTTTCATTTCTTCATTTCATTTTTTATCTTCCACTATTATATAACAGACGTAACAGCGAGGATTAGACGTTTGTTTCACGATTTCAAACTTCACTCTTTAAAAATAAAGAGGGCAGAAGGTCATACATTACTCATTAATGTTGAGAGTAACATTTCCTTTTAATCCAAAAGTGCGGGGTGCCACATAGATTGGCGTCTGTAATTCTCTAATTGTGGTGGCCCTGACATCCATTCAATCGATCTTAAAGTAAGTACAGGGGGAGCACAACAGGTGCGCGTCACCTTGCAGAAACCTTCGTTTACGGTAGTGAAAACCTTGGGGTCATGTAGATTCAAAGGCAGCATTTTACTGTTAAACAATCGTGCAGCAAAGGTTGCAAAAATTAAATTTCGATATACGTAAATGTCAAAGATTGGGTCATAGCTTGCACTTTGATTTGAGATTTTTCCTGATTTGTTAAAGATGCAGATTTTTATTTTAAACAATTGATTTATTATCCACCCAAAAGTACGCCATAAAGACCTATACAGTATTTAGAATTTTGATAAACATAATTTTTTTTCTCTACAGATGGTAAACTGTACTCGGCGACTGTGGCTGACTTTTCCGCCCAAGACCCATTGATTCTTAAAGGGGGCGCTTCCCACCTTCTACGTACTGAACAACATGATTCCAAATGGCTAAATGGTAAGTTTCCGTACTGAAGTTAACTGTATACCTAAAATAGCCTAAATTAGATATTATATTATAGTAATAATGAAAAGTTATAGATAATTTCAAGTCAATGATTAATTCCCGTGTGTCTGATATGGACAATTCAGGAGGCATATTGATACAGAATCTGCTTAGCAAATTGCATCTGAATGAAATTACGTTGACGGGGTTATTGTCCGTATGAAATAAATATTCAGCATATATGACAGTCAATAATTCGATGCATGTAACAAAAGAGAAAAATCGTACGTTTATCATAAGGTACTTTATAGTGTTACAATTCAACCTCAGCTGACGATGATTTTTTTTGTTTGTGTTTAAAGAAAAAATAAAGAGAAATGTTATTTTGGGAATCGTTCAGTCAATGCTAGATGTAAGAGATGAATTTATTTACTTCAGACATTGGGATAATAATTTGTTTACTGACTTCTTCATCCTCCAATGACACGCTCTGTAACAAAGATACTAGGCCGATTATTCCAAGTTTTTGTGTTGCGTGAAATGAAGAGGAATTATTCATGGATAGTTTAAATTTTTCAACGAGATTATTTTTGTAAAATTTAATGAGGCATATAGGTGTCCCGGAGTGGGGCCCATCCTGGTCCCCATTCCACTTCTTTCATAACTATCATGTAACCGTGTCTCGCTTTATGATCCAGAGTTATGTGCCTTAGGTCAGAGGTTTGCACCCTTAATATGTGATATTTAGGACAATTCATGTAGACTGCGCAATAAGCAAAACATAACTTAGACATATGTATATCTAATACTCTCACGTCCCTATCTACACCAATACAGCCGACCCATATTACATAAAACGTGCGTGTAAATAAAAGATAGTAATATCAGCTTTACTTAGATTGAAAATGAAACAACCACGGAATATGTAGATAAATAAAAATCGTTAGTTTTGGTGGAATTTTCAAATAATTGAAATGTTTGTATTTCAGATCCTGATTTTGTGAATTCCTTCGACATTGGCGATAAAATTTACTTCTTCTTCAAAGAAACAGCTGTTGAGCATATTAACTGCGGGAAGGTATGTTCAAGTCGCTAAATGTCAAACGGCGAATAAACAAATTTTAACAACATTAAACGTCACTATAACTGTCCAAATTGTGAAATCCCCCTGTCTTTTCTGTAAAGGCCATCTGTGTTTGTCTTCCCCGTCAGATAGAAAACTGCTGTAGCAATGATAGTTGACCTTTAAAGACTTACACGTAACCATGGGCGAGACCAGGGGTCTACATCACTGGCAACCATAGAGTACACATGGCTGCCATAAAGTTTGTTGATGATACACTTGTACTTTACTATTGACAAGATGTCTGTCTCAGACGTACCTCTGAAGACTTTGTCTCATAAATACTGATCTTTACTGAGGCTCCGTACCACAGGAGTATCGGGTTATTCTTCAGTCATACACTCAGGGAACATCACAACATTGTTGTTAACTAACCATGAAATAGGACTCCACTATAAACCCCACAGACGAGAGGTGTAGTATGGTTGGTTACATACAGTGTACGTTTAAGGTGAATCACCTGGTAGTTAAGGTTGAGTCGAGTATGAGGTACTTTTCTAGCTTCTGTTGGGGGTCAGGGCGAGGGAACGCGCTTTATAATGTAAATCAGGTAATTTAGATGGCAAGTTTTGACATTTGAATTATATTAAGTTGGGATACTGAAGGGCTGCCTATAGAATAGGCCAACCTAGAAATTGGATTAAGTGGAACTTACATATTTTATGCGTCCTGTGATTTTAAAAGTTTGTAACATAGATATTACATGTAAATGTATTTATATGACACGTCGTTTGTTGTTTACTATACAGTAGTCTGTTTATCGGTTTTCAGCATCTTTCAGTTTGTGCAACTTCAGAAATATTACCCTATTTTCTTTTGATTTATCGAAAAAGCAATAATTATTACTCTGCAAAAAAAAAATCGAAACTATGAAAGCTTTTTATATCCCTATATAATACATCTGTAATGCTTTGTGTTTAGCCTATAAATCTAGTTATAAAAGAACTGCTACATCACGATATGTTACCATAATATCAGTATTGTCATAAGATACAGATCATAATGAGGATTTTCTATGTTCTTTATAGGCCGTGTTCTCTCGGGTTGGAAGGGTATGTAAGACCGACCAAGGGGGACAATACCTGATGAGTAACGTGTGGACGTCATTCTTCAAGGCTCGTCTTAACTGCAGTATACCAGGAGACTATCCTTTCTACTTTGATGAAATACGTAAGTATTTATACTGATGTATATCAGTTTGAAAACATCTCTCAACCTGCAAGTTGTTATTGAGAACCCCAATATCCTAGACCCTCTATCCATTCCTGTTATGATCTGTCGGTTGCCAAATATCTCTGTGGTCTTTAAAAATGGAAAAGAGTGCCTCTTCTGTTCTCCACATATCAAACATGTTTACGTCTTATCATTCATTTAAGTGTTACTTTAGTCCTTGAAATTTTCAATAGAATTCTGATAATTAGGTTCAAATGTATAATATCTGAAATGCCATAGGTTTCTAAATATGCCTTGAACGATTTTAAAAATTACAGAATTCTTTGAATGTCTTATATGAAAAACCTTGGTCAGATCAAGATGAAAAAGTAACACAAACGAAAAATTGTTCTAAGTAAAATAGGATCAAATGAAAGAAGTTCAAGAGAAGACAAGACGTACGGCTGTGCATGTGTGTAACAGACTGTCAGACGTTATAAAATATACCATGCAGATACAATCAAAACTTCTGTGAACAAGAAACGAATAGATAAAAGCTGTCTATATGCCCTTCATTTTACAAGTATACTTTTCTGAATCTAATGGAAAAGATGTTTTTTATGACTACATTACAATCGACTTTATGGGTAAATAATCCTGCTCGTTTTACCTGCTATGTTTACCTACAGTGTCAGACGCCGACGATTGATGTACGACAGTATATATCACCAGTCATATACATCTTATTCAAATGCAGCATAAAAAACACCGTAACCATTTATCTGACGGTTGGAAATTGCCTGATTTTAATTTCAAATGGAAACAGGATATTGTACGGAAAATTTGATAGAAGTTTGTGACAAGAAGGGTCAAAGATACGTGCAAAAAGTGCACATGATAGGGCGTGAATAAATTTGGTGTTGACGACAATAACGTTTTCTCAAGAGTATATGAAAAGATATCAAATACTGTACAACCGCGAATTTATCAATGACATGTAAATCCCATGGAAATTTTTCAATTACCTAACGTAAAGTAACTCAAAGTAAACAAAAATTGAAAATGTGATATACATTACTGAACCCCGTGAGCGCCAGCTGCAAGACCAGATGTCCGGTTAGAGTATATGACCAGCTGCTCGATGATTCAATAAAAACCTGATGTATATTTGTTTGCCATTCCTTATAGATTGTGCAAAGACTCTCGATAGTTGAGAAGTTCATTCTACTTGAAAAGATGGTTTCTAAATTTTGGGTCACTTTGTATTTTTACTTGTTACCTCTACTATAATATAACCTGACTAAGTTTAGGACTAAGTATTTTGTTTGACCACATGTTTATATTTCCTTTGACAGAGTCCACTTCTGACTATGGTCAAGGTAACTACATGTCCACCAAGGACAGCGCTAACCGGACAAACATGTTTTATGCTGTGTTCCGTACTCCAGACAACATCATGCGAGCCTCGGCTGTGTGCGCGTTCAGATACTCTGACATCGTCCGAACGTTCGAGGGCAAGTTCAAAGGTCAGGAATCCCCCTACCACAACTGGCTGGCCGTACCCAGACAACAGACCCCCACACCTCACCCCCAGAGCTGTGTCAACGATACGAAACGTCTAACTGACGTCACACTCAACTTCATCAAGTCTCACACCCTGATGGACGAGGCGGTGCCCGCTGCTGGGGGAATGCCGGTGTTTGTTATGCCGACCACTGATAGGTAAGGAAGGAAGGAAGATAGGAGGGAGAGAGGGAAAGAAAGGGAGAGATTACCTTTATATCAAACGCAATAACCGCAAGAAAAAAGCTACTTGTACTGAAATTGATTTGCATGTCTCCACGTTGTCACATGTAATATACATTCCTGTCTGACTTTTCTAATATAAATGATAGAGGTTTTTCCACCGAGTTTTTTCTCTCCCTTACTTGTACGTCGTATAATTAACCAGTTTCAATATATTTTGTGTCAAGAAAGTTGTGATACTAATGAAGACCGATAGCCAATATCGAGTACAGAATTTATTAAGATACAGAAATAAAATCAGCGTTAGGGTTCCATGTAACCCATTGATCACTGATGACTAGCCCTGGAGAGTCGGTGTGCTCCGCTTCACAAGTCATCTCGGGTCATTTCATCATAACATGTCATCTAATAGATAACAAAACGATGAATTATAGAGTTAATCATCGATCTTTCTCATTCCTCAGAGAAAACTTCTGATACTGAGCAATATTGACGTTCTTTTAAAATACGTTAGAACTTAGGAAATTCGCGGATCCAGACTTGATGAAAGAGTCTTTTTTCCGATTTGCTGAAAGTAGTTTCTCGTATGTAGGATAAGAATGGGTTTCTTAAAGCTGATGTACTATTTTTAAAACAAAAGAATTCAATACCAGCAGCAAGATCATTCGTTAATTTGTAGCTGTCGGGGGTTACGTAAGATTTCACGACAGAGATGTAAGAGGCGTTAATGTACTGCCAAAGGGAATTATCAATTTTACTTTTTTTAAGTGGATGAAAAACTTTAATGAGATACCTACGGTGACGCTCACTGGGAATTGATAAATGCATTAAAAGAGAGAGAACAAAATTGCTTAAATAAAGAATTTATCTGCATTTGTTACAAGTTTATAAGGGAAGACTTGCATTATTTGATTTTTAAAATCGGCAAATTAAATGAAAATTAAATAATAAAAAAAAGAATTGTTATGTATTGATTTTAGATATATATTTTTCGTTACAGGGGTCGTATGACCTAAAGTGGCCATTGATTGGCAGGTGCACGCCAGTGATGGACGGTACTATGACGTCATCTTTGTTGGCACAGGTAGGCGCAATGTAACGATGCGAGGGTGGGTAGGGGCGAATGATGGAGAATAGATAATAGAAGTAATGAAGAGAATACAATAAGGAGGAGTGGTTTAGGGCAGGGAAACAATGGGAGTTGGAGTGATAAATAGATCAGGGAACTTTGTAAAGGAAAGGATGGTCATGAATAGATGTAAAATATTACATGCCCGGAGCTGGAATTGTCGGTTAGTTAAAGTCAGTGATTTGAGAGGAAATGTCAAGCAATATAGGAGAAGATGCTAGAGCAGAATATATTGATTTAAGGACAATGTAGTCGCTCTGATTCAGGGGAAAAACGGAAGTAATTTAGAAAACCTTGTATAATCCCTTTACTGCCCTTTATTCTGGTAGTGAAATCTTCAATTAAGTTATAATGGAGAATCAAACAAATAAATGGAGAAGTAGGGCTCCCAGACGATGGTTAAAGCTTTTATAAAGGAAGGAATTATTAGCTACATCCCCATGAAGGAAATGACTTGATGTATTAATTATAGTGTAGTTTTCATGGATACATTCCCAGCTCCAATTAATACTTTACTTGATTTCTAACCTCTTTATGACTTTTATTACTTCATCTCAATGATTATGTAACTCGCAAGAAAAAAAGTTTTAAAATGCGAAATAGAAAACTGTTTGAAAGGTTCCCATTCCTCGTCTATTGTGAAGAAAAACATTCTTTCAAGTCCTAATTAGATCATATTTTACTGTGAGTAATGATGTGAAATTGAATCCCAACAAAGCCGATTTCACTTGCTGTAAAAAGCTGTTAGTTCTAAATAGGGAACATTACAGATAATTCAAACTCAGTCAATAATATAGTCGCTACACTATCTTAAAGGTTTATTTTAAAAACGTCTGTTCGGTTTGTTAACTAGACGGTTTTCATGCAGATTTCTGAAGATTTTTTGGTGGGTATAATTAACATAATTTTACCTTTGAGAAATTGATTTAAAGCACCTTTAAGTTAATGTTCAAAGACAAAATTTGATCACGTACTTCATACTTGCTTATGTCTTTTGTTGATACTTAGTGGGGAAGAAATTCTGTCCCTGATTAAGGGAGGTGATTACTGCACTGAAGGATTTTTTTCTCAAATTATGAATATTTTTATGAGTTGTAATTTGATGTGTAGAATAAAGGATTACGTTAAGTAATGTGATTGGGTGAAGAGTTCAGTATTACGTGTCTCAGACTTTCTATCATTTAAGTTTTGTGCCAACTTCTTTTGGGCATTTTGCCGAAGAGACATAATCAAAATTGACCTAAAATACTGAAGAACAAGATATAGCTGGCTAACCCCCCCCCCCCCGCCCAAGAATAGCTGTGTGAAACCCAACCCAACCCCCACCCAACCCCCCCCCCCCCCCAAGACAAAAGAAAAGAAAGTAAATTCTTATCTTCAATGTACAAATCAACTAGATGCATGGTATAAAATATTTGATTCTGAATTTGATGTGTAAATGATCAACTAAATGAAGTACTTAATATATTATTACAGATGACGGGAGAGTTATCAAAGCGATCAACAAAGGGCGTGGTAGCGAGGTGGAGACGGTAGTTATAGAGGATATACAGGTCTTCCCCGGGGGTGAGGCTGTACGTGACCTACGTATACACGGCGCCCGGGGGTTGGGCAAGCTGGTGGTCGTGTCCAAGGACAGCGTGGTGTCCATACCTCTACATCAGTGTGAACAACAGAAAACATGCAGGTGAGTGCAGTCCATTGAAATAACTTGTGTAAGTTATATAAAATGCTTGACGTCGTGTATAGCATCTTAATTCGTGTAAGAAGGTAGCGATGGTAGACATTTAGGGGGATTGGTGACATGTGTGGGTGTTACCATCGATACACGTGATTGACGAGGTTATATAGTGTTGGCTGAGGGGAGACACATTGGTCATTATATCATGTCCTAATTACGCTAACAATACCATCCCAATACACTACAAAATAGGTCACAGAATGTGTATTCGCCAGGAGAAAATACAAAAAACCAGGACCGGTGTTGACATTTATAAATACAGGACGTTTACCTGCTGTCCCTGACTGCCAAGTGGGGTATAAAGTTTACGATCATCATCTCCCTCATGCTTTATGAAGCGCCTTAGTCCTTGTAGAGAACTTTTGTTATTCTGTCATTTTCTATGTCACCTGACATTGATTTGTGTCTTGTCTGATTTTTTGGGAAAAGAAAAATACATATAAAAACGTACATAATTAATTCAGAGTATAGTATTCAGGGCCAGTGGTTTAGTATGGCAAAAGGCCACCTGTGTATTCTGTGACGTTTATATGTTCCCCGGTAGTCAACATAGAAGAAAATATTTCCGTTTGGTAATCCATCCGCACTATAAATCTTACGTAGGTTTTTGATATATAGCTTATCTGTTTGAAATGAAGCCAGGTATGGCCATTTAATACTCCATTTTCCCGCGAAGATGATGCATAATTTCTCATAACAATATGATATCATCTTATTTGAGTTGCTTGGCCAATTTTCAATGTAAGATCCATCGCATGCACAATGACAATGCAAATAAGACAGTTTTCTTTGTGCAGAGTTGGTGGTGATTTTTGGCAATTAACCACCGCTCGTAAAAGATTGATGGCATTTAAATTACATTAGATGGGTACGTTTTATTACACCTCCGTCTACGTTATATAGATGTGATCTAATAAGAACTTATTTCCTCGTCCGATTTGATAATCATTTCAGTCGATATTATATACAGAAACTGAAATACTAGAACTTCTTTAAACAATGCCTATGAATTAATTAGATATGTAGTACCAATTATCTCAGGTAACAAGTGCTTTGTCTACAATCAAAGATAACCATCTGTGCAGGTGTCCCTGAACCTCTTTACAAATACAAATACTATGACGAATTTATAAAAATCCTAATTCTACACGTATCATGACTAAATTAGTAATTGCAAAAATGTGGTAGTAGGAGTAAGCGAAATATCACTTTGAGGTTACGATAATTTTATGTCTGGTACAGAAATAAAAGCACTGGGTATTTATTTTACATGTGGTCCTATAATATTAAATACAACCATTGTTTTACAGGTCATGTGTAAAGTTACAAGACCCATACTGTTCCTGGGTAAACGACAAGTGTGCTGCCACAGACAGAGGGTAGGTGTCAGCACTGTGCTGTATGTGTGCTTGTAGGTGTCAGCACTGTGCTGTATATGTACTTGTAGGTGTCAGCACTGTGCTGTATATGTACTTGTAGGTGTCAGCACTGTGCTGTATATGTACTTGTAGGTGTCAGCACTGTGCTGTATATGTACTTGTAGGTGTCAGCACTGTGCTGTATATGTACTTGTAGGTGTCAGCACTGTGCTGTATATGTACTTGTAGGTGTTAGCACTGTGCTGAATTTGTGCTTGTAGTTGTCAGCTGTTTTGCACATAACAAATGTTAAGAAAAAAAAATCATTTTATGCACTTGATTATAAAAAAAAAAAACTAAAAAGCACAAAAAAGATTTTAGCTGCAATTTTATCAATTTCTGTATAGCATTAGTGTTTTTGCTGATACACTTAACAGAATCATTCGTGTTGAAGATGTATGAAAAGAGGTAAAAATTGCAAAGAAATTTACATAATGAATTCCATTTGTAAAGATAATTAATGGTGCCTGTATTGTACTTTACTCCGGAGTTCAGTTCATAAAATTAATTTACATCAGAAAGCCATTTGTCATGACCTGACTTCACATATAGATAATACAACCACGTATTTACTCCATGGCACCAAGTGTCTGTCAGCGACTCCAATATTTATTATATTTTTATTCAAGTTTTTCTTTTTTTATGGTGTTAACTTTTCAAAGAATCATTCATTGAGAAAGCTGTTAAGTCAGGTTGAACTCGTTAATCTGCTGACATACTTTTATGTCAAATATTATAATCCCATGATTTTTAGGTTAATTTTTTTTTCTCAAACTCATTTAACTTGATAACCTTTAGGGTCAGAGAGAATGATTGAATGTATGGATTTGGATGGGTTTTGTTGTTGTCTATCTGTTTTTTTTTCCATGATAAACAGTGAATGCATATATTAAGCTTTTAATTAATTCATTTATAACTTTATTGATGCAATTAAAATTAAGCAAAACATTATACTAAAAAAATTTGGTCTATTTCAGGTTACAAAATATACTGGAAGGAAAGCACGAGGCATGTGGACCAGAAGAAGGTAAACATTATAGATTTTTTCTGTTGTTTATTCATTATACGTTTTCATCATCTGGTGACTGCCAGGCCAATTACAGCTAAAATAGTATTATAGAATAACTGCTTTATTTCTCTTCTTAATATAATGCATATTCCTATCAAAATGCTAGAATATAAAACCAGGGATCTAAATTTGCATGTTGTCTCTCAGATAAAAACAAATTTGGACTAAGAATTTTTATCGAAAATGTAATTGGCTGTCAGTCAGAGGTTCAGAAGTGCAGGACGTTATTTGCATTTTCCATTTTAGAGATCCTTCATTGAATTCGTAATCACCTTCGTTTTTTATATTGTGGTTGACTTTGGTCTATTTTTGCATGCATGCTCTTTATAAGTTCATTCTAATTTTGTTGAGACGTTCTGATGTTGTGTTATAGAAGTTTTTGTTTTATTCGTCTTTTTCTATCCCTCACTTTTCTAGTCATTACAACTAAACCGAATACTACCTGCCAAAGCCGACAGAGGCTCCAACAACTGTCCCATCATGCAATTGTGCACAAATGACGACAGTTAAGAAAGATAAGCCAGTCGTTCGACCAACTGAGAAGCCAGATTCATGCCCCAGTACAAGAGGGTTAGTAACGACCTTCAAATCCTGTACTATAAGTAACGTTTACATGTGATCTAGAGTTTTACACACCAAGCTTCCACTAGCTGACTGGCAAGAAGCTTTTTGAGAGAATTAAATTATGAGAAAACATGCAAATGATATTTATGGCAAAAAATATAAGAAAGCTTTCTTAGAGTTCAGTCGCCTAATCTCTAACAACAATACTCCGGCATTATTTGCCTAATGCACCTATAGTAAAATCTTGCTTGGAATATATATTTTATTTAATACTATTATATCATGGGAATTAAGGTAGAATGAATGAAAAATATAAGAAATGAGGAAGCTTTTATCCCTTTTTCTGATGCAATGCTATATTACTTGTAACAGGAAAGTTAGGCATTAAGGATATACTTCAAATCTCCATTACTGAGGAAGATGAACCAACGATATTTGACGCCGGGCCGTTAAGCCAAAATGATAAAAATGATAAAACCGGTAAGGCAGTGTCATCATCAGAAATCATGCAATGGCTGCCATTGGGAATAACCAATCATTATCATGCATTGATGATCGATATTTCAATTATTATTAACCAATCATATCATTACTTTGAATGTCGTATGTGTATAGCTAAGCTTCATTTTACCAGTATTTACGCTTATAATGGATTGGGAATCATTATGCTTGCTTCACTCAATGTTTCTTGAAATCCTAATTTACATCTGTATAGATTTGATTGCATAGTGATTTTAACAGTAGTTAGAAATTCTAAGAATTCTTTCAAATGAACATCTGATGTGTACCCAGTGATCTCTCATTAATGCAACCACCGTTTAATAAGATTATTCGCTTAACTAATCATATATCAAGACTTCTTTCTTATCTTTTAACTAATCAATTACAATTTCAAGCTTTGCTTATTCTTGACTTCACTTTAAGGTCATGTAATTATCAATCACATTATATTATCTTTCATGCAGCTTTGCTTTATCATTCTTGCATTATATAATATACCAGTTTCTTTTTTAACATGAATTGTTGGTGCTCTTTGAAGTACTTTTAATAGCCTTGTAACAGAGATGGTATATAGTAATAAATCCTGTTACATATTAACCAATGGGAATAATGCCTCTTATTAATGGTATGTGCATGAGTTAACACTAATACTATCCAGTAGTGTTCTTTATTGAACACTGTAATATAGATTACCTCTTATTTATATATATATATATATTTCTGATAATCTTCTTTGCATATAGATCATAGTTAGAGCTAATTTATACTTTAGATAAACATATAGCTGATTGCCCTATTTCTTCTATTTTGTATACAACTTTACAAGTCTTTGTTTAACCATATAATGACCTATAAGGAAGGTATATGACACAGACAACATTAGATCGTAATAATAAAGTAGCTTCCCCTATAGTAACAGCCATTGTTTGACTGTAGATATGTCGATGATACTGTCTGTATAGTAGATGTACTGTGTGGGTGTGTAGTATTTTGTTTTGAAGGTCTGAGGAATTGGCGATCATTAAAAAATAATAATAAAACACCAAAAAGCAAATAAGCAAACAAAAAAACCCCTGTATAGTATTGTTATAATGATTATATGTGACAGGACGCTTCTGGATTCAAACTGTGAAGGATAATTACATTGGTTGAGCTTGATAATTTCACTGTTTGCTTAACATAATATTTTCTTTATATTACAGAACCAAAAGCAAGTAGCCAATCAGAGAACAACGAATCTTCATTATCTGTCGCAGAGACGGCCATCGCTATTGTTGTTTCCATTGTTCTGTCATCTATAGCGTCATTTATTCTGGGATACAAAGTACGAGACTGTCGCGGGAATGAGGAGGAAGCCAACAATACCGCTAACTTTGCACAGGACTATTACGGTTCTTTAACAAAGAATCATAATAAGTTCAAAGACAATGAACCTCGTTACATCAATCATTCACAATTACAAGACTCTAACATTAATAATTCACAAAAGCAATTGAATTTGCTCGTGAAATATTCTCCAAAGGAATCTAATTTACCAAATGGAAGTGCTCCACAGAAGCCTATTTCTAACATTCCTACAAGTATTCCAGACAAAACGTACGTGTAGCAGTTCACGTCTATTATAGACAGTTCAAAAACACTGACGCACAATATTTGGAGTGCAAGCTGTGATATTCTTCTCCTTTTGAATAAAATGGTCTGGGAATTAAGTCACATTGTAGATATGGACTACAGTTATATGCGACCTCATACATAAATGTTACGTGATAAGGAAAACGTAAAATTTGCGTGGAGATGCCTTGTTTTATTGGCAGACAGTTGATGGAACAGTTTTAAAGGGAGAGTATAAAGTGCTGAACATTCCACAAAGTATATGGAGGGTTGACCTTCCATGATAATCGTACATTACTGCCAAAAAATTTTATTTGAAACAAATGAATTCTGTTTAAATTTTTATAGTGCTATTTCATTTGTAAATATGAGAATATTTTGATTTTTAAGCTTATTTTGTATATGTATATATAAATATGTATATCGACTGTATATGTTGAAATCAAGCCAGTAATTTAAGGATGCTGGTATTTTCATGGTTTTAGAACAAAATTCGATTGGTGCTTGAATGAACCATGTAAAAAGTGTAGATCAGTTAGAAACGAATCACTGTACATTACATTGAAGCTAGGAAATATTATAAAGGCAGCAACACCCAAGATTGGGAGATAAATCAGTTCATAGGTAGCACACAGATCTCGAAATATATCAAACTTTGTTTGTATATTGCTATAGGCTCTGGTGATCAAAGCTTTGTGCTTTTACTTTTTCATGACCACCGATTTTTTTTTTTTTTCCGCATAATACTAGTTGTCCTTGGCCGTTACTGTACAGGTACTATTTAAGGGACGGAGGGCTGATGAATGCTTTTCTGTCAAATGTTGGAGTCTGTTGTGTAGAGTAACTGGCTGAGGACAGGTGTAGTGACTCCCCCTTGTATAGGAGTCTGAAACAAAAATGCTCATAGAAATATGCGTGCATAAGAGAAGCACATAATTTGTACTTGTAATTTATAATGAAAAAAAAAACAAAGAAGGAAATTCATGATTGCCAGAAATATCTTTATGGTCATTCTTTTTATTTTGTTTTGAAAATTAAGAATTTTTAAAAATTTGCAATATAAATTGTATACTAGGTCATTCAAATTTTCAAGTCCCTTGGGAAGGTTAGGAATAAAGAGATTTTTAATGGCAAATATATACTTAAAATGTAGTTGCTCATTTCCTATGCTTATTTAAAGTAAGCCTTGATCATTCCCATTTGTAAATATATGTATAGAATCAATGTGTACAGAAAGGTCCTAGCTGACCACACAAATCCCCTTTGATCTCATGTATAGCTCACATATTGTTCTTCCATGCCCCCACGTGACCCACCCCTCCCCATATTTCCCCCTTCCACCCCCCTCCTCTATCTTCACTGAGTTTTACATTTTGTGTATTGTGCATTTTGTAAAAGACAAAGTCTTCATTCTAATGTACTAAGAAGTTATAAAGAAATACTAGAAATTAGGGGAATAATTCAAAATTTACATTGCTTTGATATATTTATAGCTACTAATATGTCCACAAGTTCAGGAATTCTACTGACAAAACAGCTCTGTGTTTAAGAAAAACACAAACATTTCATCTCTTTTAAAGACTTTCTATAGTATTGAATGACCTTGACCTGCTCTCTTATTTTGCAATACTAGTATATATATAAAGTACCATAGGATATGTACAATCGTGTCAAGGTGACTGTTTGTGATGTGTGTTTTAATTAATTGTTACTTAATCAAGACAGTATTGCATTATATTAATTGATCTTGTAAGAATGCCTGTTGCATTAATTTTGATTAACAAATTGCGACATTTACATACAAGTGATACTTAATTATGGTATATGGAATAATTGAAATTGTGCATGAATCGTAATGATTGAGAGAAAAAATGAGAGGTTGAAAATTTTAAAACATTTTTTACCATTAACTGTACATCCATCTTTATGATTTTAATATCCCCACCTTTAAATACATTGGATATAGTCTTAAAGTACATGTACTTTGCTTAAGAATTTTTACAAGGATTGATCCTTGAAAAATGTATATGACATAGTCCACAGATTAATTAGGCTCTGTAATTAAAAGATGTTGTTTCTTGAAACAAATATAAACAGAAAAAGAAAGAAGCTAAAGATTTTTGAACAATTGTAGACTGAAAGAAAGAGAATAAATTGCATTTCCCCCCTTTTAAGTGTAATAAATAATACATTTTTAAAGCTTTTAAAAAACTAACTGCTAAAATCAGAAATCCACTAACAAAATAAGTGAAATCACTGCCAACTTATATTTTTGATCTCGGAACATACTCATTGTATTTTATCTATAGGATTTTATTTTTAGGATATTCTTTTTTATATTCTGTGGATTTTAGTGTACAATTTAATATACCATAGGGCACACCGTAGAACAAGGGAAACAGAACTGACTAGCCAGTATTTCTTATCAATTTTTTATTCTTTTTATATTTGTTAATTTGTAATGAATACAATTGTGCTAAGTTTGATTTAGATGCTTAATTGTTCCATTGTATGGGCATCTAAGAAACTGATGCGAGGAAAGTTTCTGCAAAGTTGGAGAAAATTTATATCAAGATAAATGTTTATAGAAAGGTTTTAAAAGTAGTATTTGTATGTCGAAGTCCCTGAATGAGACAAACACATACGAAATATTTAGTCACAGTTCATTATATAGTCGGCTTTAATGATATGTAGCTTTTGATTAGTCCTATATTTGACATATATATATAATCTACCTGCTATTGTCATCTAAAGGTATAAATTTTTTCAACTTTGGACAAACTATATATAGTTATATTGTTCACACTGTCAAGTTGGTGATCATCATTATAACCATTCATTATATAGCACATGTCTGTTACATTGTTTTCATGTGTTATATATATGGTAAATATCATATATAGTATTTTATTTTTATAGTTTATCGTATTTGTGTTGGTATTGATTGTTGAGGCAGACAGGTACACTATCATTATATCACAAGATTCAGGCAATCTGAAAATTCTTGTTTTCTTTTATAAACTCCATGTTTAATTATGAAAACTCTTTTTGGGCTCAAAATTAAAAATCTATGACATTTGGCATGTCAGCAAAACAGCTATTATGAATTTGTATTTACAAAGGTAATTTGGCAATTTTCCCTCAAAAAATATTTCAAAGTTTATATTTATATTCAGCAAACAAAGAACAGCCTGCACTGTATTTAATACTGGCAGTTTCATGTACAGAGTAAATGTCAAATTTATAATCTTTACCCCAAAATCACTTTTCATTTCTATATTTGATATTATTCATCATTCGCTACAGAAATGGAGGAATATTATTTATATGTTCCATGCTCGTTATCAGATCTGGTTTTTTGTGTACCATGAATGTTAAGGATGAATGTTGTAGATTCCATGTTAAACAGCAATCTGTATATATAGAGTAAATGACAATATGAAAAAATGCGTAAATTGAGAAAAAATAAATGAAGAAATAAAATGAAAATTTTCACTTTGTTTAATGTGCATGAACCACAGTGAAATGTGTATTTTGCAAAGTGATTGCAAATAGGACAGAATTTGAAGGTTTTGAATTACTATTTTCACACTATACACGTCAAGGTCATGCAGGATTTTGGATACATGTCAAGGTCACTCAGGATTTCAAATACATGTCAGGGTCATGCAGGATTTTTTTTATTTTCTGTATCAGTTTACAAAGAGGATAGTGACTGAACTTTAATAAAAATAAAACAAAGATAAAAAAAAGATCACAAAATCTACAGTGATCTGTGACCTTGACCAAGTTAATGCATTAGACCTTGCTGCATACAATGCAATGTAATCAATTCAGTGTAGAAGGTCATACAGTAATAAATAGAATGTTAAATAGAATAAAATGAATGTTGTCTGATCTCACCAGGGGATCCGTGTATGTATTACTGATTATATTAGGAATAGGATCCGTCTGTATAAAATGAAATATAATTTAGATGTTTTAACCTGAAAGGTGTATGTGTCATGAATCTCATATGACAGGAGATAAATGGTGTTGAGGCCGGAATATTGTACAACAATGTAGTTCTCCAGACATCAGTACCACATGTATGGTATTCTAATAAGACTTGTTTGCTTTTCATTATGATTTGAAAAAGACAGCGCTTCTTCTATTACATACCACCAGATAATCGGTTTGGATTCAATTTGGTCTTGTAAGATCGCTTTACATAAAACCCTATATTTGGTACGTCATATTTCTATTGTATAATGACAGGTTTTCTTGGGGTTTATTTGAAGCTCTATGTGGGGAACCTTGAAGTTCTGAGGAGACATCGTTCATTTTGTGACGGGGAAACCAAGGTTGGCATTTAGCTTGTGAATGGTATCCAGTTCGAGACAGAACAACGGGCTATATTACAGTACGTCCTTTATAACGGTCCTGGTCATATATTCTATAGCAACTATTTTTGAGATGATAATAGGGTCTGTGGAATATCAAAGGCTGCGTTGCCTTCAAAACTTAATTTTAAGGTCGAAATTTAAGGATGTTGATAAGTATATGCCCAAACGTGAGCAGGTGTAAATCTGTATATAACCCGGAGACGGACATGGATAAAGGACCAAATATCTTCTCATTTCTTCTCTATCATAATCAGTGTAAAACAGATCGTCTTGTAAACATTTATCTTACATGACTGACGCTTGGTCCGGAACGTAAAAATCGTAAATATTCCACTTTACACAGATATATTCATTTATATATACTTAATAAACTATATGTGCCTATTAACACCTCTTATGTTTATTTGAAGAAAGGGGGACCTTTCTGAAGGCAGTGACGCATGCCAAACAGATCTAAAGTAAATAATTCACAAATCTGCTGTATCATTCAGGCGTTTTGTTTGTTTTTATCTTTTTTAAACAAAAAATACCTCACGTAGGGACCGCTTCCAGTGTAATCCTAAATAATGATTGTTCCCATGACGACGACGACGGATGTTCGGTAAATTTTAGGCCCTGTATTTGTTCAGTCCGTTTGTCTCTGTCTGTCTGTCTTTGTTGTACTTTTAACGTTTATCATCAAGTGACAAGACTCATAATTCACATGTACATTTGTATACTTAATGATATTAGTACCAAATGCATTACCTTGTGACATAGACCAAGGTACCAATGTCATAAGTTTACAAAGTAACATGTGAATTGTGAAAGTCTTGTCACTTGATGAAAGGCTCAATATAGTTTTTTTTTGCTATTAAAGAATATGTCCAAAGCTCTGAATTTGTGTTAATATATCCGATATCTTTCGCCCCTCTTGCATGTATTTCTGTCACGTACTCGCTTTTAAAGTCAGATATGTTGTCAAACCTTCTTATGTCGATATATGTAGATCTTAGTATTCAATTCCAGTTGGACAGATTCAGACCTATGCATTATTACATTACGGAATCAAGTAGTTACAGGGTCAACATTGTTATTACTCATTTCAGTCAATTTATTACACCTCCTTGTATTACAAAGTTAATTAATCTTATGATCTTTATTTTAACTCCTAGATGGTATTTCCCGTGACATTTTGCGTTTTGTATTTAATATAGACAGAATTCTTTCTCACATCAACAGAAAATACCAAGTTTCAGAGTTCACAAAGTTTCATGTCGTTTATCAATCGTAATCTCACTTTGATCATCAATAGGTTTCTTCCGTACTCACCAAGTAACAGTTGTATCGAGTTCGACAATCTAATGGGAATATTTATTTCTACATGCATTTAAGAAATTTTTTCATCAACTTCCTTTTGACGATTTTGACCTTAAAACATCTACAAATAAGAATCATAAATACAGTACATGTAGAACCACCTCTTATTTTACTATGTGCAGCAACTCCGAGATGTCTGAAGAAGAGCACCCTCAACGGCCTACTTGTACTTGATTCCGCCCTTGATCAGGATCAGTCTCAAATAGACTTGGCAAAGGAACATCTAGTGATATATGAATATAAAGTTCCATCGAAATCCTCAAAGAAGTTCTTGTGATCAAGTGGAAAATGTAAATATTAAAGTTTAAAAACAAACACTGACAATTGTACTAAAAACTCCAAAAAATCTGGAACAATTCTCCATACTAGTACCACCTCAAGTCAATTCATGGAGGTGCTAATATTAAGAGCCATCAGTTCCTAAAATAGTAACCTTCATAAACAAGCACGGCTACTATGACAATCATTCTAAATAACTTTAACTAGGAACCATATACATGACAGTGTTTTAAATATTTCTCCCTGACATTGTCGCCATAGCACATTCTATATAGACATAACCTTAGACAATGCATGTTATGTATATATTGTTTTCATTTTCGTGCATGAACATCAATGGTGGGTGCGGCTAGCCAAACAGGGGATGCTTACTCCTCCCGGGCACCTGGTCCCACCTCTGGCTTGTAGGGTAGGGGTACGTCGCTGCTCAATTTGGTGCTCTATTGTGAGTGCTGTTGATATTTCGTCTGGGTCTTCTTTATCTCATGGATGGATGTTTACAAATAAACTCTATTACATTCTGATTCTAAAAGTGACCTTGAACTTGTCACATGACATTGAAAATACATGTATATAGAATTCTTCTATTCATCATCATTAACTTGTAAACAAAACTTCTCAATCAAGGTATACGCATAGTAATCAATGTGGTAGTGAGAATATACAGTAATTTTTACCTTGAAGTTGTAAGTACATATGTATGACCTAGGAGTAGGTCTGATAAAACATTTCCACAAACAAGAGTGTTACTTTGCAAATACACATGACGTAATTAATGCACCATCCACACCAATACAGTATTGTAGAATAAGAATACCACGAAAACATTATATTTGTTAAATTTTATTGCACAATTTGCAAGTTCAGATCAGTTTCATTGGAATGTAATGAACATCACTTGATGATTACACAATCATGGATTAAGTTACACACAAAATATAAAACTCCCAAGTCAGGTTTGTAGCTCTACTTGAATTTTCCACACTTCAGTTCTTCACAAATACACAACAGTTATGCATGATTGAATATAAAGATGAAAGTGAACACTTAACAGGTGTTTTGCAAAGCATGGCATTTCTTAAAAAAACAAATATATCTTATAAAACTGAAATCCAGACACTAAAAAATTTTACATTTGTTTGTTATGGCTATAAAAATTATTGTGTCAATCCTCTACCTTATGGCCACTATTGGTGATACCAAGTGTCACCAATCGTTGGGACACATTGTAATATGAAAGTAGATACTTTTATTTTCTCATATAATGCACTTTCAAATATCATTTGTAGTACGGTATTTGAAGCATGTAAGTAAGTGTGGGGTCTGAACAAACGTAACCATACTACATGTACTGAATATTTCAAATGCAAGTTGTTAGATTTTTAAAATAGGTGGCAAGCAGGCAACTCTGTTTAGCATTGAAATGGACATTATAATCTTCTCTACAATATCTAATATGTTGTGAAATGTGAATACCACGAGATGGTAGTTTGATTAAATACCTATATGTGGAGAGAGAACAAACCTGATGAAGATATACATGTACCGGTAATCAAAGTATAAATAAATGCTTAAGTTTTGTAAGTATCCTCATACTGATTAATATACAGTATATATTGATAAATAGCTTATCTATCATAATATAAGTAAATAATTAATATACATTGAATTAATACAAGTAAGTTATCCCCAAAAAGATATTTTAAATGATTCTGTAAGCAAATCATCCTTTGACGATACTTGGTATCATGACTATCATCTAATATATCATGACTATCATATAATATATCATGACTATCATATAATTATAAACAAATACATTTGTATCAAAAATAGAATTACTTAGAGCAGACAATTCTATGAAAAACCAGATATGTTTGTGAGACACTGTTGCCCCTGGATGGGACAAAACACTGCATCCCTTCTACCAATTCCTTGTTCAAGGTCAAAAGGTAAAAAATTTTGGTGATAGGAAATAGTTATTTTGTCACAAAACACAAACAAGGAAAACATGATTTCCATGGCTTTTAAATTAAAAGATATGAAAATTGTCATTTGTTCTAAAGAGGGTCAAACTCAGAGGTCAAGATAAAAAAGTCAAAAGGTTTGAAGAAATGAAAGCGAGACAGAATGATGGATATAAAGACTTCTGACGGAGAGATGACCAAAACACTATATGACCCATGGTCAATTAACCTGGGGCAAATAAATTATAAAATAAAGTAAACAAAATTTAAAACAAAAAGCTAAGTATATTTGATCACAGCTGTATCAGTCAATTAATTGGTGCATGGTGATTGGCATCAATATTCCGGGGTACAGTAACCTGGGCCGTTAATAGACTCTGCCTGGAAGCCACGCCTGCGGAGTAAAAAACAAGATCTGACTCAACATCATGCATACACACAAAAAAAATTCACATAAAGGTATATATCTTTATATCATCATAATTTCTTTTCTTGTAGCTTTAAGAATTTTAAATACATTTATATCATAAATTCAATTTAATTTCTTTTTGCCTTGATCTCAAAATTATTTCCTTGGAGGAATATTACTCTCCCTTGACCTTGGATGTCATTATTGTAATGAGTGTGAAACTTGGAACAGCATCAGTGTAATAGCAGAAATAATGTAAGTTTGATGACATACTTAAACAGTTACGGACTCTAATCTCTTGTAAAATAATCCTCCGTAATTGTACATTATCATACTGGTGATCTAAATTCACATTAACATACAGAAATAAACTTTAAAATTATAATAGAATGTACTGTACTAGTTACGAGTGCCTTACCTGACCATTCTACATCGATGTTCCTCGAGACGAGGAGCTGCTGCTTTGGCATCGTTAACGGACTGGGCACTCCAAAGTCTCTCAGCAACTACTGATGCCCTCGGCCTGCAAATTCAAGTACAATGTACAAGTATATATTTTAGTTACATTTTTTTCATGAATTTGAATTTCTAGTGTGAATTGTAATTAAGACAGGGCAGATGTGGGAAAAAGATTCTACAGTTTTTCATTTATGTACCAAAGGGAAATACATGTAAAACTTCACATTTGAAGATTGCTTCAAAATTGATTTATGAAGAGAATAAATAAGAACTTTTAGAATCTATATTTTTACATGACACTGAAACAGGATTTCTGCTTTACCTTTGCATCACATGAATCTATTTTAGCCATGTACTCACCATGTCCTTGAGATGACATTAGTATCATCTACATATTCTCCCCACATACAAGCTTCACCACCTATTACAAGTTTCTTCTGAGCTTCAGTCCCTGCAATAACAAATCATTCATAACCTTTTATAGTCAGTGTAATGATAAGTATTAACATGGACTGTCTTGAGTTCTCCTGTACACTTAAAACCAAGCATTCCAGTCAGTCGAAGTAATAGACTACAGAAGCCTCATGTTCAACAGTTGACGTTAGAATGGTCTGCTATTTTTCCTTCTTTTTTTATGTAAAACCAAAGAGTTCTTGAGCAGAAATATCAAAATTGAAGGAATGGATAGGTTTGATTGTTGTGTTGATAAGTTTAATTAGAAAGTAGCATATATATGTGTAAGATGTATGTTGTAGGTTTGATATGCCTGCCTCAAGCCAGAGAAAAAATTTCTAAAGGTCATGCGACATGTGACTGATGCTGCATATTTTTCCAATAAGAAGAGAAACAAAAATCACTAATTTTGGGACTTCAGATATTATCTCCATTTTTGCCAACATCGTCATTTGTATATACACGTATAATAAACAAAGTGATATTGTATGTCGCAAAGTCATAAAAGCTTAGGTGAAAATCCATTTTTAAAAGCATATCCGTAAGATTATCATCTGTGAAATTTGAGTGAAAATGAATATATCACTAAGCCTATCACTATGTAAGCTTTTTTTTCATTAAAAGTTTAAAAAAAAAAAAAAAAAAAATATGTATACCATTGAAATTGTAAGGTTCACAGAGATAGTAATTATTCCAGTTTGATCCATATGATATATAATTAAGGTACCAGCAGGTGGACAGCACACTCTGATAGCCAAGTCCCGTTACTTTACCCATCTCTGCCTGCCATCCCCCCTTCCATACCTCCACTACAGTGTCGGCTTTCACCTTGAATAGTACAAAAAAACCCATTATTTTTGTTGGATTCATATTTTTTTCAATCTAACTTATCTAAGTATCCCTTTTGTTTTGGTTTAATTTCTGTTTGTGTCAGTTTCAAACAAGAAAGCATGCTGGTACCTCCTTCCGGTATAATGCATGAAATTTATAATGAGCCTAACATCAAGCAAAAAGTCTGACTGGCTTCACATATGGTTAATTTCGGTAGATGCCTAATATAGAATAAAGATAAAATTTGCTCTTCTCTAATTTGTACATATGCTGGTGTATTGACGAAATGAATTGTTTAAGTGTTTTATGAAAGCAAAATGAATAATTCTGTCTCTTCGAAATACAGAGTAAATTCCCATCAGGAATCTGACGAAAACTAATTCTATGGAAACCAGTGTAAAACATAAGGGAAATTGTGCTACATATGTAACGTTTCTGAAAATTAAATAAAGTTACGATGCTTTTATGTCAGTTACAGTCATCAATGGAATGCAAGTCTGTAAACTTGATCAGACGGAATTGTGACCTAGATTTACCTAAAGACAGTGATGAAAATTATGTGTGCTTTTGGAAAAGGACAGAAACAAAACTTTCCCTTCCTTAGGCCATACCAAATTAATTAAATGTTCTTTGGATTTCCTGTACCAAAATTTTTCAAAATTCAAAAAATTATATTATAAAAATAAAATGCTCGCACGCACCAATAAATTTCTGGCTCAAGAATTTTTTAGGGTCGGTTCTGATTTCTACAAATTTTAAAGCATCTAGAAGTCTCAGATTGTGCAAATTTCGAAGAAAATGATACTTTTTGTGCTTGAAAAATTTCGTTTGGAGCAAATTTGTTGTTCAACATACATGGCACTAAAAGTCAAGGAGGGGGAATGTTTGAAAATCTTTTCCGTACTGCTATGTGCCAAGCTTTCTAGTCATCAGATTCTTATGGGGCATGCTTGTAGTATAGCCCTGTAACCCTTCAGTGTCATTAGAAATATATCTAACATATAGGCTTCACTCCTATACACCTCCCGGATGGCTGACTTATCTATCTGTAATACAGTTAAATACAATTAACATTGAACAAGCATAAAGATATATCAGAACAGTTGATGCATATTCCCACTTTAAATGACTTAAGGAATCATTGTAATTTTTTTTTTGGATGATCGAGGTATGAATACCAAAAAATGAGGGAAAACTGCATTGTGCGCATAGCACAAGATGCACAAGTTTTTCCTCATTTTTTTGTGTTCATACCTCGATCAACCAAAAAAAATTTTTTTTTTGAAATACAGCTTTGAAATCGTGTTGCTAACGACGTTGCTTATGACGTTGCTAAGTGCGTACTACCGTTTTGTGTTGATACAGGTATCAACAAAATTTCTCGGCCAATCAGAATCAGAATCGTCGTTTCTTAATAAAACCAATGGAAATTAAATGATTTCAATATGAAACTATTATGAAGCTATAACAAATGTTATGACTAAATTTATTTCATGTTGAACCAGTATTAAAACTACAGAATGTTGGCAAAATATATGCTCCCGTTGTAGACATTCGATTCCTGCATTTACAAACAATAAAGGAATAAGTGACCTTGACCTTTAATCTACTGACCCTAAAATCAATAGGTGTCTTACCAATATGATAAGTTTCCATGAATTTGGGTTAAAAGAATTTGACTTGGGTAGGAGATAGGTTCCCTTGTTTGAAGACTAGTGACCTTCACCTTGGACCTATTGATCTTAAAATGAGTAAGAGTCTTCCCTTTCTGATCCAAGCATCCAAAAAATAGTTGTCTTGTTATCTTCTGGAAACCTCTTTCTGATTACTTATTTAGTGACTCAACCTAAAACCTATCGACCTGAAAATCAATGTCTTCCCCTTCTAATAAATGTCCATGTATCCACATATTAAAATCTGTTAAGTTTAACACATAAATATGAAGATTCATATTGTGGTACATATAGAACTGTTTTGTAGAGCAAGCAATGCTTAAAGAAAGACCAAGAGCCATAACTCTGACAAATAAAAAATGAAATAAAATTCAAACTTCACAATCTTTTTAAATTTATTTTAGCTTAGTTTGATGAGTGATGTCTTACCTTTCCTCCATTATCTATCACTTCCTGCCATATTAAGTAACCTTTATCCAAACCATTCATTATATCTATCAGTCTGAAAATAGATTACAATTCTGGATATAGTGTGTATTTATACTTGTACACAGTTTATATTGCAACAAAGTTGATGCCATAGTTTCATCATGCTTCAAACTGTACATGTCACTTTACTGACTGTGTTATCATAGAAAGGGGCAAATAAATTTAAAGAGGAATGACATCAGATTGTAGTACATGTATCATACATACTTCTGCATATAGTATTCTTCCAATTTAGCATAGTTAGTTCCAAATTTCTGCTGTTTCATGAACTCTGTTATGTTTGGGTTAGACTGCCTGAAATTAAACAATAAATGAAACACATGTAATATCCACATGAAGAATTTTAAATTTTAATACATATAAATGCACAAATTCAGATTTAAAAAATAAAATTAGAAGGTACGAATTTTGGCTGTGTCTAAAAATTACTTTTGCTGGAAGCATCACTGATGAGGATTTACTATCAGAAACACGTGTCTGGTGCATTAAAATTAGTTTAAAATTTTATTCAAGAAGATATCTGGAACATTAATAGACTTTGTAAAACTGCGAGTTCTGTTATACTAGTATTTCACAAATATGCAGCACAAATACATGATGAACTAGTAATACAAGTTGAAGAGAGGAACACCCAGTAGAGTAATTATTGCATAAAATAAATTACCTTCTGTATTGTTTGTTTACTGTCAATGTTATAGACCAACCTTGGGTTTTCTTGGTATAGGGTAAGCCTCATATGTCATCTCATGCCCAGTTTGGGAGTTCATTTTTTCTTACATGGTATTCTACTTTGTTTTGTTTTTTTTTTTATTTTTCCCAGGTATTTTGTGTTTTTCATTTCACATATTTTGAAATAGGGATTTTGGTTTTTACTGGTGTAATTAGCTTTGATCAAAAGAACAACAAATTACACAAAAGGATAGATATACTAACAAGTAATGTACCTACCAACATCGAGATACTAAACTAAAGTAATCTACCTACCAACATCGAAATACTAAACTAAAGTAATCTACCTACCAACATCAAGATACTAAACTAAAGTGATCTACATACCAACATCGAGATACTTAACTTAAGTAATTTACCTACCAACATCGAGATACTAAACTAAAGTAATCTACCTACCAACATCGAGATACTAAACTAAAGTAATCTACCTACCAACATCGAGATACTAAAGTAATCTACCTACCAACATAGAGATACTAAACTAAAGTAATCTACCTACCAACATCGAGATACTAAACTAAAGTAATCTACCTACCAACATCAAGATACTAAACTAAAGTTATCTACCTACCAACATCGAGATACTAAACAAGTAATCTACCTACCAACATCGAGATTCTAAAGTAATCTACCTACCAACATCGAGATACTAAACTAAAGTAATCTACCTACCAACATGAGAACGAGACTTCATCACCTCCTAGATGAACATACTTGTCGGGAAATACATTTTTAATTTCTGTAAAGAATTCATTCAGGAACTGGAAGGTAGAATCTACAGTAGGATCTATAGGTCCGAAGGTTCCTGTCGGAGTTCCCTTGGAATAGCACTTGGTTAACAAGTCAGTGATTCCTTTACCCCATGACTGGGAGTGCCCTGTAAATAGGATGGTATTTTAAGATCTTTCTTTTTGAACTGATATTTTGAGAAGAAAGGGTTGGGGTTAATTTTTTTTTTTCATGTATAAAGTAAAAAGACTCATGTCAATTTAAAAAAAAAAACAAACATTACTTTAGAATATTATGCAAAACTTCTACTTTCTGATAACTCTTGTGATAGTATTACAATTCAATTTTCTAGTAACCGAGTAATTCATTACAATACTTTATTTTCAAGTACTTTTTGTAAAATCAAGTGTGCACTTACAATGACTTTTATCTTAATCATATGCTTTTATTTAATCTCTTACCACAGGTCTAATTTTCAATATGATTTTTCTCTAAGTATGCAGTATTGTATATTCAGATAACAATGGAATAAAACACTGCTAAAGACGGTACGGCCGGATTGCAAAGTAAGTTTTTATCACTAACTGGGTCAAGGTCAATAGGTCAAACAATACGGCATAAATTGAAAGGTTTTGTCAGAAGCAACCTACATGTATAATATAAAGTTTCTACTGCATACAGTTCCACAGATTTTGCTTCAACCATGCAGAAACTTTAACCAAAATCTTTAACTAGGTCAAAGTCCAAGGTCAAGGTCACTAGGTCAAATGTTACGGCATAAATTGAAAGGTCTTGTGATGGGCAAGCTTCATGTATAATATAAAGTTTCTACTGCATATAGTTCCTTAGATTTTGCCTCAACCAGAAACTTTGACCAAATGTTGACGGCAGACGGACAGACAGACAGACGGACATCGTCAATCCATAGACCGGAATTGCTTTGCAATCCGTCCAAAAATAGTGATAAAAAGCAAAATCACTAAACCTGGGGTGTCAAACTCTGGAATGACTCTGATCCCACGATCTCTAGCATAATCTATGATTTCCTTCACATCATTGGGACTGTACAAATGCAACTGATCATAGGCACCCTGAAATCATACATACAATTCTTTTTCAAAAATAACCGTCAACCATTTTTTTTTTCACTACAATATCAAAATATAATGGATCTAACTTAGCTCTGGAACCTAATTTTCCTCTGATTCATTATATGCATGAGATGACTAACATCAGATATGAATTATGATAAAAGACAAGTGGCACAAAACTTGCTTATAAAGTACTCTAAATATGTAAAATATTGAAAAATAAAACACTCTGATCTTAATTCTATCTTCAGTGCATTTGTTTCATACTCCTTGACTTACGTGAGAAATGGGAAGCTAGTAGAGTTTTAAAATCAGCTTTCATAATTTTACATATTTTTGTATGTATGTGAAATGCTTTACCATTTGGCTCATCTGTGGAAATGCTTGGCTAACGTACGGGAAAGACTGATCGTCTACGATGTGCCAGTGGAAGACGTTAAACTTACTCTGGGCCATGGCATCCTGTTACAGAACATACATGTATCAAACAGTATTATGTATACAAATTTGAATAATTAATGCATACCAATTAAAAGTTTTAAAAGATGTGCTTGTGAAATATGAATGCCCTCATTGGCAGCTTTATCAGTATAAAAGCTATTATCATGGTTATCAGTAAAATGGGTCAAAATCGAAAGTCAATGTCTGGTTAAAAGTTCAAAATTTTTGTTCCACTATCAAAGTCTTTTCACAAGGAATATTATTATACATGTACATTTATATGTATCTGTTAAAACATAAAAGTCCTTTCACAAACCAATCAAAGTTTAAAGAACAAAATTTAAGTTTTTGCACAGAAAAACAGGCCCAACACTACATACATGTATGTTCCTGAATCTTTGAATCCAGTGGCATAAAAACAATAATCTTCAACTGTATTATGCATCTTCACTTTCAAGTAATTTTTACCGAAAATACTTGGCTAAATAATTATTATGTACAAGCTTATGTAACACATACATCTACCATGTCTACTTAATCTAGTTTGTATCAAATGGATAATAGATTCAAATCAGTGCATATCTATCATGCTTATGTATGAAAAGTCACGAGTCAAAATAACTAAGATAATCTTCAAAGTAAAGTACTGTTTTAAGAGATTACCTGAATATTTTACTTATCAATGCACAATTTTTTTCTCTACATCTGAGTCACATACCAAGTTCTTTTTAAGGACATCAGTTCCCAAGAAATGTCTGCTAGTATCAAACAGAAGTCCTCTGTGCTGGAAACGGGGACTGTCACTTATTGTTGTACCGTTTATTTTGTACTGAAATGATAAAAACAAACAAAACTATGGTAGATTGTAGTACAAAACATACTTAATGTATTGACACTATTAAGGATGATTCGTTAAAAACTAAAAAAATCATCAGTGTTGCAGAGATGGTCCTGGTTAGGAGAAGTTTTCATTGAAAAATGAAGATGTCGAAAAGTTTACCGGTATTTTTCGCAAACATCACACATGTTCAGACATACCCCACTTCCTGGTGTACCGGTGATCAGCTGACTAAATGTTTCCAGTCCTCTCAGGGCACCCCATACACTGACCGATGATAGAGTGGCCTGACCACTACTGTCTGGTACCATCAATTCATCTAAGATCAAAACATGTAGTATGTGATACAATACATTTGTATGATCAACTTCCTACAGTAGATCTTCTGTACAGTAATGTAGACATATCTGGGTAACTTAATGTCAATTACAAATTAAAACAATAATTCCAAACTTCTATATATGGGAAATTTAATCTGTTTTTTGGAACAGGCCATCTTCGAGATGTTTTATAGATGTCACAATTTTAAACCCATTAAAAACACAGGGAGCAACCATTTTATTTTTATGGGAGGTTCCTAGTACCCTCCCTCGAAAAACTCAAATGCTTGCTACCCCACGAAAAGCCTTAAACAAATTATGATGTATTACACTTTTAAAGTTTGCCTACTAATTGATGCCTGTATTCTGGTTTGTAAAATCTAACTTTTGAATTTTAAATTCAAGTAATGAGTTGTGACCATTCCAAACCTTAATTTTATACAAATGGGCATCTGAGAACATATCATTGGCCAAAAATATATTCATTGTTTGATCACACTATTTTCATGCAACCAGATGCTTTTTTTCCTTTCACATCATTGTGGTGTCAAAATGAAATTATTGCCAAATTATATAATTTCAGGAATATGACACTGGATTATTGGCAAATGATCCAGAATGTACATATGTTGGTCCATCTTAATTTCAATGGCAACTGAGGAGCTTCTTTAATTTTGAGGTTGCGTGTAAACAAAAATTAAAGACTGAAAGAAGCTCCTCAGTTTCCATTGAAATTAGGTCCATCTCAACTTACACGATTCATCCATTCCCAAATAGGGATATTCTTCACAAGGTTTTTGCACTTTAACATTGAGTCCAGTCACACCCTCCTCGACACGGTTGAATCTATTTGGGTAGAACCGGAGCTTGGTATCTTGTGAGCCAAATATGATGGTCTTGTAACGTGCAAAGGCTTTAGTAAGAATGTCACAAGTCTGTCCTGATGCAGTGAACTGGAAGTTATTACTATCAATATCGTATGTCTTTGTTGTCACGCTGTATTTTTGCGGCATGGGCCATGGCTGACCCCTTGTGGGAGTCGTGGAGTAACTTTCCTCGTGGTGAGCTTGATTGTTTCCTCTCCCCGTAGAAAAGAAGCAGAGCAGGAAAATCACTACCACAGTCACCGCCATTTTTCAACAAAGTAAAGTCATGTGATGCCGGTAGACGATCACGTGATTGATAGACCATGTGATATATCATGCTGATAATCATACCACTTATCCTTGATTATCAATTTGATAATGAATGATAGAAAATAGCCTATAAATATAATCTATAACTTGGCTAACAAGTACAAGATAACAGTTTTTTAAGACATTTGAACAAACTATTGCACCCTCCACACCAATACAGTATTGCAGGATAAGAATACCACGAAAACATTATATTTGTTAAATTTTATTGCACAATTTGCAAGTTCAGATCAGTTTCATTGGAATGTAATGAACATTGCTCGATGATTACACAATCAATTATTAAGTTACACACAAAATATGAAACTCCCAAGTCAGGTTTGTAGCTCTACTTGAATTCTCCACACTTTAGTTCTTCACAAATAGTTATGCATGATTGAATATAAAGATGAAAGTGAACACTATTCAATATGAAGACGTTTACATTTATACCACTTGGTGAGTGTCACTGCTGGTGGACCAGGAGTCCCCGAGGGCACATGTAGCCAAGTTCGATCAATTTCGGTTGATCGTTTCTTCAACGCATTCTAAAATTTCTGTTATCAAAATTTCTTGAAATTTCTAAAACGTGGGTCCTGAAGCATCATATCCCACCCATTCTGCTACGTCTTTCGGTACGCTTTTTCGACATAGTAACTTTCACACTTTTTTGGCTTATTACATTGTTTAGATTTGAGGATCACTGACGAGGGTTAAGTACCCGAAACGTGCATGTCTGGTCCATGTTGCCAATTTACCTGTTCTTAAATGATGCTATTCAATATGAAGACGTTTACACTTAACAGGTGTTTTGCAAAGCATGGCATTTCTTAAACCAAATATATCTTATAAAATTGAAATCAAGACCAAAAAAAAAATTATGCATTTGTTTATAATGGTATTTAACATGTACCTATAAAAATCATTGTGTCAATCCTCTACCTTATGGCCACTATTGGTGATACCAAGTGTCATAAATGGTTGGGATACATTGTAATATAAAAGTAGATATTTTCTCATATAATGCACTTTCAAATATCATTCGTAGTACGGTATTTGGTGCATGTAAGTGTGGGGTCTGAAAAAATTTAACCATACTAAATATACTGAATATTTCAAAGGCAAGTTGTTAGATTTTTAAAATAGATGGCAAGCAGACAACTCTGTTTAGCATTAAAATGGACATTATAATCTTCTATACAATATCTAATATGTTGTGAAATGTGAATACCATGTGATGGTAGTCTGATTAAATACCTATATGTGTAGAGAGAACAAACCTGATGAAGATATACATGTACCGGTAATCAAAGTATAAATAAATGCTTATGTATTGTAAGTATCCTCATACTAATTAATATACAGTATGTATTGATAAATAGCTAATCTATTATAATATAAGTAAATAATTAATATACATTGTATTAATACAAGTAAGTTATCCCCCAAAAGATATTTTAAATGATTCTGTAAACAAATCATCCTTTGACGATACTTGGTATCGTGACTATCATCTAATATATCGTGACTATCATCTAATTATAAACAAATACATTTGTATCAAAAATAGAATTACATAGAGCAGACAATTCTATGAAAAACCAGATATGTTTGTGAAACACTGTTGCCCCTGGATGGCACAAAACACTGCATCCCTTCTACCAATTCCTTGTTCAAGATCAGAAGGTACAAACAAAAAATTTGGTGATAGGAAGTAGTTATTTTGTCACAAAAACACAAGGAAAATATGATTCCCATGGCTTATAAATTAAAAGATATGAAAATTGTCATTTGTTCTAAAGAGGGTCAAACTAAGAGGTCAAGATAAAAAAGTCAAAAGGTTTGAAGAAATGAAAGCGAGACAGAATGATGGATATAAAGACTTCTGACGGAGAGATGACCAAGGAAAATATGATTCCCATGGCTTTTAAATTAAAAGATATGAAAATTGTCATTTGTTCTAAAGAGGGTTAAACTCAGAGGTCAAGATAAAAAAGTCAAAAGGTTTGAAGAAATGAAAGCGAGACAGAATGATGGATATAAAGACTTCTGACGGAGAGATGACCAAAACACTATACGACCCATGGTCAGTTAACCTGGGGCAAATAAATTATAAAATAAAGTAAACAAAATTTAAAACAAAAAGCTAAGTATATTTGATCACAGCTGTATCAGTCAATTATTTGGTGCATGGTGATTGGCATCAATATTCCGGGGTACAGTAACCTGGGCCGTTAATAGACTCTGCCTGGAAGCCACGCCTGCGGAGTAAAAAACAAGATCTGACTCAACATCATGCATACACACAAAAAAAATTCACATAAAGGTATAAATCTTTATATCATCATAATTTCTTTTCTTGTAGCTTTAAGAATTTTAAATACATTTATATCATAAATTCAATTTAATTTCTATTTTGCCTTGATCTCAAAATTATTTCCTTGGAGGAATATTACTCTCCCTTGACCTTGGATGTCATTATTGTAATGAGTGTGAAACTTGGAACAGCATCAGTGTAATGCCAGGAATAATGTAAGTTTGACGACATACTTAAACAGTTACGGACTCTAATCTCTTGTAAAATAACCCTCCATCATTGTACATTATCATACTGGTGATCTAAATTCACATTAACATACAGAAATAAACTTTGAAATTATAATAGAATGTACTGTACTAGTTACGAGTGCCTTACCTGACCATTCTACATCGATGTTCCTCGAGACGAGGAGCTGCTGCTTTGGAATCATTAACAGACTGGGCACTCCAAAGTCTCTCAGCAACTACTGATGCCCTCGGCCTGAAAATTCAAGTATATATTTTAGTTACATTTTTTTCATGAATGATTTTCTACTGTGAATTGTAATTAATACAGGGCAGATGTGGGAAAAAGATTCTACAGTTTTTCATTTATGTACCAAAGGGAAATACATGTAAAACTTCACATTTGAAGATTGCTTCAAAATTGATTTATGAAGAGAATAAATTAGAACTTTTAGAATCTATATTTTTACATGACACTGAAACAGGATTTCTGCTTTACCTTTGCATCACATGAATCTATTTTAGCCATGTACTCACCATGTCCTTGAGATGACATTAGTATCATCTACATATTCTCCCCACATACAAGCTTCACCACCTATTACAAGTTTCTTCTGAGCTTCAGTCCCTGCAATAACAAATCATTCATAACCTTTTATAGTCAGTGTAATGATAAGTATTAACATGGACTGTCTTGAGTTTTCCTGTACACTTAAAACCAAGCATTCCACTCAGTCGAAGTAATAGACTACAAAAGCCTCATGTTCAACAGTTGACGTTAGAATGGTCTGCTATTTTTCCTTCTTTTTTTATGTAAAACCAAAGAGTTCTTGAGCAGAAATATCAAAATAGAAGGAATGGATAGGTTTGATTGTTGTGTTGATAAGTTTAATTAGAAAGTAGCATATATATGTGTAAGATGTATGTTGTAGGTTTGATATGCCTGCCTCAAGCCAGAGCATAAATTTCTAAAGGTCATGCGACATGTGACTGATGCTGCATATTTTTCCAATAAGAAGAGAAACAAAAATCACTAATTTTGGGACTTCAGATATTATCTCCATTTTTGCCAACATCTTCATTTGTATATACACGTATAATAAACAAAGTGATATTGTATGTCGCAAAGTCATAAAAGCTTAGGTGAAAATCCATTTTTAAAAGCATATCCGTAAGATTATCATCTGTGAAATTTGAGTGAAAATGAATATATCACTAAGCCTATCACTATGTAAGCTTTTTTTTCATTAAAAGTTAAAAAAAAAAAATGAAAAAAAAATGTATACCATTGAAATTGTAAGGTTCACAGAGATAGTAATTATTCCAGTTTGATCCATATGATATATAATTAAGGTACCAGCAGGTGGACAGCACACTCTGATAGCCAAGTCCCGTTACTTTACCCATCTCTGCCTGCCATCCCCCCTTCCATACCTCCACTACAGTGTCGGCTTTCACCTTGAATAGTACAAAAAAACCCCATTATTTTTGTTGGATTCATATTTTTTTCAATCTAACTTATCTAAGTATCCCTTTTGTTTTAGTTTAATTTCTGTTTGTGTCAGTTTCAAACAAGAAAGCATGCTGGTACCTCCTTCTGGTATAATGCATGAAATTTATAATGAGCCTAACATCAAGCAAAAAGTCTGACTGGCTTCACATATGGTTAATTTCGGTAGATGCCTAATATAGAATAAAGATAAAATTTGCTCTTCTCTAATTTGTACATATGCTGGTGTATTGACGAAATGAATTGTTTAAGTGTTTTATGAAAGCAAAATGAATAATTCTGTCTCTTCGAAATACAGAGTAAATTACCATCAGGAATCTGACGAAAACTAATTCTATGGAAACCAGTGAAAAACATAAGGGAAATTGTGCTACATATGTAACGTTTCTGAAAATTAAATAAAGTTACGATGCTTTTATGTCAGTTACAGTCATCAATGGAATGCAAGTCTGTAAACTTGATCAGACGGAATTGTGACCTAGATTTACCTAAAGACAGTGATGAAAATTATGTGTGCTTTTGGAAAAGGACAGAAACAAAACTTTCCCTTCCTTAGGCCATACCAAATTAATTAAATGTTCTTTGGATTTCCTGTACCAAAATTTTTCAAAATTCAAAAAATTATATTATAAAAATAAAATGCTCGCACGCACCAATAAATTTCTGGCTCAAGAATTTTTTAGGGTCGGTTCTGATTTCTACAAATTTTAAAGCATCTAGAAGTCTCAGATTGTGCAAATTTCGAAGAAAATGATACTTTTTGTGCTTGAAAAATTTCGTTTGGAGCAAATTTGTTGTTCAACATACATGGCACTAAAAGTCAAGGAGGGGGAATGTTTGAAAATCTTTTCCGTACTGCTATGTGCCAAGCTTTCTAGTCATCAGATTCTTATGGGGCATGCTTGTAGTATAGCCCTGTAACCCTTCAGTGTCATTAGAAATATATCTAACATATAGGCTTCACTCCTATACACCTCCCGGATGGCTGACTTATCTATCTGTAATACAGTTAAATACAATTAACATTGAACAAGCATAAAGATATATCAGAAAAGTTGATGCATATTCCCACTTTAAATGACTTAAGGAATCATTGTAATTTGTTTTGGTTGATCGAGGTATGAATACCAAAAATTGAGGGAAAACTGCATTGTGCGCATAGCACAAGATGCACAAGTTTTTCCTCATTTTTTTGTGTTCATACCTCGATCAACCAAAAAAAATTTTTTTTTTGAAATACAGCTTTGAAATCGTGTTGCTAACGACGTTGCTTATGACGTTGCTAAGTGCGTACTACCGTTTTGTGTTGATACAGGTATCAACAAAATTTCTCGGCCAATCAGAATCAGAATCGTCGTTTCTTAATAAAACCAATGGAAATTAAATGATTTCAATATGAAACTATTATGAAGCTATAACAAATGTTATGACTAAATTTATTTCATGTTGAACCAGTATTAAAACTACAGAATGTTGGCAAAATATATGCTCCCGTTGTAGACATTCGATTCCTGCATTTACAAACAATAAAGGAATAAGTGACCTTGACCTTTAATCTACTGACCCTAAAATCAATAGGTGTCTTACCCATATGATAAGTTTCCATGAATTTGGGTTAAAAGAATTTGACTTGGGTAGGAGATAGGTTCCCTTGTTTGAAGACTAGTGACCTTCACCTTGGACCTATTGATCTTAAAATGAGTAAGAGTCTTCCCTTTCTGATTCAAGCATCCAAAAAATAGTTGTCTTGTTATCTTCTGGAAAACTCTTTCTGATTACTTATTTAGTGACTCAACCTAAAACCTATCGACCTGAAAATCAATGTCTTCCCCTTCTAATAAATGTCCATGTATCCACATATTAAAATCTGTTAAGTTTAACACATAAATATGAAGATTCATATTGTGGTACATATAGAACTGTTTTGTAGAGCAAGCAATGCTTAAAGAAAGACCAAGAGCCATAACTCTGACAAATAAAAAATGAAATAAAATTCAAACTTCACAATCTTTTAAAATTTATTTTAGCTTAGTTTGATGAGTGATGTCTTACCTTTCCTCCATTATCTATCACTTCCTGCCATATTAAGTAACCTTTATCCAAACCATTCATTATATCTATCAGTCTGAAAATAGATTACAATTCTGGATATAGTGTGTATTTATACTTGTACACAGTTTATATTGCAACAAAGTTGATGCCATAGTTTCATCATGCTTAAAACTGTACATGTCACTTTACTGACTGTGTTATCATAGAAAGGGGCAAATAAATTAAAAGAGGAATGACATCAGATTGTAGTACATGTATCATACATACTTCTGCATATAGTATTCTTCCAATTTAGCATAGTTAGTTCCAAATTTCTGCTGTTTCATGAACTCTGTGATGTTTGGGTTAGACTGCCTGAAATTAAACAATAAATGAAACACATGTAATATCCACATGAAGAATTTTAAATTTTAATACATATAAATGCACAAATTCAGATTTAAAAAATAAAATTAGAAGGTACGAATTTTGGCTGTGTCTAAAAATTACTTTTGCTGGAAGCATCACTGATGAGGATTTACTATCAGAAACACGTGTCTGGTGCATTAAAATTAGTTTAAAATTTTATTCAAGAAGATATCTGGAACATTAATAGACTTTGTAAAACTGCGAGTTCTGTTATACTAGTATTTCACAAATATGCAGCACAAATACATGATGAACTAGTAATACAAGTTGAAGAGAGGAACACCCAGTAGAGTAATTATTGCATAAAATAAATTACCTTCTGTATTGTTTGTTTACTGTCAATGAAATAGACCAACCTTGGGTTTTCTTGGTATAGGGTAAGCCTCATATGTCATCTCATGCCCAGTTTGGGAGTTCATTTTTTCTTACATGGTATTCTACTTTGGTTATTTTTTTATTTTTCCCAGGTATTTTGTGTTTTTCATTTCACATATTTTGAAATAGGGATTTTGGTTTTTACTGGTGTAATTAGCTTTGATCAAAAGAACAACAAATTACACAAAAGGATAGATATACTAACAAGTAATGTACCTACCAACATCGAGATACTAAACTAAAGTAATCTACCTACCAACATCGAAATACTAAACTAAAGTAATCTACCTACCAACATCAAGATACTAAACTAAAGTGATCTACATACCAACATCGAGATACTTAACTTAAGTAATTTACCTACCAACATCGAGATACTAAACTAAAGTAATCTACCTACCAACACCGAGATACTAAACTAAAGTAATCTACCTACCAACATCGAGATACTAAAGTAATCTACCTACCAACATCGAGATACTAAACTAAAGTAATCTACCTACCAACATCGAGATACTAAACTAAAGTAATCTACCTACCAACATCAAGATACTAAACTAAAGTTATCTACCTACCAACATCGAGATACTAAACAAGTAATCTACCTACCAACATCGAGATTCTAAAGTAATCTACCTACCAACATCGAGATACTAAACTAAAGTAATCTACCTACCAACATGAGAACGAGACTTCATCACCTCCTAGATGAACATACTTGTCGGGAAATACATTTTTAATTTCTGTAAAGAATTCATTCAGGAACTGGAAGGTAGAATCTACAGTAGGATCTATAGGTCCGAAGGTTCCTGTCGGAGTTCCCTTGGAATAGCACTTGGTTAACAAGTCAGTGATTCCTTTACCCCATGACTGGGAGTGCCCTGTAAATAGGATGGTATTTTAAGATCTTTCTTTTTGAACTGATATTTTGAGAAGAAAGGGTTGGGGTTAAGTTTTTTTTTCATGTATAAAGTAAAAAGACTCATGTCAATTTAAAAAAAAACAAACATTGCTTTAGAATATTATGCAAAACTTCTACTTTCTGATAACTCTTGTGATAGTATTACAATTCAATTTTCTAGTAACTGAGTAATTCATTACAATACTTTATTTTCAAGTACTTTGTGTAAAATCAAGTGTGCACTTACAATGACTTTTATCTTAATCATATGCTTTTATTTAATCTCTTACCACAGGTCTAATTTTCAATATGATTTTTCTCTAAGTATGCAGTATTGTATATTCAGATAACAATGGAATAAAACACTGCTAAAGACGGTACGGCCGGATTGCAAAGTAAGTTTTTATCACTAACTGGGTCAAGGTCAATAGGTCAAACAATACGGCATAAATTGAAAGGTTTTGTCAGAGGCAACCTACATGTATAATATAAAGTTTCTACTGCATACAGTTCCACAGATTTTGCTTCAACCATGCAGAAACTTTAACCAAAATCTTTAACTAGGTCAAAGTCCAAGGTCAAGGTCACTAGGTCTAATGTTACGGCATAAATTGAAAGGTCTTGTGATGGGCAAGCTTCATGTATAATATAAAGTTTCTACTGCATATAGTTCCTTAGATTTTGCCTCAACCAGAAACTTTGACCAAATGTTGACGGCAGACGGACAGACAGACAGACAGACGGACATCGTCAATCCATAGACCGGAATTGCTTTGCAATCCGTCCAAAAATAGTGATAAAAAGCAAAATCACTAAACCTGGGGTGTCAAACTCTGGAATGACTCTGATCCCACGATCTCTGGCATAATCTATGATTTCCTTCACATCATTGGGACTGTACAAATGCAACTGATCAAAGGCACCCTGAAATCATACATACAATTCTTTTTCAAAAATAACCGTCAACCATTTTTTTTTCACTACAATATCAAAATATAATGGATCTAACTTAGCTCTGGAACCTAATTTTCCTCTGATTCATTATATGCATGAGATGACTAACATCAGATATGAATTATGATAAAAGACAAGTGGCACAAAACTTGCTTATAAAGTACTCTAAATATGTAAAATATTGAAAAATAAAACACTCTGATCTTAATTCTATCTTCAGTGCATTTGTTTCATACTCCTTGACTTACGTGAGAAATGGGAAGCTAGTAGAGTTTTAAAATCAGCTTTCATAATTTTACATATTTTTGTATGTATGTGAAATGCTTTACCATTTGGCTCATCTGTGGAAATGCTTGGCTAACGTACGGGAAAGACTGATCGTCTACGATGTGCCAGTGGAAGACGTTAAACTTACTCTGGGCCATGGCATCCTGTTACAGAACATACATGTATCAAACAGTATTATGTATACAAATTTGAATAATTAATGCATACCAATTAAAAGTTTTAAAAGATGTGCTTGTGAAATATGAATGCCCTCATTGGTAGCTTTATCAGTATAAAAGCTATTATCATGGTTATCAGTAAAATGGGTCAAAATCGAAAGTCAATGTCTGGTTAAAAGTTCAAAATTTTTGTTCCACTATCATAGTCTTTTCACAAGGAATATTATTATACATGTACATTTATATGTATCTGTTAAAACATAAAAGTCCTTTCACAAACCAATCAAAGTTTAAAGAACAAAACTTAAGTTTTTGCACAGAAAAACAGGCCCAACACTACATACATGTATGTTCCTGAATCTTTGATTCCAGTGGCATAAAAACAATAATCTTCAACTGTATTATGCATCTTCACTTTCAAGTAATTTTTACCGAAAATACTTGGCTAAATAATTATTATGTACAAGCTTATGTAACACATACATCTACCATGTCTACTTAATCTAGTTTGTATCAATTGGATAATAGATTCAAATCAGTGCATATCTATCATGCTTATGTATGAAAAGTCACGAGTCAAAATAACTAAGATAATCTTCAAAGTAAAGTACTGTTTTAAGAGATTACCTGAATATTTTACTTATCAATGCACAATTTTTTTCTCTACATCTGAGTCACATACCAAGTTCTTTTTAAGGACATCAGTTCCCAAGAAATGTCTGCTAGTATCAAACAGAAGTCCTCTGTGCTGGAAACGGGGGACTGTCACTTATTGTTGTACCGTTTATTTTGTACTGAAATGATAAAAACAAACAAAACTATGGTAGATGGTAGTACAAAACATACTTAATGTATTGACACTATTAAGGATGATTCGTTAAAAACTAATAAAATCATCAGTGTTGCAGAGATGGTCCTGGTTAGGAGAAGTTTTCATTGAAAAATGAAGATGTCGAAAAGTTTACCGGTATTTTTCGCAAACATCACACATGTTCAGACATACCCCACTTCCTGGTGTACCGGTGATCAGCTGACTAAATGTTTCCAGTCCTCTCAGGGCACCCCATACACTGACCGATGATAGAGTGGCCTGACCACTACTGTCTGGTACCATCAATTCATCTAAGATCAAAACATGTAGTATGTGATATAATACATTTGTATGATCAACTTCCTACAGTAGATCTTCTGTACAGTAATGTAGACATATCTGGGTAACTTAATGTCAATTACAAATTAAAACAATAATTCCAAACTTCTATATATGGGAAATTTAATCTGTTTTTTGGAACAGGCCATCTTCGAGATGTTTTATAGATGTCACAATTTTAAACCCATTAAAAACACAGGGAGGAACCATTTTATTTTTATGGGAGGTTCCTAGTACCCTCCCTCGAAAAACTCAAATGCTTGCTACCCTACGAAAAGCCTTAAACAAATTATGATGTATTACACTTTTAAAGTTTGCCTACTAATTGATGCCTGTATTCTGGTTTGTAAAATCTATAACTTTTGAATTTTAAATTCAAGTAATGAGTTGTGACCATTCCAAACCTTAATTTTATACAAATGGGCATCTGAGATTATGATCATTGGCCAAAAATATATTCATTGTTTGATCACACTATTTTCATGCAACCAGATGCTTTTTTTCCTTTCACATCATTGTGGTGTCAAAATGAAATTATTGCCAAATTATATAATTTCAGGAATATGACACTGGATTATTGGCAAATGATCCAGAATGTACATATGTTGGTCCATCTTAATTTCAATGGAAACTGAGGAGCTTCTTTAATTTTGAGGTTGCGTGTAAACAAAAATTAAAGACTGAAAGAAGCTCCTCAGTTTCCATTGAAATTAGGTCCATCTCAACTTACACGATTCATCCATTCCCAAATAGGGATATTCTTCACAAGGTTTTTGCACTTTAACATTGAGTCCAGTCACACCCTCCTCGACACGGTTGAAACTATTTGGGTAGAACCGGAGCTTGGTATCTTGTGAGCCAAATATGATGGTCTTGTAACGTGCAAAGGCTTTAGTTAGAATGTCACAAGTCTGTCCTGATGCAGTGAACTGGAAGTTATTACTATCAATATCGTATGTCTTTGTTGTCACGCTATATTTTTGCGGCATGGGCCATGGCTGACCCCTTGTGGGAGTCGTGGAGTAACTTTCCTCGTGGTGAGCTTGATTGTTTCCTCTCCCCGTAGAAAAGAAGCAGAGCAGGAAAATCACTACCACAGTCACCGCCATTTTTCAACAAAATAAAGTCATGTGATGCCGGTAGACGATCACGTGATTGATAGACCATGTGATATATCATGCTGATAATCATACCACTTATCCTTGATTATCAATTTGATAATGAATGATAGAAAATAGCCTATAAATATAATCTATAACTTGGCTAACAAGTACAAGATAACAGTTTTTTTAAGACATTTGAACAAACTATTGCACCCTCCACACCAATACAGTATTGCAGGATAAGAATACCACGAAAACATTATATTTGTTAAATTTTATTGCACAATTTGCAAGTTCAGATCAGTTTCATTGGAATGTAATGAACATTGCTCGATGATTACACAATCAATTATTAAGTTACACACAAAATATGAAACTCCCAAGTCAGGTTTGTAGCTCTACTTGAATTCTCCACACTTTAGTTCTTCACAAATAGTTATGCATGATTGAATATAAAGATGAAAGTGAACACTTAACAGGTGCTTTGCAAAGCATGGCATTTCTTAAACCAAATATATCTTATAAAATTGAAATCAAGACCAAAAAAAAATTATGCATTTGTTTATAATGGTATTTAACATGTACCTATAAAAACCATTGTGTCAATCCTCTACCTTATGGCCACTATTGGTGATACCAAGTGTCATAAATCGTTGGGATACATTGTAATATAAAAGTAGATATTTTCTCATATAATGCACTTTCAAATATCATTCGTAGTACGGTATTTGGTGCATGTAAGTGTGGGGTCTGAAAAAAATTTAACCATACTAAATGTACTGAATATTTCAAAGGCAAGTTGTTAGATTTTTAAAATAGATGGCAAGCAGACAACTCTGTTTAGCATTAAAATGGACATTATAATCTTCTCTACAATATCTAATATGTTGTGAAATGTGAATACCATGTGATGGTAGTCTGATTAAATACCTATATGTGTAGAGAGAACAAACCTGATGAAGATATACATGTACCGGTAATCAAAGTATAAATAAATGCTTATGTATTGTAAGTATCCTCATACTGATTAATATACAGTACGTATTGATAAATACATGTAGCTAATCTATTATAATATAAGTAAATAATTATTAATATACATTGTATTAATACAAGTAAGTTATCCCCCAAAAGATATTTTAAATGATTCTGTTAACAAATCATCCTTTGACGATACTTGGTATCGTGACTATCATCTAATATATCATGACTATCATCTAATTATGAACAAATACATTTGTAACAAAAATAGAATTACATAGAGCAGACAATTCTATGAAAAACCAGATATGTTTGTGAAACACTGTTGCCCCTGGATGGGACAAAACACTGCATCCCTTCTACCAATTCCTTGTTCAAGGTCAAAAGGTACAAACAAACATTTGGTGATAGGAAATAGTTATTTTGTGACAAAAACACAAGTAAAATATGATTTCCATGGCTTTTAAATTAAAAGATATGAAAATTGTCATTTGTTCTAAAGAGGGTCAAACTCAGAGGTCAAGATAAAAAAGTCAAAAGGTTTGAAGAAATGAAAGCGAGACAGAATGATGGATATAAAGATTTCCGACGGAGAGATAACCAAAACACTATATGACCCATGGTCAGTAAACCTGGGGCAAATAAATTATAAAATAAAGTAAACAAAATTTAAAACAAAAACCTAAGTATATTTGATCACAGCTGTATCAGTCAATTATTTGGTGCATGGTGATGGGCATCAATATTCCGGGGTACAGTAACCTGGGCCGTTAATAGACTCTGCCTGGAAGCCACGCCTGCGGAGAAACAAACAAGATTTGACTCAACATCATACACACAAAAAAATTCACATAAAGGTATAAATCTTTATATCATCATAATTTCTATTCTTGTAGCTTTAAGAATTTTAAATACATTTATATCATAAATTCAATTCAATTTCTATTTTGCCTTGATCTCAAAATTATTTCCCTGCTTCATAGTAGAGGGATATTACTCCCCCTTGACCTTGGGTGTCATTATTGTAACACTTGGAACGACATCAGTGTGAAACTTGGAACAGCATCAGTGTAATGCCAGGAATGATATGAGTTTGACGACATACTGAAACAGTTACAGACCTGAATCTCTTGTAAAATAACTCTCCATAATAGTATATTATCATACTAGTGATCTACATGTAAATTCAAATTAACATACAGAAATAAACTTTAAAATTATAATAGAATGTACTGTACTAGTTACGAGTGCCTTACCTGACCATTCTACAACGATGTTCCTCGAGACGAGGAGCTGCTGCTTTGGAATCATTAACAGACTGGGCACTCCAAAGTCTCTCAGCAACTACTGATGCCCTCGGCCTGAAAATTCAAGTATATATTTTAGTTACATTTTTTTCATGAATGATTTTCTACTGTGAATTGTAATTAATACAGGGCAGATGCGGGAAAAAGATTTTATAGTTTTTCATGTATATGTACCAAAGGGAAAATAAAACTTCACATTTGAAGAAAGCTTCAAAACTTATGTATGAAGAGAATAAATGAGAACTTTTAGAATCTATATTTTTACATGACACTGAAACAGGATTTCTGCTTTACCTTTGCATCACATGAATCTATTTTAGCCATGTACTCACCATGTCCTTGAGATGACATTAGTATCATCTACAAATTCTCCCCACATACAAGCTTCACCACCAATTACAAGTTTCTTCTGAGCTTCAGTCCCTGCAAGGTAACCAATCATTCATAATCTTTTAGTGTCAGTGTTGTAATAAGTATTAACATGGACTGTCTTGAGTTCTCCTGTACACTTAAAACCAAGCATTCCAGTCAGTATGACTGAAGATATTATCTCCATTTTTGCCAACATCGTCATTTGTATATACATGTATAATAAACAAAGTGATATTGTATGTCACAAAGTCATAAAAGCTTAGGTGAAAATCCAATTTTAAAAGTATATCCGTAAGATTATAATCTGTGAAATTTGAGTGAAAATGAATATATCACTAAGCCTATCACTGCGTAAGTTTTTTTTTTCATTAAAGTTTTAAAAGAAATGAAAAAAATTATGTATACCTTTGAAATTGTAAGGTTCACAGAGATAGTATTTATTCCAGTCTGATCCATATGATATATAATTAAGGTACCAGCAGGAGGACAGCAGACTCTGATAGCCAAGTCCCGTTACTTTACCCATCTCTGCCTGCCATCCCCCCTTCCATACCTCCACTACAGTGTCGGCTTTCACCTTGAGTAGTACAAAAAAGAAAGAAAACATTATTTTTGTTGGATTTATATTTTTTTCAATCTAAGTAACCCTTTTGTTTTGGTTTAATTTCTGTTTGTGTCAGTTTTCAACAAGAAAGCATGCTGGTACCTCCTCCTGGTATAATGCATGAAATTTATAATGAGTTTTGAAGCTTATTTGGTCGCTATCTATCATCAAGCAAAAAGTCTGACTGGCTTCACATATGGTTAATTTTTGGTAGATGCCTAATATAGAATAAAGATTAAATTTGCACTCCTCTAATTTGTACATATGCTGGTGTATTGACGAAATAAATTGTTTTAAGTGCTTTTTCTGTACACAAGAAAGTTTGTTTTTCTATGAAAGCAAAATGAATAATTCTGTCTCTTCAAAATACAGAGCAAGTTCCCATCAGGAATCTGACGAAAACAAATTCTATGGAAACCAGTGTAAAAAATGAGGAAATTGTGCTTAATATGTAACGTTTCTGAAAAATTAAATAAAGTTATGATGCTTTTATGTCAGATACAGTCACGAATGGAATGAAAGTCTGTAAACTTGATAAGACGGAAATGTGACCTAGATTTACTTAAAGACAGTGAAGAAATTATGTGTGCTTTTGGAAAAGGACAGAAACAAAACTTTCCCTTCATTACAATCTTTAAAGCGCTATCTGATGGTTTAACACAAAAACAAGAATCATCTAAAAGTGTTGAAGCCAAGCTACAAGGCATTAATTTGAATCTTATATACAATTCTAAAGCACAGATAAGCTAATTTAAGGATTTTATAAGACTTGGAGAAATGATTTTTAAAGAAGATTGAAAATATAATTGCATGTAGAAGCATCAATTATGAAACAAAAGCAATAACAAACAAAGCTGCAGTGTCACTACATTTACCAGGGAAGTTATGGGGATCACAATCATAGAATTTTTGCCAGTTAATTCCGTACGATATGATGTCGAGGTACCAGCATGCTTGTAGTATAGCCCTGTAACCCTTCAGTGTCATGAGGAATATATCTAACATATAGGCTTCACTCCTATACACCTCCCCGATGGCTGACTTATCTATCTGTAATACAGGTAAATACAATGAACAAGCATAAAGATATATTAGAACAGTTGATGCATATTCCCTCTTTAAATGACTTCAACATGAAACTCTTATGAAGCTATCACAAATGTTATACCTAAATTTATTTTATGTTGAACCAGTATTAAAACTACAGAATGTATGTAAAATATATGCTCCCGTTGTAGACGTTTGATTCCTGCATTTACAAACAATAAAGGAATAAGTGACCTTGACCTTTAATCTACTGACCCTAAAATCAATAGGTGTCTTACCCTTATGATAAGTTTAAATACAGCTTGGGTTAAAAGGATTTGACTTGTGTAGGAGATAGGATCCCTTGTTTGAAGACTAGTTTTCCTAGCAGTGACCTTCACCTTGGACCTATTGATCTTAAAATGAATAAGAGTCTTCCCTTTCTGATAAGTAACCATGCATCCAAAAAAGAGACGTCTTGTTATCTTCTGGAAACCTCTTTCTGATTACTTATTTAGTGACTCAACCTAAAACCTATCAACCTGAAAATTGATAGATGTCTTCCCCTTCTGACAAGTGTCCATGTATCCACATATTAAAGTCTTTCAACTTTAACACAAAATATAAATATACATATTGTTATACATATATAATTGTTTTGTAGAGCAAGCAATGCTTAAAGAAAGACCAAGAGCCATAACTCTGACAAATTAAAACTGAAATAAAATTCAAACTTCTACAATATATTCATAATCTTTTAACATTTTTAGTTAAGATTTTCTTAGCTTAGTTTCATGACTAAGTTCTTACCTTTGCTCCATTATCTATTACTTCCTGCCATATTAAGTAACCTTTATCCAAACCATTCATTATATCTATGAGTCTGAAAATAGGTTGGAATTCTGGATGTAGCGTGAATTTATTCTTGTACACAGTTTATATTGCAACAAAGTTGATGCCATAGTTTCATCATTGCTTAAAACTGTACATGTCACTTTACTGACTTTGTAATCATAGAAAGGGTTATATAAATTTAAAGAGGAATGATGTTAGATTGTCGTACATGTATCATACATACTTCTGCATATAGTATTCTTCCAATTTAGCATAGTTAGTTCCGAATTTCTGCTGTTTCATGAACTCTGTTATGTTTGGGTTAGACTGCCTGAAATTAAACAATAAATAAAACACATGTAATATCCACATGAAGACTTTTTATTTTTAATACATGTAAAGGCACAAATCTAGATTTCAAAAAATAAACTAGAGGGCGCTACTAAAACATATTTGTCTGTGTCTAAAAATTACATTGGCATTAAGTAACACTGATGAGGATTTACTATCCGATACATGTGTCTAGTGCATTAAAATTAGTTTGAAATTTTATTCAAAAAGATAATGAAATGGAACATTAATAAATTTTGTAAAACTGTGAGTTCTGATATATTTCATAAATATGTACAAATACATGATGAACTAAAAATACAAGTTGAAGAGAGCAACACCCAGTAGAGTAATCATTGCATAAAGTAAATGACCATCTGTATTGTTTGTTTACTGTCAATGTTATAGACCATCCTTGTGTTCTTAGTATAGGATAAGCCTCTTGTCATCACAAGCACATTTTGGGAGTTCATTTTTGCTTACATGGTATTCTACTTCGTTCTTGTTTTTGTTTTTAATTTTTCCCAGATATTTTGTGTTTTTCATTTTACATATTTTGGAATAGTGATTTTGGTTTTTACTGGTGTAATTTGCATTGATCAAGAGAACAACAAATTACACAAAAGGATTGAGATACTAACAAGTATCTACCTACCAACATCGACATCCTAAACAATTAATCTACCTACCAACATACTAAACAAGTAATCTACCTACCAACATCGAGATACTAAACAATCAATATACCTACCAACATGAGAATGAGACTTCATCACCTCCTAGATGAACGTACTTGTCGGGAAATACATTTTTAATTTCCGTAAAGAATTTATTCAGGAACTGGAAGGTAGAATTTACAGTAGGATCTATAGGTCCAAAGGTTCCTGTCGGAGTTCCCTTGGAATAGCACTTGGTTAACAAGTCAGTGATTCCTTTACCCCATGACTGGGAGTGCCCTGTAAATAGGATGGTATTTCAAGATCTATCTTTTGAATTGATTATTTGAGAAGAAAGGGTTGGGGTTAAGTTTTTTGTTTCATCTAAGTAAAAAGACTCACATCGATTTTTATTTTTCAATTACATTGCTTTGAAATATTATGCATAAATTCTACTTTCTGATAACTTTTGTGATAGTATTACATTTCAATTTTCTAGTAATTCATTACAATACTTTATTTTCAAGTACTTTTTGTAAAATCAAGTGTGCACTTACAATGACTTCATCTTAATCATAATTATGCTTTTCTTTAATTCAATCTCTTACCACTGTGAGGTCAAATTTTCAAAATGATTTTTCTCTAAGTATGCAGTATTGTATATTCAGATAACAATGGAAATAAAGCCTGTGTTTGTAAAACATGAATGCCCCCAGTGGCATCTTTGTTAGTATAAACACCATTTTCTGTTAAGTACATGTATGTGAAAGGTCAAGGTCAGGGTCACTGGGTTAAGATTTTTTGGTATCGATGGAAAAATCTTGTGACAAGTAATACACATGTGAAATATCAAAGCGCCATCACTTACCATTCAAAAGATATTCCACATGATAAAATTTTTATACAGTAGGTCAAAGGTCAAAGTCAAGGTAAAAAATTTTGGTATCAATAGAAATACACATGTGAAATATCAAAGCCCTATTACTTACCATTCAAAAGTTATGCCCAATGTTAAAGTTTCTGAAAAGTAGGTCAAAGGTAAAGGTCATGGTCACGAGGTAAAAAAATTTTGGTATCAACGGAAATGTCTTGTCACAAGGAATACTCATGTAAAATATGAAAGCCCTATCACTTACCATTCAAAAGTTATCACCAATGTTAAAGTTTCTTAAAAAGTAGGTCAAAGGTCAAGGTCAAGGTAACGAGGTAAAAAAAAATTGGTATCAATAGAATGGTCTTGTCACAAGAAATACACATGTCAAATATGAAAGCCCTATCACTTACCATTCAAAAGTTATGCCCAAAGTTAAAGTTTTTGAAAAGTAGGTCAAAAGTCAAGGTCAAGGTCACGAGGTCAACAATTTTGGTATCAATGGAAAGGTTTTGTCACAAGGAATACACATGTCAAATATGAAAGCCCTATCACTTACCATTCAAAATTTATGACCAATGTTAAAGTTTCTTAAAAAGTAGGTCATAGGTCAAGGTCACGAGGTCAACAATTTTGGTATCAATGGAAAGGTCTTGTCACAAGGAATACACATGTGAAATATGAAAGTCGTATCACTTACCATTCAAAAGGTATGACCAATGTTAAAGTTTTTGAAAAGTAGGTCAAAGGTCAAAGTCACGAGGTAAAAAAAAATTTGGTTTCAATGGAAAGGTCTTGTCACAAGGAATACACATATCAAATATGAAAGCCCTATCACATATCATTCAAAAGTTATGCCCAATGTTAAAGTTTTTAAAAAGTAGGTCAAAGGTCAAGGTCATGAGGTCAAAAATTTTGATATCAATAGAAAGGTCTTGTCACAAGGAATACTCATATGAAATATGAAAGCCCTATCACTTACCATTCAAAAGTTATGTCCAATATTAAAGTTTTTCGGACAAACAGACAGACAAACAGGCCAAAATCTATATGCCCCCGAATCTTTGATTCCGAGGCATAAAAATAGTGATAAAAAGCAAAATCACTAAACCTGGAGTGTCAAACTCTGGAATGACTCTGATCCCACGATCTCTAGCGTAATCTATTATTTCCTTCACATCATTGGGACTGTACAAATGCATCTGATCATAGGCACCCTGAAATCATATGTACAATTCTTTTTCAAAAATAACCGTCAACCATTTTTTTTCACTACAATATCAAAATATAATGGATTTAACTTTGCTCTGGAACCTAATTTTCCTCTGATTCATTACTTGCATGATATGACTTACATCTGATATCACTTATGATAAAAGACAAGTGGCACAAATTTTGCTTATAAAGTACTCTAAACATGTAAAATATTGAAAAATAAAACACTCTGATCTTAATTCTATCTTCAGTGCATTTGTTTCATACTCCTTGACTTACGTGACAATTGAAGCTAGTCGAATTTTAAAATCAGCTTTCGTAACTTTACATGTTTTTGTATGTATGTAAAATGCTTTACCATTTGGCTCATCTGTGGAAAGGCTTGGCTAACATACGGAAAGGACTGATCATCCACGATGTGCCAGTGGAAGACGTTAAACTTGCTCTGCGCCATGGCATCCTGTTACATATATCAAACAGTAGTATACAAATTTAAATCATTTATGCATACCAATTGAAATCTCAGTTTTACAAGATGTGTTCGTGAAACATGAATGCCCTCATTTTCAGCTTTATCAGTATAAAATCTGTTATTATGGTTATCTGTAAAATGGATTCAAATCAAAAGTCAATTTCTGGTCAAAAGGTAAAAATTTTGGTACCACTAACATAGTCTTTTCACAAGGAATATTATTATACATGTACATTTATATGTATCTGTTAAAACATAAAAGTCCTTTCACATACCAATCAAAAGTAAGAACAAAATTTAAGTTTTTGCACAGAAAAACAGGCCATACACTACATAAATGTATGTTCCTTAATCTTTGAATCCAGGGGCATAAAAAACAATAATCTTCAACTGTATTATGCATCTTCACTTTCAAGTAATTTTTACCCAAAATACCTGGCTAAATAACTCTTATGTACAAGTTTATGTAACAGACACATCTACTTCATCAAGTTTGTATCAATTAGATAAAAGATTCAAATCAGTGTATATCTATCATGCTTATGTATGAAAAGTCACGAGTCAAAATAACTAAGATAATCTTCAAAGTAAAATACTGTTTTAAGGAGGTATGAGTGTGAACCACATTTTCAGGGAATAATGGAAATTGAAAATAATTGTATACATATAAAAGAATATCCCTTCCTTCATCGATTGCAATATTTCATGAAAAAAAGAGTGTAGTCGTTTGTCCCTTATATACCGACAAAAAAGGGAGGTAACTCTGCACATTTTTTTCTAAAACAATGTCCCAACTTTGAACTTTATTTTAAAAATCAACATAACACAGTACGAAGTAAATTTTTATCCATTGATGTAGCAAATGAAGTAAATTTATCATTTTCGGAAAAATATTTTTGTTGCCATGCATGCCATGCTGGAGAAGGACATTTATTTCATCCCATTTTTGACAGTAAAATTTGTATGAAAAGTTTAAAAACATTAATTTTCGAAGTTGTTGGCATAATAGAATTTTGATAAAATGTTTCTCTTATCATCTAGTGATACATGCTAAAGATAAAAAAATAATTTATAGAAAAAAGAGTGTAGCCGTTTCAAAGATATTTAGCTCAGAATTCCTCTGACCAAGTCTCTGGATATGATAAATCCGTTGTTTATGATTGAAAATGGAAAGTTGTTATATATCTATACATTTTATCTGAGATTTCTTATAGTCTGGACTTCAGACTAAATATTTGAGTCATATTCTGATCAATTTCTTATTCATTTTCCCAACACTTAGCGCTTTTAAGCACCGACAACGTAACGTGACGTAGCGCTCATCGTGACGCTCACCTTAGGTAATGCTCGGCGATATTGTATACTGTTAATCTCAGTGAATGAGAAAACATGGATGTTCTAGATTCCTATCTGTATGCTTCTTCTGTATATCATTTCTCTCAAAATTGATTTTGCGTCATCTACGCGTATCTATTTATACATGTATATGTAGTTTTGACATTCTTACATATTGTGCCAGATTTGAAAAAAAATGGAGCAATTTAGTAGAACAACGATACGAAGGATCTCTTAATCTCTTGATAAGTTTGCTTTTAAACAATTTATCTAAAGTTAGCTGAGGCACATTTCTAGTTTCATTTTACTAAGTGCTGGGATTAGAAGGGGGGGGGGTGTCGGTATGATAGGAAAGGTAGTTAACGCACACCCTGTCTTCCGCATTGATTTCCTGCACATGCTCTCTTCAATGAATGTCGTTATATCATAGATTAGTAAAACTGAAACAGAATAATTCCCTTTTCAACAGGGCGTACAATGGGAAGTGTGTTTACAGAGTCCTTCGGATCCATTTATTTTACAACGTACATGTACATGATGTACGTGATCTTTGGTCCTTTTGATGATTTGACAGTCGGTCGTCATGCTCACTTATTACAACTACTAATCAATAGGCCTCGTGATATAAATTCTGACTAAATCATTATAACACATACGTTTTGTAAATGAAAGAAAAGTACTTTCAAGATATATTAGTTTTACACGTTTTCAATATTTGAGGTAAATTGCGTGGTCAGTAACGCCGCATCGTAAACTTGAACTATAAAATATAATTATTCTTTTGAATTTATTTGTGTCTTTTTTATGCAAGAATAAATTTGAAGTATTAAACTGTTACTCAATTCAATCATAATCAAATTATTCCGCTCCGTAAAGTTGTCATGGCGTGAAATAATATAAGACAAACTGAATTTACAGGACATCTAAAGAACAAGCACAAAGCGCTTTCATGATAATTCGCGGAAAAAAATATTACAATGTCATAATTCAGTATGACGTCAAATAAACTCCCGTTGATGACGTAAACTACATGCCAAGGGTAAAACGATGTCGTGATAGAAGCGTATTTTATATGTAAACAAGGATATATATTGTTCGTCATTCGAAATGCATTGCTCTTTAATCTAGAGGTATATTCAACCTTTAGTTCAATAAGTTTTTAGATTGTGTTTTCTTTACGACATCGATACGGTTTACGTTTGATTTGTTCACGCTCATACCCTCTTAAGAGATTACCTGAATATTTATAATGTCATTTTAGTGTAACTTATCAAAGCATGATTATTTTTCTATATCTGAGTCACATACCAAGTTCTTTTTAAGAACATCAGTTCCCAAGAAATGCCTGCTAGTATCAAACAGGAGTCCTCTGTGCTGGAAACGGGGACTGTCACTTATTGTTGTACCGTTTATTTTGTACTGAAATGATAAAAATAAATGAAACTAGTACAAAACATATTTGTATTGACACAATTAAGGATGTTTATTTAAAAACTAATAAAATCATCAGTGTTGCAGAGATGGTACTGGTTAGGAGAAGTTTTCATTGAAGAATGAAGATGTCGAAAAGTTAATACCAGTATATTTAGCAAACATCACACATGTTCAGACATACCCCATTTCCTGGTGTACCGGTGATCAGCTGACTAAATGTTTCCAGTCCTCTCAGGGCACCCCACACACTGACTGATGATAGAGTGGCCTGACCATTACTGTCTGGTACCATCAATTCATCTAAGATCAAAACATGTAGTATGTGATATAATACATTTGTATGATCAACTTCCTACAGTAGATCTTCTGTACAGTCATATAGACATATCTAGTACATTTTGTAGGTAAATGTAACTTAATGTCTGTTACAAATTAAAACAATAATTCTGAACTTCTGTATATGGGAAATATAATCTGACTTTTGGAACAGACCATCTTCAAGTTGTTTCATGGATGTCACAATTTTTAAAATCATTAAAAACAAACATGGGAGGAAAGGGGGGGGGGGGAAGAAGACAGTGACTACATGATCCAGATTTTTATTTGTCACAAGCTCAAAGATTTCACTGAAAATTGGAGAAGGAAAATTGCAAAGTTTTCCTACCCTCCCTCCCAAAACTCAAATGCTTGCTACCCCACGCATTATGATAATTTATGTTTGACAATTCAAAAGTTTGCCTACTAATTGATGTCCGTTTTCTGGTTTGTAAAATCTAGGTTTTGAATTTTCAAGTTATGAGTTGTGACCATTCCAAACCTAAACTTTAAATGAATGGGCATCTGAAAACACATCATTGGACAACAATATATTATTCATTGTTTGATCACACTGTTTTCGTGCAACCAGATGCTTTTTTTATCCTTTTATTATTGTGGTGTCACAATGAAATTATCTCCAAATTTTATGATTTCATGAATACGACATACTGGATTACTGGGAAGTAACCAATTTGGTGACCATGGCCCATCTCAACTTACATGATTCATCCATTCCCAAAAAGGGATATTCTTCACAAGGTTTTTGCACTTTAACATTGAGTCCAGTCACACCCTCCTCGACACGGTTGAATCTATTTGGGTAGAACCGGAGCTTGGTATCTTGTGGGCTAAATATGATGGTCTTGTAACGTGCAAAGGCTTTAGTTAGAATGTCACAAGTTTGTCCTGATGCAGTGAACTGGAAGTTATTACTATCAATATCGTATGTCTTTGTTGTCACGCTATATTTTTGCGGCATGGGCCATGGCTGACCCCTTGTGGGAGTCGTTGAGTAACTTTCCTCGTGGTGAGCTTGATTGTTTCCTCTCCCCGTAGAAAAGAAGCAGAGCAGGAAAATCACTGCCACAGTCACCGCCATTTTTCAACAAATAAAGTCATGTGATTGATAGACCACGTGATATATCATCCTTGATTGGCATCTATAACTGACACGATAAAAGTTTTTTTTTTATAGACAATTTCAAGGACTTATATAAACTGTTTAATTATATATATTTAATTCAATAATAACTAATATATTTGATTAAAGATACTTGAAATGAAATGATTTCACGTACAGGACACATTCTAAATAATCCTGGTTGAGCTGGTATTGCAAGTAAAAATTGGGTAGATTACGGCTCTGAACGTACAGGTCCTTCTGTCAGAGATCTTGCTCTCGTCTGTTGAGCCAAAAATTAAATTCGGCCAAGATATATCTTTTCATGTGGAGTTATGATACGGTCAAAAAATGGAGATCTTTACGATGCGGTTACAAATGCATTTTCTACTGCACCAGTATATCTAAATTTTTGCATTACAGAACATGAAACCCCATTCTTTGTATCTTTCCCCACCCACCCTTTATTTAATTTTGGGATGTTGTGCCCTTCCACTTTTTCAGGCGGAGCTTCGCCGTTGCTACTTCGACCAATCAGTTTTTCCCAAAAAGGTGTAAAACATTTTGAAGAATCGTACGTGTCCTTTCGGTGATCCTATAAAAATGATTGTAAAATGATCAGAAAATCATTATTAACACATGTCTAATAGTAGCAACTAGTATACATTAAGGTTATTTATTTCAGATATTCCCTAAAAATAAAACCAGTTCAATAAAACATGTCACAAAATGTAACAGACTTTACATATTTTTTTGTATACAAACTAATGTCTTAAGAACTGAGTCATCGGTCATAAGTCAGATATTACGAAGTATTAAATCTGGTCAACTATGAAAAAAAAAAAAAAAAAAAAAAAAAAAACCCAACTATTTCGTCTTCTCATTTCCTACAGGTACACGCAAATTACTCAATTGTTTCTTTTTTTCAGAAAAAAAAAATCCATCACTAGTGACACATCGGATCCATTTTCAGGGACTCAAAAAATATCAGATGCACATCTACACCAGAGACTTATTTCTCTATTAACTTTCTTAAATTAGCATTTACAAGATTATGTACAAAAAATTATATATAGGAGAAAATCACCATACCCTTTTCCCGATTCCTTGGGGTCAGGGGATCAAACAAAATATAAGATGTACAACTAGACAACAGAACCAGTATTATGAAAAAAGAAATAAATCTCTATCAATTATACTTTCTGAGAATTCTTGTTCACAAGATTACGTAAAGTTATTTAGGAGAAAACTTCAACATACATTTTCAAAGACTGTGAAGGTCGAGGGCTCAAACAAACAATCAGGCGCACAGCTAGACCAAAGACTGTGAGGGTCAAGGGCTCAAACAAACAATCGGGTGCACAGCTAGACCAAAGACTGTGAGGGTCAAGGGCTCAAACAAACATTCAGATGCACAGCTAGACCAAAGACAATCAGGTGCACAGCTAGACCAAAGACTGTGAGGGTCAAGGGCTCAAACAAACAATCAGGTGCACAGCTAGACCAAAGACTGTGAGGGTCAAGGGCTCAACAAACAATCAGGTGCACAAGCTGGACCAAAGACTGTGAAGGTCAATGGCTCAAACAAACAATCGGGTGCACAGCTAGACCAAAGACTATGAGGGGCAAGGGCTCAAACAATCAGGTTCACAGTTAGACCAAAGACTGTGAGGGTCAAGGGCTCAAACAACCAACCAGGTGCGCAGCTAGACCAAATACTGTGAGGGTCAAGGGTTCAAACAAACAAGTGCACAGCTAGACCAAAGACTGTGAGGGTCAAGGGCTCAAACAATCAGCTTCACAGTTAGACCAAAGACTGTGAGGGTCAAGGGTTCAAACAAACAATCAGGTTCACAGTTAGACTAAAGACTGTGAGGGTCAAGGGCTCAAGCAAACAATCAGGTTCATATAGTTAGACCAAAGACTGTGAAGGTCAAGGGCTCAAACAACAATCAGGTGCACAGCTAGACCAAAGAATTATTGTATTGCAAAAAGAATTAATTTCTATTAATTATACCTTTGATAATTGGTCATTACAAAATTACACACATGTACAGTTATTTAAGAAATGACTGTCTTACTTTTGGTGTTCATGGGTGTATAATTCTGGTTGGACACGTGCAAATTCCGTGAATCGCGAAGCGATTCTCGGAAAATTTGCACTTGTCCAACCAGAAATTATACACCCATGAACACCAAAAGTAAGACAGTCATTACTTATATTTACATTATTCTAAATATCGGTCATTTTCATTTGCATGCACTTCGCATATTTTGCCTGTTTTAGTGTCAAATGTATTTGAACGTTGGCAAATTCTCCCTACATGCAAAACTTGCACGTGAGCAACCTAAGTTATTGGAATATAATTCTAGTTGCCTAATGGGCGTTTAACATGGGGAATCTACTAGTAATGTAAATATATATATGTATAGGAAAATGGCAACATCCATTTTCCATAGAACCATTATAATGCAAAAAGAATGAACTCTCTATCAATTATACGTTCTTAGGTTTGGTATTCACAAAATTCCATTGAGTTACAAAGAGGAAAATTACCACACCCACTTTCCAAGACCCTATGGGTCAGGGGCTCAAACAAAAAGCCTGTAAATCTTACTGAAATTCCATGCTGCAGTTTAAGAGGAAAATTAAGAAAACTCATCAGTCAGTTAGAACCTAAGGTGGCTATATTTGAAAACAGATTGGGTCAAATTAAAGATTGATAGAGGATCTGAAGTACCTGTATTTGATTCATGAAAAGGTTGAGGAGATTTTATGCAGCTGTTTACATGAAACAGATATGTCAAGAATACAAGAAATTCACTAACAAAAAAATGGATGAACAGACAGACGTAGCTATACTAGCCGACACACAAACTGATGATGCAGACAGAACAGATCGAGGTATTGTGCTCTATTGCTGTAGACTTGATAAACATCAGTAATTTCATTGTCTTTACTCACCAATCTGTATCAACCATGTAAGACAATAGATTTGTAGTAAATGTCAAACATATACGTTAATGACCTCTGTATTTTCAATAAAAAATCTCTCAGAAACTTAAATTTTACTCCTTTGGCCCATAGAACACAAAATTGTATGGTAAGGCGTGAGATGTGATTTTACAAAATCATTGCAACAGACATACATTTTGATGGACACATGAAAACATGGTCAGATGGGCCAAAAACTGTATGTTCCTGAATCTCCAATTGCTGGTTAAATAAAGCCTACGCTCACGCAAGCAATTAAGATACGCCCGTTGGGATTTTTTTCACAACACCAAAATATCTAAGTCCCATAACTCCATAAGGACAATCAGATGAACCTTAAAATCGAAAGGCGGCTTCCTCTTCAAAGTCTGATCACAATGTACAATATCATGAAATCTGTTGAGGCATATTCAAGTTATTGCGTTCCATGCACCTATATTTTGCCCTTAGCTTAACATGTATGTGCATATAACCCCCCCCCCCCCCCCCATTACACATAATTTCTGGATTATGTGACAAAAAATTCAAGAACCCGTTATATATGTGAAAGAACATCCTTTCTACTTGAAGTATACAAAATTTCAAAACATTTTGACCAGAAATAGATTTTTAAAGAATTTTTAACTATTTTAGTATATTTTCATTGTATTTAAAATATCTAAGTCCCATAACTCAGTAACGACAAATCGGATGAACCTGAAAATCGAAAGGCGGCTTCTTCTTCAAAGTCTGATCACAATGTAGAAATATCCTGTAAATCCATTGACGCATATTCAAGTTATTGCGTTCCATATTTCCTATATTTTGCCCTTAGCTTAACATGTATGTGCATATACCCCCCCCCCCCATTACACATAATATCTCGGTTATGCGACATAAAAATTAAAAACCCGTAACATATGTCAAAGAGCATCCTTTCTACCTTAAGTATACAAAATTTCAAAACATTTCAACCAGAAATAGATTTTTAAATAATTTTTAACTATTTTAGTATATTTTCACTGTATTTTAAAATATCTAAGTCCCATAACTCTGTAACGACATATCGAATGAACCTGAAAATCGAAAGGCGGCTTCCTCTCCACAGTCCAATCATAATGTATGAATTTCATGAAAATCCGTTGACGCATATTCAAGTTATTGCGTTCCATGCGCCTATATTTTGCCCTTAGCTTAACATGACTATGTGCATATAACCCCCCCCCCCCCTTCCTATTACACACAATATCTCGGTTATGCGACAAAAAAATTAAAAACCCGTTACATATGTCAAAGAGCATCCTTTCTACCTTAAGTATACTAAATTTCAAAACATTTCGACCAGAAATAGATTTTTAAATAATTTTTAACTATTTTAGTATATTTTCACTGTATTTTAAATATCTAAGTCCCATATGATATGTTATGTATGTTATGATATGATTTATTCAGGTAAAACCAAGTCACAGGGCAATATATCAAGATTACAGCAAAATAAAATATAACAAAATAATGAAATTTAAAATAAACAAAAAATGGTAATGGAATAAAGAGCAATATATTTGCTACAAATACAATGAATGAAATATAAAACTGAGGTAGTTTGTATATATATTAGGAATTTATAATAAAAAAACAAGAAAATCAGATTATGAATTTGGAGAGATATGATTTCATCTTGTAATTATATAAATATAAAAACTGAAATAACTATCACAGGAGCTTTAAGATATATATTTAACTATCACAGAAACTCTAAAATAAGATATTGCACCTTAATAACTATGATTTAAACCCAAGGATAACCCATGAAAGCTTATAAGCTTATTTCCAATGGGTCCTTTAGAAATAAACATCAAGATGTTAGATAAATAATAAATATATGATGTTAATATATTAATGTAATATTTGAGGTTAGTAAATATTTGAAGAAGAAATAATTGATAGGAAAATCAACACAGACAAAAATTCAACTCAAAAGATACAAACTAAACTAAAACTAAAAACTAAACTAAAACTAAACTAAACATAATAAAAGACTTTGGCTCAGACATCAAAAATGGTTTAGGCAAGGACAAAATTTGGGCTTAAAATCCCTGTAACTTTGGTCATAATAACTAATTAAAATTTGGCAGATTAAATATAATAATTTAAAATAAATAAAAGTTGCATTTTCACTCTCTCGGCTTTTAAGATTTAGATGTTCTTTTAATGATATTTGAAGTTTTCTTTTCCAGATATTTCTTTGATGTTTAGTGGCAGGTCATTCCAGTCTTTAATAGCATTGTAATAAAAAGTACATGGACTGCAGTAATTGTTGTTTGGCACTATATAATTCTTGGAACTGCATGATCTTGTAGCATATCTACTCTGTTCAGATACAAGGGTGAAACCATTTAGCATGTAACTAGGACAGTTCGCATTGTGGATGTTAATACATGATGCAGCCTTAATTGTGTCACTCTTTGACTGATTTTTAGCATATTAATGATTCCTAGATGTTACAATCATTCTCTCTCAGGACCTAATTTAAATAAATCGAAACCATTTTGTTTTTGGCATACCTGTTAATTTGTGTTTCAAACTGTATATTTATCCTGCATACCAAGATGAACATGAATAGTCAAAGTAGCCACTGTATAAGGGCTGATGCCAGTGTCATCCTGTCCCTCCCCCCCAAGAAATTTGCCTGTCTGTATAGAAACTTCAATCTGTATTTACTTTCTGAATAATAGAATGAACTATGTTCTTCCCATTAAGGAATTTATCAATGTTTTAAACCAAGGTATTCACATGATTCAGAAGATTTTATCGAATGTCCATTACAAGTTATAGAGAAATCCGAGACCTTGTTCAATTTTTTAGGGTGGCCAAACAGCATACATTCTGTTTTACCTAAATGGAGGGATAATTTATTGTCAACAAGCCAGTTAGAGCATTGTTCAGTACCTTGCCAAGTTTCATAGAAATAACCCCGGATCTTTATGGGCAAACAGGATGGCACTGTCATCAGCATATAGAATTAATTTACAATCATCGTCTATGCTCATGATCATGTAACGACATATCGAATGAACCTGAAATCGAAAGGCAGCTTCCTCTCCACAGTCCAATCAAAATGTATGAATATCATGAAAATCCGTTGACGCATATTCAAGTTATTGCGTCCATGCGCCTATATTTTGCCCTAGCTTAACATGTATATGCATATAACCCCCCCTCCTATTACACACAATATCTCGGTTATGGCAACAAAAAAATTAAAAACCCGTTACATATGTCAAAGACAATCCTTTCTACTTGAAGTATACAAAATTTCAAAACATTTCGACCAGAAATAGATTTTTAAAATAATTTTAAAATATTTAGTATATTTCACTGTATTTTAAAAATCTAAGTCCCATAACTCTGTAACGACATATCGGATGAACCTGAAAATCGAAAGGGCGCTTCCTCTCCACAGTCCAATCATTATGTATGAATTTCATGAAAATCCGTTGACGTATATTCAAGTTATTGCGTTCCATAGGCGGACGGACAGACGGTCGGACGGATGGACAGACTTCGCCATACCATAATACGACCCGTCAAATGACGGGCGTATAAAACAGAAAAGAAAAATGACTAGTGTTGAAATCATTTTTAGTTTATTTTTTTGTCATTATAAATTTGATAAACCATACATAACAACGGCTAAGAGTTTCTTTAAGGGTTCCTCACTATAACTGTCATATCTATTTATCTTAAACTCTGGATCTTTCAACCAGGGCTTGGTTAAATGCTTGGCAAACAAATGGTTTCCAGAGTCGAACCATACAAAGTTTTTCACACCACTATCACTGGAGAAATCCATAGTGTTCAATTGAAAGAAAGTGAAATTTAACGTAGCTTCGTTCATGTTGACACACTGGACACAGATTGGTTCAGGCAAGTCAGTGACATCATCCTGTAAATTAGTGAATAGTAAAACAATAAAATTCATGACAGATAATAAAAGTTATTTTGAAACATTAACAATTCATGGAAGAGTTACATAAATCAGCTAATGTTGAACTAAGAATGACAGCATAATTCCAAGTAATGAATGCGTCATTTATGAAACACTTGAGGACCATTATGGGGTATGACATCTTTAAAAGTGTGACAGTCAGACAGAGGGCTGGACAGACAACAGACAAAATGACCTTTTTCACAGGCGTGCACAAAATGTTTTACTTCTTATGATTTAATTCATTATGAAATCTCATTTTTCAGGTGTGTTATGGTTTACATTTAGTATCATCTTGATCCTAAATTATTGATAGAATAACAATACAGTACATCAAGCACTATCTTTGTATAATGTATCACATCAGACATCCTGCATTAGACATCACACATCATACATCTTATCATATCAGACACTCTATCAGACAACGTGTCCTATAATCATATCCTATCGTATCAGACATCCTATCAAATCAGACACTCTATCAGACATCCTATCTATCATATCAGAAATCCTATCATATCGTTACAGAAACTCTATCAGACAACGTATCATATCGTATCTTACATCCTATCCTATCGTATCTGACACTATCAGACAACCTATCCTATCATATCAGACATCCTATCCTATCATATCAGACAACCTATCCTATCGCATCAGACAACCTATATCATATCAGACAACCTATATCATATCAGTCAACCTATCCTATCATATCAGTCAACCTATCCTATCATATCAGTCAACCTATCAGCTGTCCACCTTATCAGACAACCTATCCTATCGTATCAGACGTCCTATCCTATTGTATCAGACACTTTATCAGACAACCTATCCTATCGTATCAGACAACCTATCCTATCATATCAGACAACCTATCCTATCATATCAGACAACCTATCCTATCGTATCAGACAGCCTATATCATATCAGACAACCTATCCTATCATATCAGTCAACCTATCCTATCATATCAGACAACCTATCCTATCATGTCAGACACATATCCTATCATATCAGACAACATATCCTATCATATCAGACACAACCTATCCTATCATATCAGACAACATATCCAATCATATCAGACAACATATCCTATCATATCAGACAACATATCCTACCATATCAGACAACCTATCCTATCATATCAGACAACCTATCCTATCATATCAGACAACCTATCCTATCATATCAGACAACATATCCTAACATATCCTACCATATCAGACAACCTATCCTACCACCATATCAGACAACCTATCCTATCATATCAGACAACATATCCTATCATATCAGACAACCTATCCTACCATATCAAACAACCTATGCTGCATTGTATCATGCATTCTTTAAGTTCAATTTTGAAAATAATTATATTTATTAACTTACTTCTAAGTCCCTTAATTCTGGATTGGTTGTTGAAAGATACTCTACACTTAATTTATCACAAAATTATGAAAAAAAAAAAAGAACTGAAGCTATAAAGATTTGAATAAAATTAATAAGTAATTAAATTAAATCATCAATTTAATATACAGGAAGACAAGTTGCTATAAATTCACATTGTCTGATAGGATGTCTGATATGATAGGATGTCTGATACGATACAGTAGGATGTCTGATACGATACAGTAGGATGTCTGATACAATGCCTGATAGGATGTCTAATATGATGCCTGATAGGAGTCTGATACGATACGATAGGTTGTCTGATACGAATAATAGGATGTCTGTATGAATGCCTGATAAGATATGGTAGGATTCATTTTATCAGACATCATACATCGTGCATCATACATTTAGACATGTCTCACCGCACATCAGATGATCAGACTCTA